>JAGFMF010011574.1:6370934-6500237 GCA_019455555.1 Galemys pyrenaicus | reverse complement strand
GAGCAGCGGGCACAGCAGGAGAGGTCTGCTGCACCATGTGGGTCCCCTCTCTGGCCGGCAGCAGGGATCGAACTCGTGCTGCAGTGGTTGCGGTCTGCTCCATAGTGCGTTGCTTAACCCACTGCGCCACCAGGGAGGCCCGGAGGGAGAGATTTTAAAATTCTAATTCGTGTACAATATTGCAAACTAATGTTTCATAGAAAATAATTTCAGATTTCTGAATTTTTAAGGATTAGATGAATACAGGTAACATGCATGTCTAGTAAACATGCTTATTACTAGTAAACATGCTTACTACTAGTATTGATAGATGCTCTTAGATTTCTTGGGAAGGGTGATTCTGAGGGATGGAGGAGCCTAGAAATCTATACCTACTGAGTGTTCAGTATATCTATAATTTCAAGCATTTAAGCTTTAAAAAAGAAATTATCAAACAT
Organism: Galemys pyrenaicus; assembly: GCA_019455555.1. NCBI lineage: Eukaryota > Metazoa > Chordata > Mammalia > Eulipotyphla > Talpidae > Galemys > Galemys pyrenaicus. The sequence goes on along the minus strand of JAGFMF010011574.1, from coordinate 6,499,800 downwards.
CTTTAATTAAATGCCTTAGTAGTAAAACTACTTACTAGCTGGATAATCAAAAATTTTTGCTAGGTGAGGATAAAATTTTAATGATTTAGTGTTATCTCAGAATGAGACTGACACCTATCAGGAATAACAAAAGTTCAATCCATTTCTTTGATTTGTATGATGACTAAACCCACTTCACTGGGTTATTTCTCAATGGTTCTATATCTACTCCTCTATACAATTTTCTCTGCTAGTTTTAGTTGTGAAGAACTATTGCCAAATCTCAGAGGGCTTGTAATGCGCATACTTCTAAGTTACTTTTACAAAAGCAAATCATTGCTTACATAGCTTAAAGAATGCTCAGTCTAGCACCTAAGATTAAAAGACAATGCTGTCATGAAGATAATTGGTATTTTCAATTCATAGATCTATTTTTACAAAGCATTTTGGAGTCTCAAACTCACTTGGAAGAAAGGTAAAATAGGTACCATTCCTCATCAGGGACTTTTAAACAGATATCTGGGTTGTTCTGACCTTGGACAAGTAAAGCTACCATAAGCAATTGGGACATTTTGCTTCTACTTATCATTTTGGGGTCACCGTCTACTATTGTAAGGGTGATATGTTCTGGGAATTCAAGCTACAATATAGAGGGGCTTTGGGGCAATCTGGGGATGAGCATGAGCTTCTGCCTCAAAGGAATCATTCGTGTCTGCCACTTTGCCAGAGGCTGAGATCTGTAATAGGAGTTGAATAAGAGAGATAATTGGAATGGGAAAAAGGGAAGGAGAAATCAGGTAAAATAAATTACACAAAGTTCCTTATTCTGAAAGTCAAAGTTATATCCTCTGTGTAGTCCCTTTTCTCTTACTTTGCCACATTTACTTTTCCTTATCACAAATGATCCACATCGCCCCAGTATCTCAAACAGATCCTGCATCCTAGACCTTTGGGACATACTTAGATTCTATTGTTTAAAGACATAAACAGACAGTATTTAAAATTCTACCACTGTAAGAACTCCTACCATGAATGATTGTGAAATCCATTTAAAATTGTTTACAATAATCAGGAAAGAGTTACTGGTTTTATTATCTTTATATTTAAAGAAAATTATGATTTTTAAGTGAAAAAAAGGATAGCTGTTTTCATTTAGAATTATAATTTTTGATAAAAGCTAAAAAAATTTTTCATAACATATATGTATCTGTATGTATATATAATGATAGTTATTAGTAATAGTCTCAAGGGATCTTTTAATATTAATATAGTGAGATTTTATCATAGCGTCACAGTGATAACAAAAAAAAAAATTGTTGAACAAATAGCATGAATCATTTGGTATCTACTCCTGAAAGGAAATTTACATTAAAAAATGTTTTAAAAGGTAACATAATAATAATATCTAGTACATTGACTTTTCTGTACAAATCTCTTTTTCTGTCTCTTTCTCTTTCTCTCTCTCTCTCTCTCACACACACACACACACACACACAGACCCACACCCAACACCTCAGGGAAGCATGTAGTCAAACATTTGTTAAGTTAATTGGCTCTCATGCATTTCAAACAAAAGATTTATAGTGGAATTTTCTTAAAAATAAAGCTATAATATTTACTGAAATGAACAATTGACTGTATCAAGTTCCTAAAGTTCTAATGTTTGCTGTATGACAATTCTACACAAGTATCTTGTAGATTTACTTTTCTTTGATATTGATGATTGAAGATAGAATGTACTTTCTTAGTATTTTGAATGTGTTTAGTATTCTGTTATCTTTTTCTTTTATGTTGCCCTCTTTTACAAAATACTATGAAGGTCATTGCTTCATTCAAAACAGACATAGTATTTCAAATGCTAGCTGCATAATCAGATTATATCATAATCACTTTCAGTGTCACATTTGTATTGTCAGTCCACCTCTTCTTTTATTATAATTATAATATATGTTATATATTATATAAATAATATAATTATAATATGAAATATAATAAAATAAGTATAAATTTTAAAATATAAATTTAAAAATTGGTGATTTATTCCTAGGTGCCAGAGAAGTTAGAATCCCTTTATCTTTATAGAATTTTTAATTTTTTAAGTCTGTGTCTTATTTGAAAACATCTGGGCTTTCTTTTTTGTGAGTGAGCACTTTCTCCATTTACTCTTTACCATTATTATTGATCCTTTTTAGATTTGTTGACTTTACTCATTATGTATAGGTTGTCTTTTTTATGTAGAAAATTATCTATTGGAGTTTACAAATATATTTATATGCAGTTGTATATTTCTACATAGCTTTTTATTTACTCAATTTTGATGATAATTTTCCCTTCTAATATTGCTTTTTGTATTTTTTATTATTACATTGGTTCATGGATTATCTACCTTTTTCTCCCTAGTAATGAAGACCAAATTTTCATACACAATTTATCTTATAACAAATTGTTTGAATCCTGACTTAGCCTTTGTCAGGTAATTTAATCTCTTTGTTTCCAATATCTGAGCTAAAAAGGTTAGATTTTTTATTCCTAATTTTTATAAATTGTTTTACTCCTTTACCAATAAGGAATAAAATCACCAATTTTTAAATACTATTGGAAGTTTGGAGGTAGTATGAGACAGTTGAAGTTTTGTCATATGATAAATCAAATAAGTAATTGTGCTGGGTAGTGGTGAAGACCAGATTTCCTTAATGAGAAAAGTGATAAATATTTTTAAGTGGTTAATAAAATTAGTGTTGTTCTGAATTTGAAGTTTCAGTATGAATTGATGATTTTATCTTAGTTTATTAAATTTCCATTTGGAATGAAAAACACTAGAATTCAGGGTAAAACTAGTAAGTATGTACATTCCCAGTGCATGGGATATGATCTAAGTAGCATTTCTTAAGAACAAAACAAACAAACAGAACCGCACAGGACTGAGCTGCTTGAATACATCCTCGGCAGACCATTTGCAAGTTTTGTCAGAACAATGCTAAAGAAGTTTTCAAAAATAGCAAAATATATAAAAATATTCCAAACTCAGAATCTGACTTTAAGAGACTATCTTTAACTAGGGAAAGAACAGTTTGAGACTCATAAAAAATGAAAATTGTAAAGTATTCAAAACATATCAAATATGATCAACATTATAAGTTTGTAATGAAAATAAAGCAAAAATGACATTAATGCATTGGACAAAGTTGGAGCACACAAGTAAATAATGGTAATTTGAAGTTGGCAAACAAAGGGACACCCTAAGCATTCGTCCTGCCTTTCCATATGAATTTTTACTTGATGTAAGAAATATAAAAATGGCATATATGCTACTTTGGAATACAAATTACTTTGAACTAAAGGTGTTTGAAGACTAGAAGGTGGAAGAAGGCATTCTAGACTTGCTCTTTGCTTCATGAAACGAGAAAAAACACAAATATGAAAAATGCCTCCCCAATATGAGGAAGAGACAGAGACAAGGAATTAAGATGAGATAAATCTGTACAAATAGACCTTACTAAAATAACTCTTATTTTCCATATAGTTTAGTTATTTTTCCACAGTCAGCTCTCTTTGTTCAAGCTAACGTATAAACACTTAAGCTTAGTCTCTTGGTTGAATCTTCATTTTCCATATTTGTATGGAGGTTCCCGTGAGCATGTTAAAATCTATATAGTTTGTGTTAATCTGGTTTATATCAATTTATTTCTCAAGGTTGAAAAGAAGAAAAATGAAAGATTAGAAATGAGGTTATACTTCCTTGTATATTCTTAGAAATTCTAGGTAATAAATGAATAAAGACTAAGAAAGTGTCAGCATTTGCAATGTCTAATGAAGTAATGTATCTAGAAAATGAAATTCAGTGACTGTTTATATCATAAGAAGGATATAATCAAAAGATAAATTATAAATTTATCCATAAAATCATACTTGAACATAGATATGATTCATTTGGTGTACAAAATATAAATCTCATTTCAACACATTTAATTGCCAAAATACAAGAAAATCAGCATACATATACTTTTAAAATGATACATACTTATCAAATGGTATGTAGTATTAAAACCAATAATATTCAGATTATGGGTAAATTATTACAGTAGATTATCCAGGTACCTAAATAAGTTAGAGATATGGAGAGAAAATCTACAGATTAAATAAAACTGAAGACGAAGCAACCTATTGCGATGTATGGACCTTACTTGAAATCCAAATCACACAATATAAAATATTTTTTAAAGCTTTATGACTAAAAAAGAAATTTGAACATTGGCTTATTTTTGATAAGTTCAAGTGATTAAATTATAGTCATTACCCTTCCTTTTAGGTAGAATAATGATAACCTGGTATATTTTATGGATATATCAACATATTTTGGGGTAAAATTATATCTGGAATTTGCTTTAAAATAATAGTGTGAAAGGTGGAGACCAGTAGGTGTATAGATGAAACAAAATGCCCATTAACTTGTTGACTGTTTAAAATGAGTATCCTGAACATTGAGAAATATTTATATTCCATAATAATTATAATAGTCAATGTTAAAGGTTTAGAGTCTTCCATAATGAAGAATGAACATGTCCAGTATCAACAAATGTTAATCCTCAGTTTTCTCATGTATGCATTATGATGCCAAATATATGATTATCTAAATTAGAAGTTAAAGTCATGTAATACAATCCCCCTTTATACAGATAAGAAACAAACTCAGAATTTATAAAACTGCATATACACCTTTATAAACAGTTAAAGCAAAAATTGAGTCCATCTTATCTGACTCCTAAGACATAATAATTTGTATATATTAGGGTAATTAGTATTTCATTGTGTTGATTAAAAAATAGATCTTCTTAAAAGCAAATTTATGAAACTTTCTATAAGCATACTATTATATAACTAGCTTGTCATTTTAAAAAATAGTTTGCATTTATAACTGTATTTTCTAGGATGTTCTAAATGCAGGTTTATCCTTTTTTTTTAAGTTTCTGGAGCAAAATAAACTTAAAGGAGTAAAACATCTGGAGTAAGTACAGGGTAAAGTATTTTTTGATAATCAAGACAGCATGCATTAGGAGTAGCAAGTGCCATCTTGAGACAAAGACTGATTAGGACTTATTATACAGCTATTATTTGCACACAAATTATTCATCACCACAGAACTTAATGTGTCTTAATTAGAATATATAAATAAAAATATTCTTTTAAGTTTATATAGGTTGCAGTGTTCGTTAAAATCTTCCTTATGAATCATTTTTTACAATAACCATTTTATTAAAAAAAAATGCTACTCAAAAGACAGTCAGAAAATGAAGACTTGTTTACAGAACTTGCCAAGGTCAAATGCCAAATTTGTTGCAGCCAAAATCAGAACTTAAGTATTTTATTACAAAGATATTTATATCTAGCAATTCTATGTTCAACTCCAGACTGGTGATTATTTCAATGACTTTTGATTTTGACAGCACAGCATTGGAACCATATTATTAAATTATCTGTATTCTGCCTTTTATCCAAGGGTTATTAAGATGACTGAATCTAGACTTTGGAGTTTGAATATTTACCACATTTGGCATTATATATTCTTTATATTGGTAAGGATAACAGGAAGAGTGTTACATTAGTATGACATTTTGGGGAGATTTCCTTCTTCATCCTAACACTTCTATGGGTTCTCCAGCCAAATTATTCAACAGACAGACTCAGAGATGCAGTCTAGATTCACGCTCAGTTTACTAGCACATACAAGAAAATATCAATGGGAATCAATAAAAATCAGTGTTGTAAACTAAAAGTGTTGTAAATCCATATTTACAAATGGATCATCTATCAACTTACAGAAATAGTCAGTATGGACATTAAAACTGCCGTTATCATTGTGACATGGAAAATATTTTTAAAAGATCTTGATCAAAATTTAGAGAAGAATTTGTATCTGCAGGGGAAAATTCTTTGAACAGTTTTAGTGGTATATTATGCATTACAGAAGAAGAGATTAATGAGTTTGAAAAAACAGCATTAGATACAATAAAAAATGAAACACAAAAACATTTTAAAATGGAAATTGATGTAGTGAGATGAGAGAAAATTATAGGAAGCCAAGTACATGTACTATTTATGTATATTTCTCCCTCTCTCTTCTCATTTGAGTGAATAGAAAAGGAGAAACAGAAAAGAGTATAAAGAAATAGCATCTAAAAATGTTTCTAATTTGAAAAACAGTAAATACACAGATCCAAAAAGTCCAATGAAGCTCTTCATACCCCCTTCCACTGCCACCTCCCATGCACAGGACTCCATGGAAATACTAAATTAGGCTATATTTTATTCAAACTGTTCAAAGCAAGTGGTGATGAAGAAAGCTTCCAACATAGCTACAGGGGGGAAAAGGCATGTTGTATACAGAGGAACAAAAATAAAATGTAAAGCACACTATGTGATAGAATAAAATGAGAGAAGACAATGGAGTATACCTCACAATACAGGAAGAAATGGTGCACCTGGAAATCTACACCTAAAGACAAAAGACATTTTTATAATAGCAATATTTAATAAACTCATCACCAATGACAAAAATGCACTTAATAAGGTTAGAAGTAGTACTTTGAGTAGAAAGAAAGAAATTGGAAAAAGTGGAAATGTAAATCCACAACAAAGGAATAAAAAGTAACAGTAAAGCAACATATATGAGTCTGTTAATGGATCAATTTTACTATAATTTAAATATCCTGAAAGATAACTGTTTAGTCAAAACCATAAAAATGTAATTTTTGTTGAGATGCAGATGTGATTTACCTGCCAAGAATTTCTGGGTGGCTTCCTGGGCAGTCACTTTAACCTTCGCCAGACAGGACAGGAAGGACAGATTTTCCATGTTGTTATGGCATCATGAGGACCATTGCAGTTCATACATGTAGGCCAGTTTAGGGCAGCATCTCAATTGTCATGCGTGGTGCTATTAAGGATTCATCCGCCCCACATCTTCTTGCTCTTGGCAGAGGACATTTCAGTGTCTAGTTGACAAACACAGTTATTGGTCATTTCCAACTCACTAGTCGTTTCCCCTTGTCAGTGTGGGGTGGTTAGGTAAGTATCTACAGGGAAAGAACAAAATTCAAGAGGCAGGACTGATTTTTTTTTTAAAGCCAAAAGTCTCATCTTCACAAGAAAGATTGTTTTATATGTTAGTCCAAGGCTTGCCTGTGGCTCCAGTGAATGTCCAGGCAGTGAGCTGCAGCCCATAAGTCAGGAAGGTGTACAACCTAGGAATGATGATGCTGAGGCAGAACTGTGAAGAACATGACTGAAACAAGGAAGGACATCTCTGGGCTGGGATTGAGGACTTGACTTAAACTCTCCTCAGAGACTGCAATGCAGTGGCTGTCGCCAAGTCTGGTGTGTGCAAGACATGATGTTTGCCAGGCCAGATCCTTGTGGTTACTGTAAGAAAGGTCTGCAAAATTGTATGTAGTTTTTCAATCAGAAACTGGACTCCTCAAAATTTATACATAGTTCCAAAACTTAAAAAAATAAAATAACATAAAAATCTGCATCCTAATTGATACTGCAATTTAAACTTAGATTTAGGACTTAAATTCAAGGGAATGTTATCTATGCTTCTGGTTGATTAAGAATACATAAATTATGATGCTTACTAGCCATGCATTATTTAATAGTGTTTTATATCAATATCTAGATTCTAAAGTGCCCAAAAACTGTCTAAAAACAATCTCCATTAGAGAAACTGTTAGTAAGTCTCTGGGATTAAATTCAGAATTTTTTAAAGATTTATTTTTATTTATTTATGCATACAAGAACTGGGTTGTAGGCCAGAGGTGCATGGGTGAGAAGATTCACCAGAGACAGAGTGGGAGCAGAGCAGGTTGATCTACTGAAATACACTGCTGAGGGGAACAGTAGGTGAGGCAGGGTAGGTCTGCTATATCTTAATGGGTTAGCTCCCTGGCCAGGGAGGGAAGTCATGTCACAGAGGCTGGTGCTAGCTTGATAGTGCTGAGACTTCAAGCCCAGCACCACCAGGGAAGCTCAAAATTAAGAATTTTAAAACTCATCTTTCTAGGAAAAAATTTGTAATAACAAGAATTCACAAATGTCCTAATAAGGCATTTTTTTTTCTAGAAGCAATCATTGGATTTGTTTTTCTTTTTTGTTTTCTATTTTGTAAAGGACTGATGCCTTTAAAAATATGTTTACATAGAACCATTAATAGTTGACATTACCTTTCTCTATGTTATATAACCTGAGAAATGAGGCAGCTACTCTAATTCATATATAATACATTTCTCTTAAATCTTTCTTAATACACAGACTGAGGTCTGGCCTTAGGTTAGTACTTTACATTCTAAAGAACTGTTTTTTTTTTTTCAAATGAATAAAATGGGAGCAGAATAGGGATCTCTGTTTATTTCAATACCTATTCAACTCACATTGCTTTATCTAGCATTCCAACTAAGTTGAAAATGAAAACAGCTAGCTGACCTCACTGGACAGCGGCTTTCTACACCTTCAATCTATACAACTCATTAGAGAAATGCAGGCACAAATCCCAATATTATTATTCTAAAGTAGTTAGGTTTTGTGCCATTTCCCTTATTCATTAGGACTTTTTAAAAATTGAAAGTAATACAAATGTTCAAGAGGGAAAATATAAACTTAATGAACATGAAATCTCATTCATGAGTCTCTAGTACATTTAGATGATTATTTTTTCTAACAATTGAGGATCTTTATTTAAAAAGCATATTTTCAAATATTTTAAGGTATCATTGAGGTCATTGTTCAAAACACAATTTCAAAATAATCCTGGTAGACTATCATAAAATTATTGCCAAACTTTACAAAAATATGTATCAGGATTATTTTTTTAAGCAGATTTCTTGGTGTGATTTTCAATTTATTATGTGCATACTTTCATATTAATCAAATAATTTTCTGAGATTTTATATTTTTAAGATACCAGTTTTTCTTTTCCTCCCTTAAATTTGGAATATTACATAATTTTGTTCATTAACAAATATTGGATTTTAGTAATTAACTGTCAACATTTTAACATATATAGTCAAAAGTCAGGTATACCCATCTATTCTGAGAAAAATGTTTTTTAGATCTTCTGTCATAGACAGCAAGCTGTTTTCAAGTTAATATAAATGTAAGTTTAAATTTATCCTTTAATAATGGAGGGAATTATTGCAATTGATGGCTCTATAGTTTCTTATCTTTTATCTTTACAATTAGCATGAATGAAGCATTTGTTTTTTCATAAATATGAGTGACTTACTAAGTATGAACTTCACCACTAGTGAAAAATCACAATGACAAAAAAAACAAAAATAACAAAAACATGACCAGGTCTACATATGAGTTTGAGAGCAATCATTTTAATGAGGAAAAAAGGGAAACTGATTGTGATGTTGGAACTGGAGAAATAGGAGTGATTTTTGCATTCACCTCACTTCTAAATCATCAAAGAATACAAGAATCAGAAATTATGTTAACTCTTTTTTCTAAAACTAAGTGCTCATTCCAGATTCTATATACACCCTCTGCGTTGGACCCTTATTTGACAGATGTCTTGTATTTTATATAATATCACTTTGTGATTCAGTGTGAATGAATGTTATACAACCACTGAAGGTGAATGGATCCTTGTTTTTATTCTCCACTGTGGAATAGTTTTGTTTTTTTTGTTTTTTTTAAGATTTATTTCATTTATTTACACATAAAAGAATTGGGGTATAGGCCAGAGGTTGGGGTGGGGGAGGTGTGGTGAAAGGATTCACCAAAGGCAGAGCAGGGATCCTAACAGGTGGAGTTACTGAAATACAATGCTGAGGGCAGCAGTGGGTAGAAGGGAGATCTGCTGTGTCATGTGGGTCAGCTCACTGGCCAGGACATAACTTGTTCTGCAGTGGCTGGTGATAGCTTGATAGTGCTGAAACTTTAATCCCTGTGCCACCAAGGAAGCTCTGTGCAATAGTTATATGGTCTAAAATGTATATAACTAAAAATATTAGCCTTTTTTTTTAAATTTTGTTTCAAAAACAGGAAAAATAACCCTAAACAGAAGAGTTTCTGGAAAAATATCTGGCTAGTAGTAATTAACTTAAATATTAATGTTTTTACTTGTTTTATATCTTAATTCCGTCTCTTAGAACCATTCTGAAATTTTGAGTGGTATTTAAAATTATGTGGCTGGGGTCTCCCTGGTGGTGCAAGGGGTTGAATGCCATGCTATGGGGCTTATGCAGCCACTGCAGAGCGAGTTCGATCCCGGCCAGGGAGGGGACCCACATGGTGCAGCAGACCTCTCCTGCTTTGCCCACTGCTCCTCTCAGCAGTGTATATCAATCAGTCTACCTGTTCTGCTCCCCACTCTGTCTCTGGTTAATGCTCTCATCCCCCACACCTCTGGCCTGTACCCCAGCTCTTGTATGAATAAATAAATCTTTTAAATATATAAATAAATAAATGAAACATGGCTGCTATGGTAGATTTTAGGAAATTATTGTGGTATCTACCCGACTGCTTTATAAGCTTCAGCGTAATCAGCGTTCAAGAGGTCTCTAGGACACGTTCCAATTAGTCTAAAAATTCTAACCTCTGCTTTTTCAAGGTACCTGGGGCCATAGTAAAATTTCTATGATTCACTTTCAAGCATTTTCTTCTACTAGGAACAATGGAGTAATACTTGATCCCATGGCTTATTCTCTATGTGTAGCTGTAGTAGACAAAGATGACCTCATGGACTCAAGCTTAAGTTCTTCCAAGCCAATGCCTTGAACCTCTGTGTACCTTGATTGATATTTCCCTTTCCCATAGAAATTCCTTACTCCTTGCAAATATTTATAGTATTTAGATTCCTACTGGAAAATGCTAAACTCTAAGTTCACTAAGAAGCTATGTGTTCTCACATTTTAGTATACAGTTGCCTAATAAAAAGCACAATAATATGTGCTATGCTTTTGCTTTGACAGGAAGATACCTCTAGTTAGTTTGCCAATGAGGTCTAGTCAGATTGGTGTTATTATCTGAAGGAAGTTGCCATTCCAGATCTTTCTAGTCAAGACTCAATCTCACAGAGCATAGCATCACAGGGCATTGGAATTGAGGACAAGCCAGAATAGCCTGGGATTTTAAAAGCACATGGATGGGTTCTTATCACTTTCCCCATGGGTTTGTCTCCGAATGATTGCTAATCATCAAATAGAAAATATGCTTGAGGATTTCTTAATACCTGATTCTATTAATGTCCTTTTGAGATAGGTGAGACTGACTATGAAGCATATTGAATTAACTTTGAAAAAGAAACTCATCTCAGCTGATCTGGGCTGAGTTTTCATGTTTGCCTTATTTGTCTTAAACTGCAAATGTTGAGTCTATCACATGAAAGGGAAGATATGAGAGAAAAAATGACCTAGATCTGAAATTGAAGTAGAAGACAGTGGCTGAGTAAAGCTGGTGTTTGTGGGCCTAAAATTCCCTTTTTCATAAACTTTGCCTTCCGTGACATTAAATATGTTAGTTCTTTATCTAATAACTTGGATTACTCACTAGAATATGTATCAGATGCAAAAAAAATGACTTTTTAAAATTGACGTTAATTTAAAACAATTTTATTCTATAAAAACATATCAATAAAAAAAGGCCATTAAAGAAAGTAGTTTATACCAAGAAGGTAATTTATGATATGTATAATATTAGAATCTCCATCATATTCCTGAAATAATCCTTTAAAAATAAATTTTATTATTTTAAAATTTTTTATGTTATGTAAATTTACTTTTAAAATAAATATTTCCTGATCATGTTTGACTTGTATAAATATCAATTTCATAATATTCACATAGATTTACAGTCTTGTAGTTGGTAGATATTATATATAATCTTAAGAAACAATGAAAATTATTCTTTTTTCTGTGTTATAATTGTGAGCAATACATATAATGTTCATATTTTTAACAAACTGAATTCCTATGTGTTGGATAAAATACCAGCATTTTTGTGTAAGAATATTATGTAACAGATGACTGTATCAGGCCACAAAATAGATGGAAGATAATTTGCAAAAATTATTTTCTTGTTTTTTAATTTTAAATAATCCTAACTTAAGGTTTTAAAAGTTCTTCCAATGAAAAAATATCTTAAACACTTTGTGTTGTTAACATGTATCAGCATATTACTTATAGGTAGTATTTCTATAAATAAAATCCTTATAATTGAAGCTCTCTCTATATATGCACATACATAACATATGTTATTCACATATATATGATGAGTTTTATCTTTGTTCACTTGATCCTCAATTGCTAAAAATCATTAACCCTATTCCCAAGGAACAAGTAATTAATGATCCATGAAGCAATTAAATGTAATAGTTGATGCCTCTATTTAAATGTACTCAGAGATAAATCATTTTGTAATATGTAAAGATGAGAATATCTTTAATTTTTGTGGAAGTAATCACTTAAATCAGTTTGAAGTGTGAAATTTTCATGTATGTTGAGCTATAATTACTTGGTTATAAATATAAATGGACATCCTCAGAGGGACACATCTGTGTGATATGCAAAAGTATCATGATCCCAGGAATAGTTCTGTGTGTGTGTGTATGTGTGTGTTCTTTTCATAGTCAGTAAAATTCTGCCATATGGCGATCAACTCCATTTACTGAAATTATATGTATATAAGTAAACATTACCCATCATGATTATAATCAGATGAAATAGTCTCCCTAATTTTGTTTATTATGGCCCTGCACCTGTTTTCTGTTCTAGTGATTTTCTCCATACATGAGTTGACTGTTACCAGGATTCCCCTACTATACTATACATTTATTAAATATCTGCTTGTTTCAACATTCTATTTCAGGTATGATGAATGATAGTAAGAAATATAAATCATGTTCTGTGTTACCAAGGAGCTTTATATAATAGGTAATGCTTAACTATTAGTATAATCTTCAGCATTTTCCTGAAGCAGTCACTGTAATTTAACCCATAAAATTTGGTGGAGACAAAAGAAAATCATGACAAATTAAGAATCATAAGGGAGCCCTAATCAGGAAATAACCATCTAAAGTTTAGTCAACCTCATAGAAACATTATGACCATCTTGATTAATGACATAAACAAGTCTGTCTGTCTGTCTATCAATCCATCCATCCATCACTCCCTATCCCCCATACACTAGTATGCATACTTATAAAAACTGAAGGATGCATTTAGGAAAAAGAAAACAAGCAATAGTTTATAAAAAACATATACTATAATGGATATAAAATTAATTACCCTCAGACAGCAACTTATATATTTATTTAAAATAAACCTTTCTCCAAAGGTAATGGGGAAAAAAGGAAGTAAAACACAACTACTCAAAAGCCTGATTCTTTACCCTTCTTTATAACTCTGTACTTTGACAAGTCCGCTAGACGTAAGAAACTTCTAAAAGCTTCAAATACAAATCTCACATTTTTATCATTATATATACATTCTTGAAAACTAATACAACCATCCCCCAGCAGGACAGAACAGAATTCAATTCCTTGATGTTTCATGGATCTGTGCCTTCTCAAGTGTTGGTCCATTTTCATTTTTACCTGATTTTAGCATTTATGGTGAAAACTTACTCACATTTCATGACTGCACTTTAATGCCAACTTTTTTCAAAAATACTTCCAAGACACAGTACTATATAAAAAGACTGTTGCTCATGCTTCTGTGTTAGTTTTACACTCTTTGTACTATATAATTCTCTTATTACACTGATTACATTGTGCATTTACAGAGCTGCCTCCTTCAGGAGATAGTCATCTATTATTTATCTTTCAATTCATAGCAATGAGTAGAGTTCCAAACAGATAACATTTAATAAATATTTGAGGAATGAATGAAAGAATGAATAAATCATTAGCAGTTAATATAAAGATCAAATGAAATAAAATATATGAAAATATTTTAAAAATATAAGTAATTTCTATTTTCAGGTGTTGATACCCTTGTAAAAACATAATAATACAATTTGAACCACTATTATGACTTATCTGTATACATTTTCTTATGTATTGTATCTAGAAACATAATGACAATGGAAGCATATATTCTTGTACTTTTTGTGAATGAAATGAAATGAATGAGGGAATGAAAATCAAAATAGGAATCTCGCTAAAGGAACATTTCTTTGAACAAAACCCTAGGAATAAAAACCTGGATGATTACTTGGAAGGACTGCAGCTGTTGAGACATTATTCAGTATAATATTTTATAATTAAATCTTGTCATGTGTACAAAAATATATATTTCCTACATATCAAGACAGAATCTGTGTGATTCAGAAAGGAAACAACCAAAAGCTGATATGTCTATGCTATGACTATGAAATATTAAATCGAATAATTCCTACATCCAAGAGGACATTGAGAGACAGTCTTGTCATTCCTGAAAGAACCATGCAGGTGTCTTTTTGATCTCTTCAAACACCAATCACAGACCCCAGATTCAGTATAAGCGATGCTGTGGAGCTCATACTTACTTATTGTTTTCTGTCAGTGTCATCCTTACATTTTACAACACTAGCAGTTCATGAAGAGAATTAACGACAGTCCACAATCCCCTGTATCATATTTACTAGATCATATTTCAAAGTCATAGTTATAGTTTCTAAGTGACCATAAAGGACCATTTAAAAGTCAATTAAATTTAATTTCATCAAGTGTAATATTAATACCTTTTTGTTATTTTCATTCTTTCTAACATTCTAACTTCTAACTTTCATGAAGTTAGTATTCATTCTGATCATTTAATCTATAGTATATAAGATTATCACGCCCTTCATCCATTTGAACCTCTCTTCTTTCAGTCTATATTTCATGCTATTTTCCTTCATATTTCAACTAATCTTTTGAAATTCCTGTTCTATAATCAACCAGTTTTGTCAAAAGTAACCTATTCTTTGTATACTTCTTCCACCTATTACTATAAATGAAATCTAGCCATTCTCACAAAACATTGCTTTTTCTTTAATCAAGTGAAAATATTTATCCATGTCCTTTATAATTCAAGCAAGAATGAAGATTTTGGCTTTGACATTCATTACTGTTTCCAAATCATTTCTTCTCCATCCGGCATATAAAAAACATATTTTAGCACCTTATTATTAAAGATGGATTAGTGAAATTCCCACTTCTTAATTAATATAACACATCAAATCCTCATATTAATATATTCATTGATAATTCTTGAATACCCTAGGCTCTGAGTTTTTAGCACCTGAGATTTTTTATCTCATATTTTCTGGTAACATTTTGTCTTGACTGATTTCAGCAATTATAATTTACATTTTTCTTCAAAAATTTTCACCAAAAATAATCAATAATTGAAACATTTCACTATGTATCCATGCCTTTATTTCCTCCTTTTCTACTGTTTTACTCACTCCGAATGGACAAGCATTACTCACTGTTTTACTCACTCCCAATCTCAAGTATTTCTTTTCTTTTTAAAATTTTATTAAGAACAAGTCAGAGATGGTGAGAGGGTGAGAGGAGTCACCAGAGACAGAGTGGAGAGCAGAACACTGGATCAACAGAAACACACTGCTGAGGGGAGCAGCAGGAGAAACAGGAAAGTTCTGCTGTGCCCCCTCAAGTATTTCTTGTGAGTTTATACTGAGCCTCATTTAGAAAATATTCCATGATTTATTTTTACAATTTCTCCTCTGGTTAAATACACACACACACACACACACAGTTGTTATATCCCTTGTCTTATCACATGCAACTGCTAAAATTTTGCTCCTGGATGAAATAGTGGAGGTCTAAAAATCTTACTTTTGAAGAAGTTTTACAATGTGTGTTCATGCGTTTGTATTGTAATCATTATTTGAAGAATTTTATTTTTTGTAAACCTCAGTTTGCTCACTATCAAATGAAGAAATACCAGATACTTCAGATAATTAACATAAAATGAATAAAATAGTATTGTTAATGTATTTATCATGGTGTGAACAAAGTATTAAATAATCTTAGCTATCATTATTATCATTGATTTTTTACAGCCTTTGTTTTGTTCATTTTCTTTGTCCTTACACATGGTAAAATTGAGCAGAGTTTAACTGTATAGTAATTTTGAATTCATGGTCACCAACTTCAACTGAATATCAATAATGATTTTTAACATTAAGTACATTTATTTATTCTTGCCTTCTTTCTCTCTTCTCTCTTCTAAGATTTTACTTGCCACTAAGTCTGCCTTTCTTATCTTTATATTCTACCATGTGTTTAAAAATACAGGTTTAAATTCTCCCCTTCCAAACTTGTAGAAGTAAATATACATTTTATGGTATTATTAGGCTTGTTTAAAAAAAAAACTTTCTTATTAGACTCTTTGTTGTATGGTATCAATGAGTGTCTCTGTCTTGCTCTCTGCTCTACTCTGAAAAACTAACATAGATTTGCTGATAGAATTGTTATATTTTAAAGATAAATGGCATTTTTATCTATGCTATTGCTATCTTATGGTTTACCATAACCTTTGAAAACAGGGAAAATTATATAAATGCTTATGGAGTAGAAATGTATCTTGAAAAATTCATATGTTAACTATCTAAGCCCTAATATGACCCTAACTAAAGATGGGAAATTTCTGAATGTCATTAAGATTAATTAGGTTATAAGGATAGGACCTACATCAGATAGCACCCCTGTGACCTTGTAAGAAGAGTAAGAGACATCAAGGATTCTCTTCTCCTCTCCTCTCCCCCTCTTCCTTCCCTCCAGGCCTATCCACAGACCAGCTGTAGCCAGGGAGCACAGAGGTCATAAGACACCAGGGCTGTTTGCACAATGATCTTAAACTTTGAACCTCCAAAACAATGCAAAAGTGAGTTTTTTTTTTTTTAAACTACCCAATAGTTGCTATTTATTTTTGCAGACTAAACAGAACAACACAAAAGCTTTAAAATTTATTTGAAATTTTCAGGTTTTACATTACTTTATTTGATATTTGATAGTACCTAGAGATAAAGTTAGCGAAGAAGCATAAGGAATTTGCATTTTATTTGTTCTGAATTACTTTACTGGAAAAGAAGAGTAAGAGACATCAAAGATTCTTCTCTCCTCTGTGGAGAATAAATGGATTTTGTATTGTTTAAATGATACACAGCTTTAAAAACAACTGATATCTAATTTGTATTGGGAAGAAACATCAATGCCTTATAAAAATAGCTCTTCTTTCTTTGACATTGCATCAAAAATCTGCAAGAATATTGAATTAAGGAAATAAGATTTGCTTTACAATGAATTATTCCACTACTTATGAGACTAAATAAATGTTTATGATTTAAAAAAACAAACTCAAATTTCACCAAACCCCCAAAACATAAAGAAGCCATTAGAGGATAAAACAGACTATGGGTTTTCTACTGGCTTGCTGATACAATATTGCAAATTATGAGACAAGAGAAAGATCATCAGATTATTCATAACCTAATGGCAAACGTTCATTATCAACTTTCTAACCTATTGTATTTCTGGAATCCTATACCTTTTCAGATAAATTGTCTGAGAAGACAGTCTGCTGTCCCCTTTTCTTGGAAACAGAAAACATTTCCACTAGTGTTTCTCTTTGTGCTATTTTCATTATAGAAACAGTGATTTCCAAGTTTTAAAAGTGTCTATAAGTTGTGTTCAGTTCCTCTCAATTACTCTGATAATGACCTATGCTTATTTTATATCCTTTCAATACTAACTAAAGCTTATTTTTAAAAGATAATAGATATCTGGACTTGGGTGATGAGTGCAGTGTTGTATCGTGCATTTGAAAAGATAGGAAGTTGTACTCCTAAAACTCATAGTACTGTAAACAAATGTTATCCATATGAGACAAACAGACAGACTTTCTGTGCATTTTAGAATTCTTAGGAGTAACACTGGCCACTCTCAACTCAATTTCCAGTAGATCATCCTCCCCCCATTTTGTTAAAGACTAAAAATCTATACTGCATCCTTTTTCATGCACTTTATAGATAACAGATATCTCTTACTCTTGTATGGTGAGCTTTCTCTCCCATCAATAATAGTGGCTGGCTTGTGTGTGAAGTTTTTATTATTTTTTTTAAATCATTGGCTTTTCATGTTAATGTTTCATATTATACAATAGATTTAAAATAATTTACCCTGTTACTTATAGAATAAGTTTATTATCATATGATATTCATATATAATGCTGAATTAAGTTTGCTAATAATTTGTCAATGATTTTTGCATCCATGTTCATGAAAAATATTGATGTAATATTTTATGGGTTTTGTAAAACATTTGTCAACTTCAGTGTGAAGGTTATATTGGAATCATAAAATTAGCACTTTATTTGCTAGACTGTGGAAAAACTTATAATATTACTATTATTCTTAAAATATAGAAGAAATATGTGGATATGATTTTCTCTTTTTTAATTATGGATTTATTTTATTAGATATATAATGATTCAAATTTTCTATTTGAGTGAGTTTTAGGATTTTTAAGGATTTCTACAGGGATTTTTTTTAAATAAAACATTATAAATGGTTTTATTATTTTTATGTCTCAGGTCTTTAGTATGGTCATTTGGGTTATTTCTCTTACTTTGATCATATTTTGTAGGAGTTTATTTAATTTTAGTAATCTGTTAGCATGTCATCATTCTTGATTGCATTTTATCTTCTATTTCATTGATTGCATCCCTTCATTTTTTTCTTTTATGTTGTCTTGTTTGGTAATCTCATAGTAATAAAAAGAATACTAGTCAGTTTTTAAGTTTGATTTTGCATTTCATTAAGAGATGAGTAACATTAAAGTAATGTGTATTACTTTACAGACCTCTACACATTACAATTAGCATAGAAAAAATAAGAATTACCAATAACATTGTTCAAACATTCAAGATCACTTAAGAAAACATAAAAATAAAGTATTTACTTATTCTACATAAGAGCGGTTGCAGATATGCCTCCTATGCAAGTGTCCTGGATTCTATTCTCTGGTACAAAGTATAGAACAGATGCAATGCTAAACAACCTGTATGAAAAAATATCAAACATCTGGATTTGAGTTTGATAAATGCCTCCATTACAAAACTGTGACTCATTGGCTCAATTTAGGGAAAAAAATGTGCAAAAGTTTAAAAAAATGAATTATAGCTCTGTACATAATTCTTTATTGACTAGCTGATGAGATAGTGTGAAAATGGCATGGAAGCTCTGGGTGAAAATAACTTCAGTATCCTTAAATAGAAAGAAACCATCTTGCAGTAGAAACTTCCACTTCCTTTAAGTTTAAATATGTTTTCCTACTTGAAGGGAAAAGAGGAGGCAAAAGATATGATAAAATGTATTGTTCTCTTGAAAAAGCAAAGTATATCTTTTAATGCCTACGCTGAGTTCTTTGTAAAAGAGATAGATGGATGGAGAGATGGATAGATAGGCAGATGCATATTTATGTGTCCATCTAAATCTGTCTATAACATATATATATGCTTTTTAAAAAGTTGTATAATGCACACACATACACTCAATGCACTTTAAGTAAGATATAGATTGGAATAATTTTCCTGGTTATTATTTTAGGAAAATTTATAATTTTACTCATATGATGATTATTGATATCATATATTGTGAGCTATAAAATTGATTAAATGCCTTGTAAAGTTTACTAGTTAGAACAAATGTAAATTACTTGTGACCTATTTTAAAATTATATTTCATGTAACATATATGAACTAAACAGATACATATTTATTTAGATTAAACCCTATCATAACAGTGATATTTAAGGAAGTGTTTGGCTAGAAGCGATAGCTTGTCTTTGAAAGAATCTTTCAGATCTTTTAAAGAAGGCAAAGCAACCAGATCCTAATCCTGTATTATCTGGTAATATTTTCCTCATTTGTTCACTGTTCTGACAAAATGTAGTTTCCTTAGTGCTTTGTTTTATATTAATGAGTGTAATCATTAAAATACAGATATTCTGCATTACCAATCAGTTCATTAACATATAGTGTGTAATAATATATTTTTCATCCTGCACACAGACTAAATCTTATGTATATTTTTAAAATCTCTATATTGTTGTCTGACTTGGATATTAACTTAAAATATGTCACTGTGCTAAACCACTCTCTAGCTTATACATGTCATACAATATATAAGAACATGTATTTTAGAATTCAGGGAAAATTTCAATGCCAAGTTAATCTAATACTAGATTTTTGATCTGGAGCAAGTTTCTAACACTCTGAAAAATTTATTTAAATCTATCTTTTTATTTTCTTTAATAGAAATTTTCTACCAATTCTGAAATTTGTTTTATAAGATTGCTATAATGATCAACTAATACAGTGTTTAACAATTATTATAAGTGCTCAATGAAATTCCTATTTTCTTTATGGCCTACCTTAAATAATTTGTATATTCAAAGGGTATATATATGACAATAACTTAAAATTTATTATTTAATCGTGTTTAATGGCTAAAACATGTTATTTATTGAATGAGACTATCTGGTGAAATCCTGGCTTTTCTAAATTCTAGATGATTTCTTTGGTCAAAGTATATGATTCTCAGGTTATCATGATGGCTAAATTGCCTAATTTTTGCAAAATATTCAAGACAGAGCCATCACTATATAACAATACACAATAAATATCTTTAATGTACTAGTATCAATATCAGAATATTAATATTGATAATAATTACAATAATTTCATATAGACAAAATTCACTGCTTACACTTGAGAAGACATTTCTCTGGATTATAGTTTCTGTCTTTATGATGAAAGAGATATACAGAGGAAAAAGTCCTTGGTATATTAATGCTTGTAAATTCTGTGGTGTACTATACCAGCTACAGAGCATGGCACAGTTATTAAGAAACTTGACAGTGGGGGCAGAGCCTACTAGTATGTCTTAATTAATGTGGTATATACCATATCAAATTCTTATTCTAACAATTTAAAATAGCCAGATTTTGGAAATTCATTTATAGGAATAAATCAAGGGAAAGAATTTTCTTTATGATAAAGTCAGTATAACTTGACTTCACATATGCATTCTTGAGTGAGAATTTACCCACATTGCTAATAGAAAGCCATAGAAACAAGCGCCAACTATGAATTGCAATATTCCTCTATGATTGTAATAAAGAAGATACATATTTTGTTGTTATGCACATAAATTATATCCAATCCAAATGCATGGGTTAGTGACATGTGCCTGAGTCCCAACTCAGTCTCTTGCCCTTTCAGTTCACTTATACAGACTAATTGGAAGCTGGATCTTCAGAACGCATTTGTGAAAGTTAGGATATCAGGTCCGCGGTCTCATTATGAGGCAGAAGCAGAAGTTGTGTGTCTTTGCTCACTCACTCTTTGTTGACCCAGAGGGAAGATCTTAAATCTCAATGTAACAATCACTAAATTATTGTGCAATCCTTCAGGACTCATAGATGCCTAGCATTGTCAGCTACAAGAGTTAGGTGACTTGATAACTAGACCTTCAGGTAGCAGCCAAGAGTAGGAATGCCAAATGTCTGGATAAACTTTTTCCATGGAGAATCTGTAGATGTAGTTTTACTTAAAACCAGAGGGAAAATGTTACAAGGTATGTGCTCAGAACCATTATAATAGGATCCCAGTCAGTTTTCAATGGTAGAATGATCAAAGTCTGAACCTCAAAGCTGAGAGTATGCAGTCAAATCCCTATTATGGAGAAGTGGCTGAATTTTTGCCTCCTCCTCCTGAGGGGACAGGTATAGTAAGTGCTTGTGCACCTATTTGGAAACTTCATTTTTGTTTAACATGGTCCTGTGATAACCAAACTTTCTGGTAATCAGAATCAGATTATGTGAGGGACTGACCCTCATATAGCAGCACAAAACTTAGGATGTTAAATGTGTGGAAAAGCTAAATTTGGGGAGAAGCTGGAGGCTCGTTTTATTGAAATAAACCTAAGGAAGAATTCAGGGAAAGTGCCAAACAACTCTTTGATGTTTCCAAGAAGATTGTAATGAGCACAAAGCTGTAGGCTGGTTTGAAGTTGGCCCCTTGAAAAGCAGTTGGGAATGACTGTAGTCAAAACTTCTCCTTGAATAAATGAGGGAACTGGGTTCTTTTATCTGCCCTTTCTGCTCTGAGATTGTGTGTATAGATACAGAGAGTGTTCACTTGCCTGTGTAAATGTTTCTTTGATATAGTGACATGGATATGAACACTGCTAGCTGTCAGTACTAGGTTATTTGGGGGCTTATATTTTAGATGGCAGTCATAATAAGTGGGAAAATTAGATGTGTGGACAGTACAGTTCCAAGGAGAAGCTGGTAACTTGGAGCTCAGTACTAGGTTATTTGGGGGCTTATATTTTAGATGGCAGTCATAATAAGTGGGAAAATTAGATGTGTGGACAGTACAGTTCCAAGGAGAAGCTGGTAACTCTGGAGCTCCTGCTCCAGAGAGGAAGCCAGCCAGTCCCTGAATGCAGCCTTGCTAGAAGTCAAAATGTCAAACAGCAGCTTGGAAATAAACTATCAAATGCCTTCCAGGTGAGAAGTGGGTGATGGGCATATTTGTCCGCACTGAATCTGGGGGATAGCTGGGAGTGATTGCAAACAACACTGTTCATCAAGGACTTCTTTCCTATAGTCTGCTGGAACTTGACACATTGGTAATCAGAGTAGGGTGACTCAGGAGTCTATCTTTTCAGGTGACAACCTTAAAAGTCACCATGTTTGTATGGCCCAGACTCTTCATTTCACAGAGAGAAGTTGGGAACTGATGGTTTCTTTCCAATTAAAAGCACTTTAATGGGTCTGGGTGATATGTTGAGGAGGTGGCTCAGTCTTTCATAACTGAAATTTATTTTGGTATTTCCTTAATTTCCCAATGTTAGAAGTCAGCTAACTTCTTGATTTCTTTCAGAGGCAACTGATTATTATAGAATGTATATTTGGTGTGACCATGATATCTGTGTGTGGGGTAGAGTGATTCTGGAGTCTCCTATATCATAATTATGCCAACATGTGACCTTGACTCTTGTAAGATACTTAGTTTGGTTACTTAGAAAAGTATAATAAGATTATAATTTATATATAAAGGTGTATTTTATCATTTATTTTAAGTATTATTGAAGTATAAAATAATTTTTAAATGGCATCAACTAGATCCTATCTCAATAGACATTGCTTTTTTTCTTGTCTTTTTATTTCAACATGAATTTTAGATTAAAAAATATTTTCATAAGAACAGTTTAAATTATAGTGAAAAGGATAATGTACATTTAAATTGGTTAAAAGAAAATTGAAAACCTAAACATCAAATGGCAATTATAAACCTTTATTGAAGTTTAATTATATAAGAGATCCATGTAGGTTGTGTTTATCAAGTCATTAAATATGTTTTAATTCTTTATTTATAAATTTAAGGAATAGATTTCCTTTCTGAAGTTAGGTGCTTAGGGAAATAACAAAGTAATAAGATAGTGTTTGAAAGAAAGTTAATTTAAGAAATTAAATTATCCAATATAATAAAGTTCACACTAAGTGACATTTAAGCAATACAACATAGTACTTAAGGAGGTGTGTAGTTACTGTAAATTAATTTCCACTCTGGTTAGTTTGCTAATTTATCTTGTTTAGCAAAATAACAGCAACACACCAGAGAACTGCTAAAACCTTTGTCATTGATTGATTGATTGATAGTTTAGCCAAGTTGCAGTTTTTACCTGTTGTTAAGTGTTGCTATTAGACTTTCTATGCACATGAATGCCTCATAATGATTTGGTCATAAACAATAACTTTCAAATTGAAAAGAGGAGTTATTATTTTGTGTAGGATATGCTCATTTCCATTCCTATCTGTTCTATTTATCTCTGTCAAATTGTTATAAATAAACTCAAGTTTAAGAAAGTTCAACCTTTCATAATTCTGACTCTGTGTCAACACTCAATTGTATCTTAAATCTGTACTTTCTAAAATAATGTAATCCTAGGAAACTATAAAACGATATTAATTTTAAAAATAGATATTTTTGTATTCTTAATAAAATCATATTTTTGCTGTTTTCTAACAAACTTTTTAACTTGAGCAAATCATTTTTACTTCCTGTGCTTTCAGGTTTGATTTTTCATATTGTTTACTATTACCATTTTAATAAATGAACATTTGAGAAATGCTAGAGAAATCATATTTTACATGTAAGCAGAATTAAGGATAAAGTAATGTCATATGTTTACATGTTCCATTTATTTTTACTGAATATCATACAGAGAAAAAGGAAATTTATAGAAAAATTACTTAAATTACACGTTCAGCAAAATTAGGAGACATAAGCAATTTAAAAACACCAACTTACTTGAAATTATAGTCAAAATTACTGATAACAGCAATACTTGTAGATAGTAAGCCACAAAGGTATAAAGAGCTGGAGGACTGAGTACTCCAAGTCAAAATCAAGCAAATATTTTTATCAAGAAATCGTACAGTAACATCCCTGAGCAGAACTAAGATGTAATAGGACATTATGACTGGTGGAGTTGGAAAATTAAGGCCTGATAAAGTACTAGGGAATATTGGGGTGGATATTAGAAGTGGAGTGGTCATTTAGGTTGAAGTAGCCAATGAGTGAAAGGGGAATTCAACAGTGAATCTAAATTATTATCTGCAATAAGTTTTGAGAGTAGATGTGCAGTTACAGAAGGAAATCATACTTTAATGAAATAATCCATGCCAGTAGAAATACAGAAAGAAGCGCTTGCAGCTGATTAAATTGAAAAGCAATACTGTTTTTCATCCAAACAAAGTTTTCATGAGAATCTCCCACTAAGAGAGCAAAAACCAATTCATTATATTATAGAAACACAAAAATAAATGTAGCATCCATACAAAGGTATCAGAAAAAAGAAAAGCTATATAGAAATATTAGACAAAATCTAGCAAAAATGTAAGATGATAGATAGATGTCAGATAGGTAGGTAGATAGATATATAGATGGATACATAGATACAGATCTCAAAGAAGATTATACTAAATTCCTGAGGTTAACATTGTAATTCAGAAAAAAAATTCCACAAAGCAAAGAATATTTACAAACTAGCATTAAGCTCTAATTAAACAAAGATGACAGACAATGGGCACTATGAAGGAAAATAAAAAAGAATTAAACAAGGTTTTGATGTTACTTTATGGAGAGCAAGAGGTATTTACCAATTCTAGGAGAAAAACATGAAACAAAAATGCACATTCTTAAAAAATAAAAAGGCAAAGTGTACCCCATGAAGCACATGTAAGCAGAACAGATACCATAAAAATTTTAATATATTTGCCATTCAACAAAATGATACAAAATAAGAGACATAAATAATTGTAGCAATAGTAAAATACATTGAAGACAGGCACAGGGGAAACAGTGCAGAGATAATTATAATTCCTGAAGAGAAAAGCTAGTATTATAATGGAATGTTTAGAAATATTCCTGACATTTATAGAAACAAAAACAAAAAATCCTGAATAGTTGAGATAGACAAAGAAATATTGTTTCAGAAAACAGTTACTCAGACTTTTCACTAATTTAATATAGCCTTATAAATTTATTGGCATTTTAGGTAATAAAATCATTATATGCACAATCAAACAAAAACTGTAAGTCCCTTATAATCAGATTGGCTTGCTGTATCAGAGAAGTATTAAAATTCTCCAAGTTAAAATGCAATGAAAAATCTTTGCAAAACTCTCAAAGTAGAAGAATGAGACTATTATTCAGCATCCAACCACATTTTCTTTCAAATAGCAATTTTTTTGGAAAATGGGTAAATTCAGAATATATTCAACAATTTTACTCCTACCACTGAAGATATTGTAGTACAAACTCCAGAAAATCAAGTGGGCCAGGACATATTAGACAAAATATAGCAAAAATGTAAGATGATAGATAGATGTCAGGTAGGTAGGTTGGTAGATACGTAGTTGGATACATAGATACAGATCTCAAATATATTTAACCACCGTGTTTGTCAGGTCTCCAGAGAACCAGAAGCGATAGTTACATGTGAAGATATTTACGATAAAAACATGGGCAAAAGAAAGTACCTCATTCCATGAAGACATTTTATATTTGAAAAGAATTTCCAAATAACATGAGCTTAAGAACAGTATATGTTAACTTTACCTTTGTATATTGCATTTTAATTCAAATTTTGGATCAAATTAATAGAGAGCCTAATATCAAACTTTGTTATGTTTTCATCAACCAGATTGTAATTTCTAAGTATGCGATAACTGTGGTAAATGGCCTTAAGCACTTAACTGAGTTTATGTATGTCATGAATAACAAGTATATGCCAAGTAATGTTTTAAACATTTAAGATACAAAAGCTAATGAGCTATATTTTTCTACTATTGAGAATTGACCTCTATTAAAATAAAAATATATATATTTGAGAAGATAATTTGACCAAGGCAGAGTTTTTCAGAGTGATTCATAGCACTCAGATAGTAAACAAGACCAGTACACACAAAAAATGTAGAAAATGGCTAGAAATGTCCCATTACTAGTAAGAAGATGAAGAAGGCAGCGTAGATAGGACTGATGGTTGAAAATATTTTTATGATGTGGGGTGCATTGAAAAGTAGATAATAGTACCATTAAATTATATCAGCTATAAAAGTGAAATAATAATGTGGTAAGAGCAGAGACTTCTATTTTATAGAAGTCATTTAATTAATGTCTACGTGGAATAACCCAGAAGTGAGGCCCAGTTGGAATTTCACTGAAGTTTATCTTTGTCAGGGAGATTGATTTTCTCTAAAAAATAGTCACGGAAGCATCAATGTGTAGGAAGTTTCACACTTTTTCTACTTCTCATGATATGCCTATAAATTAGGCACTAGTACCTTCAATTGACAGATGAGAACTAGTCATTCAAATATGAGGTGATATACATAGTCATACAGCTGTTAAGTATCACAGTGGGATTTTTCTGCAGATTTCCCATTACAATCTCACATTCTCCTCACCAAGATTCCCTCTCCTGATAAAGAGCAAAATGCATAATTTCATAAATTTAGTGTGGAATTAAAGTATAAATTCACCTTACAAAAATTTTACTCTTTCATTTTATTTAAATAGATTTACATTAAGAGAATGCCAGTACTTTCACATCTCCACTCTCTGTTTGAAGGGATGCTGTGATATTATAGATTCAGTTGATAATGGGTACTGTTATTATCTTAACTATAAAATGGAGTAAACTGTTTTCTTTCTTTTGTTCAGAAAAATTTTGGTGATGCATGTCAACACCCTTAGTTTTAAAAGAGACCTACTTCCCCTCATTTAAAACTTACATGTAATCAAGCATTTTGAAAACAAAAATGATATCAAGACATCTAGATGTATATGATTATTGTTTTCCTCTGGGACTACGTACACAGTTTCAGTGTCTTTTACATCTGCTAAAAATTATGTTTCCTATTTATAGTGAGTTAGAAAAATAGTGTCCAGAGCATATATAACTTAATAGGTATAGCAAATTGAATTCCAAATAAGAAAAAGGATCATTGTTTTATAATATAATCATTTGAATAAATACCATTGTAACTTCAACTAATTTTCCTAGAAAAAGGCTGTGTTAAAAAGCATTATTCATTTTCTCAATACTGTGCCCTTATTAGCACATTGAACTGACTTCCTAATGGGAGAAATTTGTTAGCAATGAGGAGCTTCACATTGTGTAAAATTGTGCCATGTGTTTTGTTCTGATAAAATTTCTAACAAACCTATGTTTTCTTTTTTGTAAGTGTGAAATAAGCATTAAGAAGAGATTTAAGCAATTACAAAATAGAAAGATTCCAAGAAGTCATATTTAACATACTGCTCAGATTCTGGCATTATAAATTGTTATTTTCTTAAAAAGATGCTTTTATTTTCTTCTTTTCTTCATTCCCTTTTTTTTTCTTGTTTGTTTGCTTTTTGCAAAGTTATATATTTTCAACTACTTTTGCTTACCTGGCATAACACATAATATATAGATATATATTATTTCTAGACACATCTTTTTGTGCGAGTTTATCTTTTGAGTATATAATGTCTAAATATACCTCAGTCTTATAATTATACAAAATTTTCTCTTTAATATTTTTCATAGTGAAATTCCATTTCTATAGAAATACAGAGATGGCATACCAGTATAAGAAATTAACAAATATGACAGAGTGCCAATATGTTCTTGAAACAATGGAGTGAGAACATTTCTGCATATTTTGACTTATGTTTGACATATGAGAAAACATGGACTTGCAAGGACAAAAAGATAGCAATGAAACTTTTTCTGCTAATATCTTTTGCTGATCAATCCTGAAGTGAAAAGTCAAACAAATTTTACAATAAAATGTTAGCTTGGAAATATAGAGTAAAACAGACTTGTCATTGAAAATGACCTATATCGTGTTTAAACTTCTTCACTTCATAGGACAGTGAACCTTATGACAAGAAGGCAGACCTTAAGCACACAATGATCTTATCTTTCAAATTATAATTTTTTTACTAATATTAACATTGATTTGACATGCTCTTGGTGACAATATCTAATTTATTTTGAAACTCAACTGACATTAATGGAGAATATAAAAGTTTGATGTTTACCAAAATGGAGCATAGGTTAAAATAAAGTTGAGTCATGCTCATTTGAACATACATTGGAACATTAACTATGGAATGATTACCAAACCTTGAATATAATATCTTTCCCAGTTAGTTGGACTGTTGGGTAAGATGCATATGTGCTGTGCAATTGATTTGTTTACAATGTTATATGTACATAGATGAGAAAGGGGGAATACTTGAGTGCTATCCAAATCCTCAAATTTAATAGCTGTATTCTCCTGTTTGTCCTTTTCAAAACAAGAAGGTTGATATTTTTCTCATTTTCTCCCCACTTACAAATGACAATAAGGATATAATGCTATAACTTGTCAAAATATCAGAAATTTGTTTGATTCTAAGAATTTCTGTAATGGTGATTGTTTTCCTATAATTTTAATTATATTCATGCAATAACAAGTTATAAATGAAGAGGACATATTTATTTGTCTTTTTAAATGTAGACTATTTGACAATTGTGTTTTATTCTGAGGCATTATACCTTAAGGTAAAAACAAAGACATAGGTTCATGTTACTGAAGAATTGATGCTAATATGATACAACACAACTCAGTTTTGACAGTTATCAGTTATTTATTCCCTTCTGCAAGCTAAGTGGAAATTGTAAGCAATCAAGAAAGGAAAGAATGAGGAAGTTTCTTTTTTCCTGCCTAAGACAATATTCACACTCAGTTAATACATCTACTTGTGACATGTTCCTTCAGCTTGAAGACTCTTAGTGTGCATAAATAATCGGAGCTGCCTTAGAATTTAGCCTGTGTCAGTTCTCAAACTACTTCAGTGCACTAGGGGAGATTTAAGAATGGTAAATCTTTTTTTTTTTAAGAATGTTAAATCTTGTATACTCTTTGAGTGTTTTTAGTGAAGTTTGAGTGTTTTTAGTGAAATTTACTTTTGATTAAAGCTTATATCATCTTCATTCTAATTTTTTATACCTCCATATTATATATAATACTAGTTATACTATTATCTCTAGGAGTCATTGAAGTTTAGAATTTGTCAGGTTTACTAATTTTTATTCACATATTTCTGGTCTTTCTAGTACTCCCCATACAGTTTTAAATTTAAGGCACAAAAGGCACTTTCAATTGGGGTAAACTTGTCAGTTCTTGATATTACACCAAGGATAAGAAGATAAGTGACTCAATTCATCTATCTAGTTAGCTAGATAGATTTTTGACACAACGTTTTCATATTAAGGCCTCTTCCAGTTTCACTGTGATAGGAAGAAAGAGGTGACTGGAAGGTCATGCATACAGAGTGAATTGATGTTGCCCTGAATTGGCATATTTCACTTGTACCAGTGTCCATAGGCTAAGTTAGATGCAGATTCCTGCCCATCAGGGATTCTTGCCTGTAATAAGGCTGTGAAATCAGTGTTCTCTGACTGGAAGGGAAGGGAAAGAAAAAAATTGTTGAATACTCACAATATCT
Organism: Galemys pyrenaicus; assembly: GCA_019455555.1. Taxonomy (NCBI): domain Eukaryota; kingdom Metazoa; phylum Chordata; class Mammalia; order Eulipotyphla; family Talpidae; genus Galemys; species Galemys pyrenaicus. Next base: position 6,469,714 of record JAGFMF010011574.1, on the reverse strand, counting down.
ATCAGATCAGATTAATGCTCGCAATCTAGGAACCTTGATAAAAATCAAGATTTTAAAACACAAAGACATTTGCATGAGTCATTCTATTTTAACAAGGGAAAACCTTTTAAAACTACATGGGCATGGTAAGCAAAACAAAAAGTGAAATGCTGGTATTGGACACTCATATAAATTGGAGATTTTTAAGCAAATTACATCAAATGTATTTAATGAAAAGTATTTAAATATATTGATGAGCATACTTAAACCTATTACATTAACTAAACTTCATTTAACATATTTAGCTATTCTTAGAAAGTGTGTCATGAAATACAAGGTTATTTGGATCCATACTTAAAATAACAGTAATGCATATTCCCTAGTTATAATCTGAAGTCACACATGACCTATGTCTATAATTAATGATAATAATTGAATTGCTATTTTTTGTTGGTTTTCATAAAAATTGAGAAATAGAACCAACAGATAGAAAATATTATAGCATGAATTTAAATAGTGCATTAAAGTATGAACATATTAGAGCTATTTCTAAAAAAACTTTAATAACTGACTTACTACAAATGATTTCAGTCATACAGTCTTTCTCTGTACAATTTCAGAGTTTAAATTTTCCTATGAGTTTTAATATTAATGGAACTTAAATTCTCTTAAAAAGTACTAATAAATACTTTCATATTAGTTTTCTTTTATTTTTATGTGATATGTATATATTATCTGTCAATAAAATATATGTACTTTTTTACATGTACATATGTATAATTAACTACTTGTATTAATTTCAAAATGACTTTTACAAATTTTATGCTGAGAATCGGCATGCTAAGAGTAAGAAATAATTACTGTAACAGTTTTGAACTTTCTTAAATACCCATGACCATAATGGTTTTATTTGCTGGGCTTAACTATTGTTCATCATTTAGATGACATTTGTGAAAGGGTAAAGTTTCACTGCTTGGATTTTTTTTTTCAATAAATAGCTAATTATGTGAGTGTTTATATATGGAAGTATATTCTAGGTATGATGAAGTGGGTAATTTGCCTTTATTTTTATCCTACAACTATTAGTCATTCTTGTGTTATTCTAATTAATCTTTTAAACTATGTAACCTTTAATATGAACTAACAACAGTCATAGAGATTATAAGATATGAATAAATGAGCTTGAGTATTGATATTAACCTTAATAACAGAAATGTTCTGGCATAAAGTATGGTGAATAAAAGAAATAATGATTTCTGGTGTTTATCAAGTTTTCAACTAAACTCACATTTATTTCCTTAAATCATCAAATAAGCTACATACAGATAATCTCTGAATTTCAGATGAATTAAAAAATATTAAGGGCAAATAAAGCAAGGGAGTTTCTAAATTTTGCTAAAATGTTCAAATTAAGATATCAATGAAGTGATGTATTAAATTTATTATTTATCATAAGTCAAAATGTTTAATCCTTTGATTTAGTTTATACATATAGAAATAACATATGTCTGTATATGTATAAACTAAATCAATAGAATACATGTACATATGTTTATATATGTAAAATATATTTGTGTGATATATATATGTGTGTGTGATTAAAACATTATGAATTCCCCAAAGCAATAGTCTGCACTTTAGAGATTAAAAAACAAAACAAAATAAGGCATTCTCTTTTTAAAGCAATGCTCCTAATTTATACAAATGATTCCTTCTTTAATATATAAATACATACATACAAAATTTGGCCTAAGAGGAGAGGTCAGTGGACTTTCCTTACTTTGCTCCTAGAAAAATAATCTAAAGTAGTACAGACTGGCACTGGAATCAGAGAACCCCATGACTTGGGGTGAAATGAAAGGACCTCCTGATTATCAGATAAAGATGAGCACTGACCATGCACAATAGAAGTGCTGAGAAAGTCACCTCTAAACAATAAAAGATGGGGGCTGGTCAAGAGGTGCCTGGAGAAAACAGCAAAGTGAAACTTGCAATTCAAACTTGTAGTCATGTGCTAAGACTGTCCAGGGTAAGGCAGAACTGCTTAGTGTGGGCATAAATGGAAGGACACACACATATCCTGAAGTGAGCCTGGTGGACAGTGCCCTTGTGGAGAAGACAAAGCACATAACCCAGAAACTTTCTCCCCATCTACCTCAGGGCTCAAGGTATTACAAAAATTCACTTTGAAGTAATGCCAAGAAGTTGTACTGAAAGCTGTGTCCTCAGAAGAGTGAAAACAGTGACTGAAAAGCCAGTGTGTGTGTGAATAACTTAAGAGGTTGGAGTATGAAGAGAAACTGAGAAAAAGACAGGCTCTAAAGAACTTACACCTCTCCTGACTATGCCTTCTATTCCCTTGTCTAATTCTTATTTCTTAGCACTCTCTTGGCTACACTAAAACTTTCTATCTACTCTGTACCTGCTTCAGATCTGAATATTGCTCCATAAACACATGCAACTATGCTGACTTGTTGACTTAAAGTTGTTAATCACTAGACCCCAGTGGACTTTTTATGGCACCTGGAATTTATTATACAGTCTTCTAGTCCATTTACTTACCTGTGTTTCATGCAGAAGTATCAAAAAAAGTTCCTTACAAGGTAGTTTTGTCTTGCTGTCCAAAATAACACTGTAAAATACTAAAATTGGATGTTTAAGGTGTGTGTAAAATGGCCCACTCATTATCACATTTTGTGTAGCAACATTCATCCTGCAACAACTCAAGCTCTTAGTCTTGCAGTACTAGAGTCTGCTGAACAGTGCTTTTCCTCACTTGGGGCATAGGGCTGGAAAATCAAAGAAGTCAGCTGGGACACATGGAGGAATCATTTCATTTGTTTCCCTTATTTCAAGGGTCACTCTCCCTTTCATTTATTTGTGTCCACTGTCTTGCAAATTATTGTTTCAAATATTTATTCCATATTGTGATTGGTTCAAGTAGGAACTTGATCTGCTTTCTGTTTCTCCATCTTGACCAGAAACAAAAATGAAGGAACAATGGGCTTCTTGTCACAGATTTTTGCTATGGGTACAATATCGGTGAAATCACTATATATTATTTAGAAATGATCAAAAAACCTTGTGTTGTGTATGATCAACTATAATTCCTAATGAGGTAAAAACAAGTAAGTAAACAAAACAATAATTCCTTAGCTCTTACTCTAAAGTACTGGAATTTCTGGGGAGATCCTGGGTAACAGATGAATTTTAGTACACAGATTCACTACGAGTGTCCTCAAACCATGTGGAAGCTTGTTTTTGTCTTTTGAAAATTGTGCTCTATATTTTATTTTAAATATTTAAATATTTTAAAAATATTTTCCCAAATCATGAAGTTCATAATTCTTTCCTCTTGTATGTCCTTCACTTTTGTTTTTTGCTGTTAATGTTTTTAATCTACTACAATGGGTTATAGATTGCTCATGGCTGAGTCTTCCAGATGTAACTTTCTTTTCTAAAGGTTGGGGAAGTATTCAAACTGCTCTTTCTACTGAATTATAGTTGAGATATTATTGACCTGCAACTGTAGGGATATCTTTTGAGGGCTAAGAGAATATTGTGCTGTAGCATAAGTAGGACACTACTTGTATTTTCTTTCCTTGGACTCAATGCCTTGGAAAATTTTGAAAGTATCCCATTTTATTTTTTTTCCATTGATACCAAATCCAACTATTATGTTTTTGTTAATGGTAATATAAATTTATATTAAATAATATGCATACTTTTATAGAAAAGTAAAAGGAATCTGTAAGTAACCAAAGGAGAAATATGTGCAAGTATTTTCCCTTTGGAAAACAGTATAGAGAGTTCTCAAAGTATTAAAAATAGATCTACCACGTATGGTTCAACAGTCCCACTCTGTGTGTCTTCCCAAAGAATGCAAAAACAATAATTAGAAAGTATACTCATTCTTATGTTCATTGCAGCACACATACTATTGTAGTCAAGTTATGGAAACAATACAAATGCCGCAGACAAGTGACTAGATAAAGATGTGGTATATGGTGGGTGTTTGTGTGTGTTTGTGTGTATACACACAATAGAAAATTTCCCTAAATAATAGAAAATAATTTTTTTGTGAAAATATGGATATAACAAGAGGAAAAATGAAAAATGTCAGAAGACAAATATAGGATGGATTCAATTAAATGTGGAATATAGAGAACAAAACAAATGGCCAGACAAAACCAAATCAGTCATAAACCCTGGCAATCTGACTGTAGAATTAAGGCTACCAGAGGACTAGTGAGAGATGATAACACACTGTGGAGGGTGCCCTGTGCACTATTGTGAATGACTATGGGTGTTTGGTCTTCATTGTGGTGTGGTTGATTTACAAACTAGAGTGATTGAATAAATTTACTGTGTTTTAGGATTTTGTTCTAGTAAAACTTTTGCTTATGGTTTAGGTAGCTTTTTTCTTTCTTATACTCAGCTTCCCATGTGTGAATGATTCTATATTACCTCATCACTCTCAGCTATTTTCAGCATTAAAATCATTTTTAGTGATATTTAACTTTCTCAGTATGTTAAAATGATTACCATCCCTTGAATGATTTTTTTGGCACTACTAGTTGCATTTTTTCTTAAAAATTTCTTCTGAGGATTTTTGAAATGTTCTGGTAAGGTAAATAATACTTTGCAATCAGCTTAGCATAAAATGCACTCTCTGCTAAAATAATTGATGTATATCAACATTATACATAAAACATTATGAATTCCCCAAAGCAATAGTCTGCACTTTAGAGATTAAAAAACAAAACAAAATAAGGCATTCTCTTTTTAAAGCAATGCTCCTAATTTATACAAGTGATTCCTTCTTTAATATATAAATAAAATATATCAATATATGTTGTAAAGACTTACCACAGATATTTTTACATGTGGAAATGTATCATCACTAATCAAACAGTATATTTTAGATATCTTCATTAGTAGTATGGTAGTAGTATTATTATCACTATTCCTTACTCATTCCTGACTATACTGGTAAATAAGATATTTTAAAGATTTTGGATTTTAGATATGTTTTCAAATGGTAATCTACATCAAAAGGAAGGTATAACTCATATGATGCCTTTACTGCTTTTTTTATCAACGTACAATATTGCTCTTAAAATTTCTCTTTTATGGTGTTAGTATAAGATTGTGTTTTATTCTTAATTAATGATATTATTAAAATATGTTAGCAGTATATTATTGCTCAAAATATGTAGACATCAATGGGCCAAATGAAATACTTTATCTAAATGCATTTTTATATGCAGTCTTAATAATGCCATATTTATATATGATATTGAGATAAATCATATGTTAATATAAATTTATTTTCTGTGATTAAAAGTTTAACATTGACTTACATATTTTTAAAGATAGCAAATGTTTTTAGTTTGCATATATCAGCATATGAGATGTTATGATTACATGAAATCTGTTGCTAATACTTAGAAAATATAAATGTTAGCATTTTTTATAATTATATATTATTTTGAGCCTATTATATACAGGGATGTTTCAAGATATTTACATATAATAAAAAATGTAATCCTTATAGTAACCTCACACATTAGCACTATTTTTTAATCTTATTTTTTTTAAATTAAGGAATGGAAATTTTGCCTAAGAACATTGCAATTTTGAGTATTGAACTGCAATAGAGAGTAATCCTTAGTTACAAGGTTATGTTTCATCATATATTAAAGAGAAAGGAAAAAACTATATTTGAGGAATCAAATTCTCAGGCCATGAACATTATAATGTTTCTTTTTTTCAGAGTGAATTCTAGAATTTGAGTTGTGAATTTTGTATTAAATTCCAAACTCTGTGTGTTAATTTGTTTGGCTGGTTGACTGGCTTTAAATTACCTGTAATGAGTTATCCAAACTTTTGTGTCTATATTATAAACAAAACATTGCTTCTTTTTAATGATGTAGTAGTATATGTGTTTTGTAGATATGTTTTGAGATAAATTAATTTTTTAAATTGATATAAAACATGTAAGTCTAAGATGTATAGTGTAATGATTTGATACACACATATGTAAAAAGGATTACCCCAATATGGTTAGTAAACTCATCCAAACTTAGGCTAGTAACCAACATTATACTATATGAACTTAATATTTGTTTTTTGAAGACATCACATGTAAAAAGATCATAGTCTATTAGTCTTTCTGTGACTTATTCTTTTTTAAGATTTATTTATTTACTTACGCATACAATAGCTGGATAGTTTTGTGGTGCTGAGACTTAACCCCTTGTGCCACCGGGAAGGCCCCTTTTTCTGACTTATTTTACTTAGTGCAATGTTTCACAGTGTATGCATGATTTTGGAAATAATATATCTTTTTAATGGCTTGCTAATATTCCATTGCATAGTCAAAACACAATTTCTCTTCCTGCTCACCTGTCAGTGAATACTTGAGTAATTTCCATGCATTATCCACTGTGAATAATGGTGCAGTGATAACACATGTGCAGATATCTTTTCAAGGATGCAATTTCATTTCCTTTGACTATTAAGACCAAAGTGAAATTGCTAGATCAACTAATAATTTGTCTTTCCAAACCACCAAACTGTTTTCCATAGTTGTACTAATTTACATGCCTATCAACATTGTACAGCATGTCAAACATTTGTTATTTCTTATACATTTGATAGTAACAATTTAACAGGTTTAAGGTGATAGTTCATTGTGACTTTAATTTGAATTTCCCTGATGATTATTGAAAGTGAGCATCCTTTCATGTACCTGTCTGTCATTAGTCCATCTTCTTTGGAAAAATGTCTATTTTTGTCCTTTGCCAGTTCTTAATTGAATTATTTGCTGTGTTTTTATGCCACTGAGTTATATGTGACCTCTATCAGATAGATGGTTTACAGATATTTTCTTTCACACCAGAGTTACCTCTCCATTTTGTTGATTATTTCTGTTGCTGTGCAGAAGTCTTTGAGTTTGACATAGTCCCAAATGTTTATTTTTACTCTTGTTGCTTATGCTTTTGGTGTCATATCCAAAAAATCGTTTCAAAGTGTTTCAAAGTATTAATGAGTGTTTCACTTATGTTTTCATCTACAAGTTTTGAACTTTTAGGTTTTACCTTTAAAAGTAATTTAATAAATATTTTTTATTTTAATTTAATAAATATTTTTATTCCACATACTTGGAATAAATATCTAAATAGTTTTAAATATAATAATTATTTATTTTTTGGTCATTTTTCTTCATATTCCTTTACCTTTTTCCCATAATCAACATCACTATGGAAAGCCTGCATTTTCTATGGAAATTTCCATATTGTTTTTGACAAGTTTTGCTGTTTTTTTCTCTTTTTAAAAAAATATTTATTTGTAACAGGATATAAATTCTGTGATGGGAATTCTACTTAATATAATATTCTTAGTTATTTACACTCATAGTTGGTAAGCCTGTCATTAACTCTAACTATAATCAGAATTAAGGATTCCATTAAATTCATGGAGACTATTGTCTTTACAAATTTTCTAATTTTCTTATATTTTATTTATTTGCTTCATTATATATTGTGTTCATTATATAACAAATATTGCACAGGTCATTAAGAATATTAAGTAAAGTCTAATTGCAATATGCCATAAAAATAATGCCTAGTCTTAATTTTGTTCAGAAATTGAGAAAACTAACAGCAATGACCTGGGAAGACTGAATTTTTTCTTTTTTTTTTTTAGTACAAACATCCTTAACTCTAATAATTGAAACAGTTTCTACAAGTCAGTATCACAAAAGTACCAACATGGATTCAGCAAAATTTCTTAAAGTATCTCAATTATTGTATGTAAATAGTTGAAAATTGGAGTATTTTTTTTCTCTAAGTGATAGTGCTTTAGTCATTGGCATGTGAATGCTTTTATTTTATAGTAGCTTTTATTTTTTAGCATCTGTGTACAAAAGTTATAATAAAATCCCACCAAAGAAAAGAGAATAAACTCAAAACAAAATTAAGCTGAGACTAAAGTGAATAATTGGTAACTGTACCAAATAATTGGTACAGTTTTTCAACAAAGAAGCCAGATATGCTTTGCTTATATAACAACAATCACCAAAAAGCCTCTGTTCTGCATCAGGCACTGTTAGTTGCTTTATCAGCAGCCTGTCTCATTTGTACTTGCAAAAACACCTTGATTTAGCTCAGAGACTACCTGTCGAGACCCATGGGATGAACCTGATTTATTTATATGACTCATTTTGGTAATATTTGCCTTTACAAGTTATTCACTCATTCGCCCAAGTGTGAGCATGCGAGACTTGATCCAATGCTGTAAAAAGTCAACTGCAAGTGGTTGGTGGGGGCGGGGAAAGATTTTCTTTCTTAAGAGGGAGAGACATACAATGAAAATATTCTCTTGAGGATGAACCACTAATTTTATCTCAAGTGACTTCTTTCTATGAGGATGTGACTTGCAACCATCTATGACTTTAAGCATCAGAGCTTCTTGCTGAGAGATGTCAGAGTTTAAAGAGTTGGTGAAGTCTAAGTCTTATGAGAATATTATATTCATAAAGAAACCCTGAGAGTCCTGACTTGGGACATATAATATCACCTACAAGAAACAGATTTTCTTCTGTTTTCACTGGCATTTTCAAACTGGGGTATTTGTATCCATAGGGCAAGAAGGAGGATTTGTTGGCAATACAATCAAAACAATACTCTGACACAAAATTTTTAGGGAATAATTCTGAATGATACTCATTTACAAAAACTGAGGAGTTTATTCACTTCATTTGTGTTATTATACTTTATATCTCTTTCATATTTCTTCTATTATCACTCTAAAATAGCACAACTACACCCAAGAGGCATAAAGAATATAATGTCATTTCAGCTTTAGCAATGGATATGTAAATCATTTCAAGCCCATTAAATCATCTTACACACACACATTTGGACTTTTATTTCAGTTGAAATGTAGAAAGTCACATGGAAATAATTTCAAAATAGATAACCTACAAAATTGTAGTTTTTTAAAGCCTATCATAGGATGAGGTCACAAAGAAACATATGAACTAAAATCTAGAGGAGTGGCAAACCTTCTTAATAGAGAAGGTTCTGTAGTATCAGGTTAAGATCTCAAAAGAGCTGACTTCCACTTGATTAACTTTCCTGTACAATTCAAGTCAAAGTACAGAACCACACAATGAATTTATTGGAAAGGGGTCACATTAAAACAATATAAGTATGCAATTAAATAGACAGTAAAATGGGGAAAAGAATACAAACCTCTTACTTTTTTTGGAAAGTGGTAGTGTGGAGCTGGCTGGGCCTAACTCAGAGAGTTCTTTCAGTTCACAAGGTGGGAAGGGTCACTTCTCATAAAGTTCCAGGCAGCATTTTTCAAAACCTGGAGAAGCACTCCGAACCTCAGGTATATAGTGTTCAGCAGCTCAAGTTGGCTTAATAATGTGTCTATGTTAATAACAGTTTTCAGAAACCTATTATCAGTGCTATTGTTAATTTAGTCAGGGCCTTTTGGCACAGCCAGGTTTTTAATTTATTCTTGCCTTTTGAATGTCTTTTCAGAGTCTTTGTAAACCAGTGATTGTTATTTTTTAGATCTATAACTTATTTTTCAAATCTATAACCATCTGACTTGTCTCTACCTCTCCATTACAATATCAATACACAAAATATCCAGATCAATAAAGTTGTTGTGGTATCAATACATGGATCAGAGACCAGTGCAGACTTTATTTTTGCTGGGGCAGGAGTCGTGATGTGATCCAGTGTGATGGCTTAAAGATTATTAGGTCCCCCAAATATACATTTTTTTAAAAGTCTGTATTCATTTGCCAACTTTTCTATGCACTCATTTATCAAATATTCTTAAGATGAGGGGAAGGTTAATAGCTGAGAGATAACCCTCACTTGGGGCCTGCAGAAACCTGAAAATAAATTGTACCTCCCTTCTGGGATTCTGGCCTTCTGCAGTCTGTGACTTTTACTTGAGAGAGAAATACCCAAAGCACAGTACAGTCACAAGGACTTGGAATTGAATAGAGCATTAAAGCACTAGGGTTTTACATTGAGTATGAGGTGAAAACTGCCTACAGTTGAGTGAGGTGGAGGAATGATGAGAAAAACCTCCTTCCAAGGTGTAGGTGTTCCAGGCTGCTAAATACCAAAGGCAGGGCTGGAGAACCAAGGCAAATCCTTAGTTTCTCAGATCAACTATAAATTAACATAAAATTCCATATCAAGTAATATTATTTTTAAAGGTTTTTTTATAGGTATTTATGAAATCATCCTTTATATTTGTACCAGATATGATTTCCCTTTGAAATTCTCACCACTGATTCACCCATGTATCACCACCATAGTCCCTTGTGATCTTCCCACCTCTCTCCTCATCCTTCTCCCTCCTCCTTACCTACAGAATGTCTGTGATCTGTATTTGCCTCATGGTTTTGCTTTTTTCTTTATTATAGTCACTTTATTTTTCCTGATTCCTTACTTGATTCCTCTACATTCCTCCTATAAATTAAACTATTCAATGATTTTCTTTTTCTTTCTGGCTTATTGCACTAAGCATAATCCCTTCCAGTTCCATCCATGTTGCTGTGAATGGCAGGATTTTATCCTTTTTGATTGCTGAGTAATATTCCACTGTGTAAATATGCATCTTCTTGATCCAGTCAATTTTTGAACATTTGGGCTATTTTCATAACTTTCCTATTGTAAATTTGCTGCAATAAACATAGGGGTGCAGGTGTCCTTTTGAATTAATGTTTTTGTGCCCTTTGAGTAGATACCTAGGAGGGAATTGCTGGAATGGAAGAGCTTCCATAGGAAGCTCTATTTTTAGTAGTTTGAGGAAGCTCCACATAGCTTTCTATAGCAGCTGGACCAGTCTGCATTCAGACGAGCATTGTAGGAGAGTTCCTTTTTCTTCAGATCCCCACCAACATTTGTTGTTGGTAGTTATTTTTAAATATGTGCCATTTTCACTGATGAAAGGTAGTATCTCATAGTAGTTTTGGTTTGCATTTCCCTGATTATAAATGATGTTGAACATTTTTTCATATGCCTCTTGGTCATTTGCAAGTAATATCATCTTTGAAAAAAAAAATACCATCTAGATATTTTCAGCTGATTCAGCGCTGAAAGATTCATTGCCAATTAACCAGCGGATGCACAAGAAAATTTCAAAGGTAATTTTAAACTGAAAGGAACTTATATCAGAGAGAAAACTGTAGAAATGAGACACTCCAAAAATTGTAATATGTCAGTAAATACAAGAACGTTTAATTATCAGGACGTTAAATTCATATATAAGACTATCACATTTACAAAGTAAAAATACAGCAATACAATATGGTTCCATGATATATGTAAAAGTACCACAGCTTGTAATAGTGCACAATGTATTTCAAAATAGTTAGAAGATGCCTTTTAAAATTTTCTTATGTGTTAAGTAGAATAGTTTTGAAGAGGTTTTGTTAAGTTTGGGATGCTTATTGTGATATTCAGAAAGCATAATAGCAACACAATTAGGCACATCCATATCAATAAAGGAAAAGTGGAAAAGAAACAAATGTTTGACCGAAGGAAAAGAAAAGAAAAACAGAACAAAAGGAAAAAAAAAAATAAAACAAGCGTAGCGAAGTTGACAAAATCAAATGTTTCAACAAATACATTAGATGAATACATATTCAACACCTCAATCAAAAGTCAGATATTATTATTAAATATGCTATTCAAAAGAAACAATCTTTACAAAAATTTTGAAGGTAAAAAGATAAAAAATATACATCAGGAAAATGCTAATTATTAAAAAGCTAGAATGATTTTAATATTTTTAAAAGATTTATTTATTTATGCATACAAGAATTGGGGTACAGGCCACAGGTGCAGGGATACACCAGAGATGTAGTGGGGGACAGAACAGGCAGATTGACTGAAATACTCTGCTGAGAGGAGCAGCCAAGGAAGCAGGAGAGGTCTGCAGTGCCATGTGGGCCACCTGCCTGGCAGGGATCGAACTCATGCTGCAGTGGCTGTGGATACCTCATAGTGCTATGACTTAACCCCTTGTGCCACTGGGAAACCACAGTGATTTTAATATTACAGAAACTTCAGGACAAAATTTTTAAATATGTAAAGAAGAATATATCATGATATCAAAATAGTGGATAGCTATGGTGTACACATATAATCTTAATTCAGGTAGTGATGTTTTCACAATTTCACCAAGAAAATGTGGCTATCTACTACATTACCTAAAAAAAACAAAGGTGAAAATTGTGTGTATATATATATAATTGTGTGTATATATTTATATACACACATACACTCAAATATTAATGAATTCTCCATCTTTAAACTGAGAAACTAGGTATTTTACAAAAAAAATCCTCTTGCTCTTTTAATTTATTTTCATAAACTGTAAGTTCTAGTCAGGGAATGCATGTTACATTCTAACAGGGAATGCATGTTACACTTTTTTTTTTTATTTACCTATCTCCATATGCAATCATTACCTTAATATTTCTTACATTTTAGTGATCATTATAACCTGAGAACTTTTTTAATAAGATTTTAGTCCCATTCACTGAAATTCACACTCATCCAGTCTGTAACAGAATTCAGATAGTGTCATAACACACAGCTAAAAATGTATGTTCTTATATCTTTGAATTATATACAATATTGTAAACCAATGTTACTGCAGTTGAAGAATATATTTAAAAAGAAACAAAAGGCATACATTCTACATTTCAAAGCCTCTATATATTTTTGCTGAATGAAAAGAAATTCTATTTTTTAGTTTCCCCTTGTGATTTGATAGCAGTGAACCAAGAGCTATATTTGAAGAAACACTGTTTGACTCTCTTCAGTTATATAGTTTGCCAGAATAAGTTTCCTGGAGAATTTGGAATCTTCCTTCATTATCATGCTATTAGATTTTAACTCTAGATACCTATATAATTATTGTCATTCCTTTTCACAAGGCAGTCTATACCCTGAGATTTAACCATAAGGGTGGTCATTAAAAAGAAATTCTCTTCAACAACCAGTATTGGAAAAGATGAACAAAAGAATAAAACCAGACCTCTGTCTCACATCATGCACAAAAATTAACTCAAAAGGGATTAAAGATTTGGATGTAAGGCTCATTTTTGTGAGGAAAATACAAATGAAAACCTCAATGACTTAGCACCTCATATCCATAAGAATGACCCATATCAAAAAGAACAGAAACAAGTGTTGACTAGGGTATTAGGAAAAGGAACTGTCATGTACTTTTGGTGTGAATGTAGACCTGTCCAGTCCCTGTGGAAAATGGGGGGTGGGTAGGAGGAGGGGAGTTCCTCAAGGTATTGGAGGTATATATACCATATGATTCAGCAATTCCACCCAAATAGTGCACAAACACTTATTTAAAGGAATATAGGTACTCCTATATTCACTACAACACTATTTGCAATAGCCAAGTTATAGAAACAACCTAAGAGCCCAAGGACAAGGACAGAAGAGTGGATTAAGAAGATGTGGAAATAGTACATGATAGTCTATTATTCAGCTATAAAAATAGTAATTTTGATAATTATCCCTATTGTTCTTTTCCACACATGTAGTTTAGGAAACTCTGTCAGCATGGGATTTATTTGCTCAAGTCAGAAAAAAGAGGAACGATTTTTTTTACAGTTCATCCAGTACTTGACTTGCTGCCACATTCCTTTCTTGTCTGAGGTTTTGGCAACAGTATTGCTAATAGTTTAGACATAGCCTACACTCCAATGTTGAGGCAGATAGTCTTTCTAATCCAAGAAGGAACCACTCTGTGCCTAATTTAGTACAAAAACTGCATTTCTCTTGAGTAATCTACTTCCACATTTCCTCATTCTCCTTATCATTATAGTATGTAGTTCTTTACCACTCACATTCCTACTATTCTATTAGAAGATATCCCAATACTTAAATTTGCTATCTCTCATGATTTTCTTAAGTAGCTTCATGAAGTCATATCAGGGAATAGATATAGACAAAAAATGAAATTCTATTTTTAATTGACAAGACAATTATTGAAGTACACTCCTCTTAAAATTTTGGAGTGTATCAAACAAATGAGCAGTTAGTAGAGAGAAAATAAATGTCCTCATGAAGTAGTAACAAAGTCTATCACTCAGCAATGGCATTTAATTTTTTATAAATGCACCAATGGTTAGCAGATACAGCAAAAGGAACACTGGTATTAAAATGCAAATTGACATCTAGCATAAAAATATTGATACTTTTCCAAATTTGCCTCAAGGTGATTTGCTCATTCTAAGACCTACAATTATTTGATGAAACTTTCAAAACTACTTATTAAAAGTAATTCCAATACTTAAAAGTAATTTTCTCTGCCAAACAAATATTAAAAAGTTAGAATATAGTGATGATTTTTCCAGTTTAACATTTTGTTATTTGAGAAGGTTATGTTTACCTATTATATGCTATCTTCAGGGAAATACTAATAATTGGAAGCCCGAATTATATTCATTTATCTCAACTTTTAAATATAAAACATAGAAATTATACAATAATACCATGGACTTGTTAAAAATACAGTGTTCAGGTATTATAAAAGATAGGTACTAAAGAATTTACTTTTAAATTTCTGATGCTGCAATTTTTATATAAATGGTATCTCCTGTAGGTAATATCTCATAGGTCTACTAATCATATATATTCGTACATAAAGTTAGTATCCATCACTTTTTGTGTAGGTTAATACAAAAATATGATTTTATGTGTGATGAAACAAAACATGCTTAAATTTTATGATAACGGTTAACAACATACTACTGAAGATATTTTTTTCCAAAGAATATTGATATTTATTAATTTCAGGTACCTATAGTGTAATGATTTAATTATTTGAGATTTCTATATATTGCAGAGTGATCACTATATAAAGTTTGTTTCATACTTGGCATCATATATAGTTACAAAATTCTTTCCTTGGAATGAGGACTTTTAAGATCTACTCTCTTAATAACCTTTAAATATGCCATCCAGTCTTAGTAACTCTAGTTAGTCACCATGATATGTATTACATCCTCAAGATGTCTGTACTTAATGTAGTTGGGAATTTCTATCTTTTGACCCCCTTATTTTTATATACATTTTTATAAGTTACTATTATATTTATAATAGTAAATATAAATACTATTATATTTATAATGCCTTTTTTATAGTATTCCATAGAAAAATGGCTAAATATCACCAAAAGTGTCTCAAGACATCATACATTTCTGTGAAAAACATTCATAGCTAAAAATCTTTGGAAAAGTTGATCTAGAAATGACAATGTCAGTAACAAAATATTGCCTAGATATAATCAATACACAGTATTATGCTTTCATTTCCATTGTTGAGGATTACTATTAATTTGCACAATATGTTTCCTGCTATTAGGAAGGCAGATATTGCAACAAATGGAATAACTGTCACTTGGTAGAGTGTTCACTAATGAGATGTTAATAGACTCATTCTGGAAGTACAGAATCAGGAAATGACAAAGAAAATGCTATATTGAGGCTGTAATAAAATTGATTAATTTGTACCAATTTTTATTTTAATTATTTTATCTATCACATAAGAATACATTTCATTTTATTATTCTGCTTCTGTAATAGTCTCACATTACAAAAGTATAACTTTGAACAATATTCTTGCTTTTCCATATTTTATAACAGAATAGCATTGTTCTGCTGTTTTGACCCTTCCAAGATTTCTCATAGATAGCTGAAAGAACAGAGAGCCAGCTAGATTCTCAGTAAAAAGGGTTTAATGAATGTTGCAGAAGAGTAATTTGCATGGAAATGACATTTTTTGAAGTCTGAGAAATGTAACAAAAGAGAAAAGGAAACAACCTATCTTCATCTTGATGACAATGTTTATAATGAGTCTGAAAAAATAGCAGAAATGTAACCACTCCTGCAATATTATAATCTGATTTTGATTTCTGTGAGATAGTTTCAAGTAGATCTGGGTGTGACTAAAGCAATTCTCCTTGAAACGCTTCAGCAAAATTAGAGATTGATAAAAATAGTTAATTTACATTCAGTAAACTGAGCATATAACTGTCATTAATGATACCTATTTGTTGATAATTTTATATTTCATTCTCAGGTTGAAATCAATAAATGTAATATTAGTTCAGATAATTCATCCTCTCATATATTCTCACTGTATGTGAATATGTATATGTTTATGTAAATGTATTTTTGCACTGAATGATTTGTATGTGGGTAGATATAATGTATCATTATTTTAAAAGTCTGTGATGTTGAGAGCCTAGCAAAGCTAATTCATACAAACTTAGTGCCTGGAGGAAACATATGGAATATTTCAAATATTTCAAATGTTAAAATCTTTCATTGGCATAAATTTCAGAATCCTATGAATAAGTTTAGTTGGAATTAAGAATCCTGTGGTGTGCTGAATTTTTAAATATGTGTTTTTCCTTAACACAGAGAGTTCCTGAATTCCCAACTTTCAAACATTATCTATGTTTCAGAAAGAGCCTAAGTAAAATTAATGAGTCACTGAAGCAGTAATTAGTAAAAGTTTATTGTTTACATACTTTTTGTATGTACTTTGCAAAACTCAGTTTGCAAACATGAAACATGGAATGAGGTTCACAGCTTACATAGTGACAAAGCAGTGATCATTTTTCTTCATAGTGATTAGTTATAATACAGTAACTTCACATTTAATGCTGTAAAAAGTTTCCTAGAAACTAAGAG
Source organism: Galemys pyrenaicus (assembly GCA_019455555.1). NCBI lineage: Eukaryota > Metazoa > Chordata > Mammalia > Eulipotyphla > Talpidae > Galemys > Galemys pyrenaicus. The sequence goes on along the minus strand of JAGFMF010011574.1, from coordinate 6,452,961 downwards.
AAAATGCATATAAGGGCAACAGGTATTTTTATATTTAATTTTCAAAATCCAGTAAGTATCTTTTTTCAGTTTTAGTTTTTTAAATATATATTTTAATTGAGGTAATATTGGTTTAAAATACCATATTTCAGAACCATAGGACCACACCTCTGCAGATTATACCAAACCCACCAGAGGGTGAACATTGTCCAACACCATGATTCACTATGCCCCTGCCACCTTTCCTCTTTAACCTCAGCCTCCTCCTTTGACAGCCTCAGATTTCAAGGGGTTTTTTGGTATTGTCTGACCCTCTGTTTTGTTTCTTACTCCACATGTAATTGAAACCATCTGGTATTTTTCTGTCTTCTGCTGATTAATTTAATTTAGCATTCTCCTCTCTAGTTCCATTCATGTTGTTTCAAATAGCGAGTTCATCCTTTTGTATAGCTAAATTGTATTCCACTGTGTATATTTTGCATGGTTTTTGAATCCAGTCCCCTATCCTAGGGTGCTTAGGTGATGTCCATGACATGGCTATTGTAGATATTGTTGTAATGAACATAGGAGTATAACTCCTTCAAATTAGTGCTCTTGTATTATACTAGTAGACACCCAGAGGTGGAATTGTTGTATTACATGTTAGTCTACTTTTAATATTTTGAGAAGCCTCCATACTGTTTTTTATAGGAGCCACATCAATCCATATTCCTACCAATAGTATATGGATATTTGTTCTCCAAACGCAGTCCTTGCTACTTGTGATCTTTTTAATATGGGCCATTCTCATGGGTATGAGGTATTAGTTCTTTGTGGGTTTGATATGCATTTCTCTGATGATAAGAAATAATGCACATTATTTCATATTAGCTCTTCAGTGGTTATCATATATCAACCATGAAAGAGAGTTTAAGTTTTGTTTATCATTTCTAAATGTGTGAACAATATTGTTCTAGTCAATCTTGTAAAAAAAAGCTATTTTTTTAATGACTAAAGTGATTTTGTCAGCTCAGGAAATATTCAAATATGGTCTTCCTTTAGTTTTGGCTAACAGTTTCATTTCATTGTTGATTTGTTTTTCAATAATTTTGTAAATAATCGGTGGTATTAATTTAATTTAATGTTACAAATTAAAAGACAAATTAAAATTAAAAGCTAACTATATATGTGTATATGTATATGTTCTATAAAGGAACAATTTAATCAAAACCAAAGAAAAAATATAATCAGAAGTGATTTTTTTGTAATTGTATCTCAGTGTTTAAGGCAGTCACCTATTGTGCTAAACATTTTTTATGAATGTTTACTTATCAAAAGACTTTGTAAGATTTGAAAGGTTAATGAAGAGAGATCAGTCAATGTGACATTTTGTCTTACATTAAGCAGATGGACCCTTGGCAGTGCTAGTCTATCAGTATGCTGATGACACTCAGTCCAACACTGCTTTTGATCTGACCCAGATGGTGTTTTGCCAGCTTTTTGTTGTATCTTGCTGTTAGGGATGCAGATTAAAAGAAATTGACCACGTTGCAGTACACACAAGAAAGAACCTTGATATGCAGAAGAAATCATCTGGAGCATATATAAAGAACAGTCTTTCTCATTTATTTTTCTGCCATTGTCACTGAAGCCTGTAGTGTCGGGCTTCTTTGATTCACTATACTTATCAATTAACACCAGTGGTTAAAATTCAGTTGTACAGGATTTATAATTTTCATGTCTAATTGAAAGAAAACCCGGAAGAGGAACTCTGTTGATACTGTGCTCTTCGAACAGGAAAATAAATTCCCAACAAGAAAATTAATAACCTAAATTTTGATATGGTGTAGAAAGAAAGGGGAATATTGCTGTTTTGATATAAGAGAAAATTAAAAGCAATGTGTCTATAAGCCTTTTGATATAAGTCTTATGAATGAGTGGACTGTGCTATGAACTTCGTGTGGCAATATTCTTAAATAACATATTTACTAGAATCTAATTTATACTTTCTTCCTTCACTCCCATTTGAATCACATGTTGCAAGACTACTTTTTTCCCTCTCACACCTACAACATAAACATGATTATGGGATAGCTGTAAATTCAAATTAATCTCTTTGGAAACTTTTGTTCCTGTTTGTTAACTACAGGAAATTTAAATTCTGTTTCCAACTCACCTATTATTTTAATTGATTTGTAAGTGACATTGTTAACTATTTAAGCTTAAGATTTTTTAATACCATGTAAAGGATGATAAATTAGATAAGATGATGCCCAAGGATTTTTTTACCTAACTCTCTAGGATAGTTTTTCATTTCCACTGTATTTTATTCAGTGTTCCTCTGGGTAACTTTTAACAAAAGAAACTTCTAAGTAAAATCAGAATGAACTGGGACAATTCTATTTCAATTCTCTACATTCCAAATTCTTGAAAAGATTTAGACTATTCAAAATTGCAAGTTTCCCACTGAATAAGATGACTTTAATGTTCTCCTCAGCTTGGTTAAATATTACAATCTTTTTTTTTTTTTTTTTGACTATAAGAACCTGACCTCATTTTTCTTAGAGCATTTACCTTAGGAAAAGGGGAAAAAAAAACAAAAACTTGCAATTGTAAATTCTTCTTCTGTCTCTTTGAAATGTTTTCTCCCAATATCTCCTCAGTTTTATACCCCAGGATTGCCGTGCTTACGGAACTGGAAATCATCTCTGAAATATTGACTTTAAAGATATAATATTACTATTGTCTAGTCCTTGAGAGAAGGAAAGAAACTAAGTCTTAGAGATGGGCAAATAAGAGAGAAGACCACTCACAAATTCAGGAATAACTCAATATTCTCTACATGATCCAGTGGTTAAATCTCCCTAAAAGTTTGCAAGTTTCCACTAGTTCACTCTAAGTCTCAACTCCTACCCCAAACACTCATTTTGTATGAGTTGAATTAAGTCTCTCTCCTCCATTGCCATAGTTTGACTGAAGACTTCTCTGTCAACTTAAGTTTGTGTGGTAAAAAATTTGCTTTGTGACGCCTCATATTGGTGTGACTGTTCATCTCAAATGGGAAAAATAATCTTTTTTTTCTCAGGTACTATCTTAATTTTCTGTACTCAAGTTTCAACTGATTGCTTTTTGTACATCCTGACATGTTCCCCAGTTTTGTTCGTATTTTTCCTTAATAGTGCTATTATATCCAACTTTATTAGCTGAAATTGTTACTCTCTTCAAAGCTTTACTCACACAATACCTATACCATGAAATATTACCCCTGCTTTCTTTACTCAAAGTAGTATTTCCTTGTCTGAATTCCTACTGTACATTTCACATTTACTTCACAATTTAGCATATGCAGGTATAGTGGTGTCATTTATAATGCTTTATATTTGTACATACTATATACATACACATTATATATGTTATACATAGTATAAATTTTTCATTTTGCAAGTCTTAGAAAACAACATCAATTACTTCAAGGTTCTAATGTGAGAACTTCATGGGAAAGGTTTTATACCTCATGACACTTGTTCAGTATTAGAAACTCTGGTGGTAGGACCCAGTAATGCGTGTTACCAGATAATGTAGGTAATTTTGACATATGCCAAAGTTTAAGCACCACTGTTTATGTTACTCCCCTCAATTTCTTGCACTCATAAGGGATAGAAAATACATCTAAATTTAGAACATGTACACAAAACATTTATGCATAAGGCATATGGGGATAATATAGTTCATCTTAAGTATTATTGATTTCTTTCTAAAGCATAACTGATTCTCTAGAGTGATAGGAAATGTTCCCCTTAATACATGTGTGATGTGTACCAGGACTAAAACTGTAAGTTACTACTTACTACTGTAAGTAAAAAAGTCCTATGTATACACTATGCTTCCTAAGTATACATATCTAATAAATTTAAAAATTATGTAGAGTAGGAGATTTACAAAAATAACTAATAAAATAGAAAGAACAATAAGCAATATACTATAATAAAAGTTATGTGCATTTGGTTACTCTATCTCTCAAAATATCTTGTTATATTAATATTTTCAGACCACAATTAACTGGGGGTAACTGAAACTGCAAAGAATGAAAGGAGGAAAGATTCTGATAGCTTATCTAGAACTACAAAAGATTCCATGTAACAAAACAATCCTGAGATTTAAAATATAAAATGGAGGTAGCATACTCCCTGGCTTCAAAATCTACTACAAGTGATAATAATCAAAAATCATAATATTGGAATAAAAACAGTCACATATATTGATTAAACGGAATTGATAACTCAGAACTAAATCCACAGAAGTATAAACAATTTATAACAAAGGAGCCAATAACATACCCAGAGCAAGGAATGTCTCTTCAACAAATAGTGTTGGTAAACAGTGTTGGGAAAACTGAACAGCCATATGCATAAGTAGGGAACTAGACCAGTAACACTGTATACAAAAATTAAAAATCTGAAACCATGAAATACATAGGTGAAAATATGGAATGTGCTCTTTGACAATGATTTTAGGAGATATCTTTGGGATTTTAACAGTAAGGGGGAAAATAAAGTATATAAATGGAAATACATCCAACTCAAAAACTTGCACAAAGAAGAAGCTAGCATCAAAATGAAAATACAGCTCACCAAGTAGGAGAATATATGTACACATCATACACTTTAAAGGGGATTTATATCTAAAATATATAAAGAACTCATACAACTCAATAACAACAACAAAACACAATTAAATATGGACAGAGTCTGAACAGACACTTCTGAAAGGAAGACATACAGATGGCCAACAGGCACATGAGAAACTGTTCATCATCTTTTATTATTAGATAAATGCAAGTCGAAATAAAAATGAGATATCATCTCCCATCTGTAAGAATGGAAACTGCCAAATAAACTAGAAGCAAAAAGTGCTGGAGAGGATGTAGCAAGAAGGAATCCTTGTGTAATGTTGATGGAAAGTTGTGCAGCCATTATGGAAACCAGTATGGAGATTCCGCAAAAAATTAAAAAGAATTGTATACATCCAATTAGCACTCCTTGGGTATTTATCAAAACCAATACAAAAGCACTAACTTGAAGAAATTTATTCACCTTCATATTTCAGTATGATGATAAGCATCAGATAATGACTAGCATCCTTCATACTTAGTACTGAATTAAAGATTTCACAGTAATCTAGCTTTTTTCTTTAGGGGTGCCTGAGTGATTTACTCTTAGTTGAAACTTCTGTAAGATTAACTCAAAGAATGTATAGCTAAATATAAAGGGAAGTTCTACTCCTTGAAATAATGCAACAGGGAACAAAAACACTACTTTCAGAGTAGTGCAAATATGTACTGGTTTGGCACCCCAAAACTGAAGAAAGGACACAATGATGGAAGCGTACATTCATGCAACAGAAGAAGCAGACTGGCTCAGCATTGTTACAGTCTCCAACCTATCAGTCAAAGGCAGCCCAGATCAACTCACCCAACCTCTGGATCAAACCTCTCTGACCAAAGGCAAGTGTGTGACACAACTGACCCTGCTAAAAACTGTTCAAGTCAATTGTTCTAGTCTCCTGAATCTCAGTCTTCCACACTTGACTGACAGATAATGGGTGACTGGGTGGCACTGGCAAGAAGGATTCTGTCATAACAAATGGCCCCTACTTTCCATGGGCCTGAGATTACTTTATATCAGAAGGCCAATGAACACTAGTAAGGTAGATCGCACCATAAAAACCTCCTGGTGAAATGTTTTTCATTCCCACATCAGAGGGTGGGGTTAGATGGGAAGAAGACCAGAAACACCTCTGTGTCTCTAAAGTCCTAAGTTCATTGTCACTCACTGTACTAGTTTCCTGTTGCTGCTAAAACAAACCACCACAAATTTAGTGGATTCATATCATACAATTTTCTTTCATTTCTGGAAATCAAAGAGTTGGAAGTGTTTGATTCCTTCTTGAGGTTCTAGGGAACAATCATTTTCTTGTCTTTCTAGCTTCCAGGTGTCTGGTAGCCACAGACATGCCAGCATAACTACAAGGACACACTATGATACAAGTTACAGAGCAGGTTTGTAAGGCAAGACACTGCTGCCCAGTGAGCAGCCCTCTTGCTATGTATTGGCAATAATACACTAGCATGATTGATCATATGCAGCGTCAAGGGTGACAAAGGACATTCATCTTCTGGAGAACAACTTCAAAGGCGTCAAAAGTGATAATTCTATAGGGAACAGGGGAGGACATGCTGGCCTTGCATGCAGGGAGTAATTTTCTGTGCAGATGCTCAGTATAATTTTGGGCTACTCCCAGACTGTCTTGGATTCTGGCCACACAATCAGTCACAGGATACCTAGGTGTCCCTGGTCACCTATGATGTGGGCCATTGTCCCAAGGCAGTCATGCGGGAGCGCCTGGTTTGAATCTTTCGCACACACGTAGGTGCACAGAGAAGCCTACCACACATAGTCTCAGAGGCCTTAGGTAGGAGAGAGGCCACACAAGTGCACCCTGAATTTCTTGGCGCATGTTACCTTCCTTAAGCTCTGAATCTTAGCACTCCAAATTCAGAGTCTATCAACACATATTCTCTGATGGGTTGTTCTGATTTTCTGTCTTATCAGGAATCTTACAACTACATTGAGTCAACCCAAATAGTTCAAAATTATCTTTTTGTCTCAAATTTCTTAATCACACCTGCAAAGTCCCTTTTGCAATATATTGTTACATTTGCCAAGTAACATATTAGTGGGTCCAGGGATTAGGATGTGGATATCTTTGTGGATATTTTGCCTACTCCAGTCTACTTTGTGACCACAGATATTGATGTCCTCTTCACATACAAACTATATTCCCCCCATCCCAATACTTCCATAAGTCTCAACCCGTTATATTATCATTTTACAATCAAACCACCCACTTTGGAGCATTAATCTGATGAACATGAATCCTCAACTCAAAGATTATGCATACTACAATGTTTACTGCAGTATTAATTACATTGTTTAGGAACTGGAAATAACCTAAATGCCCATGGATAGAAGATTGGATCAAGAAAATATGGACTAGTCACATCACAATACTATAAAGAAGGATAAAATGTTCCCATTTACAGAAAAATATAAGGCATTTGAGGGTATTATGTTCAAGTAAGAGTGACAAAGTCAAAACTGGATGTTTACATAGTAAACATACAGGCAATGAAACAGCAAAATACTTATAAAAGCTAATAGACAATAAAAAAAGAAATGAGATTTATGACATTAAGAGGAGAAGGAGAAAAATGGTAAAAAGGGTGTAAATGATGGTTGAGGAAAATAAAGCTTGAGGAGATTATTAAGTCATGAGACAACCGTTGATTTTTATTTGGAAAACTGTCCATTAAAATCAGTCTATATCAATTATTTTAAATATGTAAAACATGTGAACATGTTCATTTTAATTTGTTCTTATTAAACAAATGACAAAATTTCTTCCATATCCTTGAAGGGTGTCTTACTTTTTGATGTTTTTTTTTTTCCATAAAAATGTACAAAATGAAAGTTCAGTTTCCAAAATTGAATTGGTTTTAAAAAATTAATAGTCACAAGGTCATTTGAGAGAAAAAGTATTCAGTAAGAAAGAAATAATGATAATATAATAAAAATACTCAGACGTATCTCAGGAATAACTTTTCAGTTGGGTGTTTCATTTTTACATATTTTATAAATATGATGCAATGTAATGTCGAAGGTTATAGCAAGCAAGAGAATCAACATAACCCAAAAATGTTTTACCTTTACAAAATGTTGATGATGTATGTTTACAATTTTACATTTAGTTTGTGACAGGTTTCCAAAAGGTAACAAATGTAAGCATTTACATACACAAGCATACATACATAAGCATACACAAACACATACATACATTTACAAACTAAGTATACAAGATAAAAGAGACACATATACTTTAATGTAATGTATACAAATTCGTATAGTTACAGAAAAATGCTACAGAAAAGGTTAATATTCATCAAGACAAATAGGAATTTTGAATTAATTTTCTAACTTCATCTAGACACTTGTGATATCTTTGATGCAGTCTAACTCTGAATTAAAACTTAATAAACTCACAAATACATTACAAATTTTGGTATTAAAGAAGCTGAAGAAAACTGAATATGGTACAGATGTAATGAGAAAATTAAGAACTGTGCAGTCCCTCCATAATTTATAATTGAATTAAAATATTTACATTTGATTTTAATCAATAATATATAATTAGAGTAGTCCCTGTAGACATGTAGACATAATTTTCTGTATAAATACTACTGTTCCTCTAGTCAAAACCAAGATAATAATCTAAATGTTTACTTACAGCAAATATATCATCTCCTTGGTAAACAAAAGAAGACATTCATATTTCCAGGAACATAAGTATATATTTGAGATTAAATTGAGAAAAGTATGTAAAAATTTTAAAGCACTTTATTGAGGTAGATTGACATAAAAGAAGCTATCCATTTATGTGTATTCACATAAATTATAATTTGTATATATTTACATAATATAAAGTGATGTTTATAGATAACTGTACACTCCTGATATGTCACCAATATCTATTGCTTTAAAGATATCTGTCACCTCCAAATTTTCTTCCAAAGCTCTTTATCATTTAAATTTTTGTATGTGATAAGGACACTTAACTAAGCTCTGTCCTCTTAGCAAATGTTTAGGTAAAAAATACATACCACATATGAATGAAATCATCAGTATTTGTATTTCTCCTTCTGTCTTATTAACTACATGCACTTTGCTCTACAAAAGATATCTAGGACCCATCCATTTTATACATTCATTTTGAGACTTTGCAATCTGACTAAAAACTTGCTGTCTCCTTCTCCCAACTCTGACAAACACCATTGTCGTCTGCTTCTAAAATTTGATTATTTTAGATTGTTCATATAATTGGTATCATGTAGTATTTTTCTTCTGTGTTTGGTTTATTTCACTTCTGTTGTCTGTCGGTTTCATTGTACCTTGCAAATGGAAGAAATGACTTCTATTTTAAGATTGAAATATACGGCCTCCCTGGTGGCGCTGTGGGTTAAGCAACACACTATGAAGAAAACCGCAGCCACTGCCTCAGGCCATGGAGGGGGACCCACGTGGCATAGCAGACCTCTCCTGCCTCACCCACTGCTCCCTTCAGCAGTGTGTTTCAGTCAGTCTGCCTGTTCTGCTCCCCACTCTGTCTTTGGTGAATCCTCTCACCTCCCTGGACTCTGTCCTGTACCCCAGCTCTTGTATGCATAAATAAATAAATCTTTAAAAAAAAAAGATTGAGAAATAAACTATTTTATGTATATGTACTTCATTTTCTTTATTCAAATATTAGCCAGTAGACATATAAGTTGCTTCCATGTCTTTTTAGAAATTTCTCTTTTTTACTGTTTATTTTTGAATTGTTTTATAGCACTATTTATGATTCAGAGATAGGTCTGTACCTCCTCATGTGTATCACCACCCCAAAGTACCAATATCCCTTTATTTTATACCATTGAGAACCCTCCTCAGTTTGTTCAGATCCCCACAGTTCCCATCTAGTTGTTCAATTCTGTAGTCATGTATCTAGAATTTGTTTTGATTTAGTTTGTCAGTTGACTTGCTTTTTTTTCCCCCTCCACATACCAGATATGAATGAAATCATCAGCATTTGTATTTCTCCTTCTGGTTTATTTTCACTTAATATACCACCTTCCAATTATATATGCAGTTACAAAGGGCAGGACTATTGTGAATCATGACCATGGCTGTGGAGATATCTCTTTGGACTTCTCATTTCAGCTCCTTCGAATAGATGCACAGAAGTGGGATTTCCTTCACTGCACATCTCCTCCATAACTTACCTTTATTTTTAAAAATGTTACCCAACCTATGGAGGTGATTTATCTCTGTGGTTTTGAATGACTAGTGACATTGCATACTTTCTATAATTTTATGCCTTTGTTTATATACATGAATGTCTTCATTAGAGAAATAGCTATGCTCTTTGTTCCTTTTTTTAATTGGGTTGTTTTGTTTTCTTTTTTTTTTTTATTGAGTTGTGTGTGTTCCTTATATATTTTGAAAATTAACAAAATGTAGTTAATAGATACATAGCTTGCAAATATTTCATCTGATTCTACTTTGCCTTTTTCTCTTTGTTACTTACTTCCTTAACTGTTGAGATGATTTTTAGTTTGATGTTAACCCTTTTGTCCATACTGCTTTTCTTGCCTATGCTTTTAGTATAATGCATCAGATGTTTTGATTACTTTAAAAGATGTAACCTTATGTAGTTTAATGCCAGCATAAAAGGAATATAAAAGAAAAGAAGATTTGATATAAAACACAAAGATGGAAATAAGAGAAAAATAACAGATTTATATAGTTTAATGTAACAGCAATAAATATTCTTGTTTCAGAACAAAAAAAGAAGATTACTCTGGAAATGCTTCATGCATTGAAGATTTTGTTACCATTTGGTGGTAGGTAGGAGAGAGTGGGCAGCTCTCCAGGTTCCTCTGAAATAAAGTTGTAAAGGTGGGATATTTTTGGAATCAGAAAATTTCCTTCTCAGCTGTACTGTTCATACTGATAATCTTCTAAAGAAATCCAACTGTTATTTCTCTTACTGCCAATGTACTTAATTATTGTTGTAGAGAGGAAAGCAGTGATAAGATATGAACAAAAGCAGATGGTTCAGTGTTGCCAGAAAACTTATGTTATTACCATGATTTTTTTTTTAAGATAGAGAAGAAAATACAATTTTATTGAAAATATTCCAAACAAATTATTATATCTTTTATAGTACTTATGTATACTATAGTGACCAAAGTACTCTAATACCATTTCATATATCTTTAATGATGCATTTTAAGTACTTAATAAGCTATAAAGGATATGCAAATCACTTCTAAAAGATGGCACAATTAGGAATACTTGCTGACTTATGGTATAACCAACCTACTAGTAAATGACATCTTTGAAAATCAACCTGTTAGCTGAAACCTTAATTAAATTGGGTTGGGTTTTAATACTGCAGTGGTGTTTTTTTTAAATTATCAAATATATATTTCCATATTAATTTCTAATAGTTAATTAACTTACTAAATAAAATAATATGTTCATTTTCATTTCAAGAAAATATACCGGAATTATAATTCCCATACAGATTGATGGGAAAAGGCCTTTTTGTTTTTGGAGAATTACCAGTCTCAATGAGGAGACTGATATATACCTTGAAAATGTAAATCTTATTAAATTTTGAGGTAAATATGAAGTTAGAGATGATACTTAGGCAGCACATAGGTTGAGGTAGTAATGACAAAATAATGGCATAAGGAAAGAGTTCTGTGCATATATTATGACATATTTATTGAGAAATTGAAGTTTCATCAAGGCAAAGAGAAAAAAAATTAAATCTGTGAAGACTGTAAGTGAAAGCACATATGCACTGTAATGTGTGATGTGAGTAGTCAGACACAAACATGAGGTGTTTCAGTAACAAAATGTTGATATGTAAAGCTGAAGAGACAGTGTTGAGTAATGTTTGTCATGTATCATTAAAAATTATTGTTAGTGATAGAGGTCAGCAAACGCATAGAGAAGAATAAAATGCACCATTTGGCTATCATATGAAAGAAGTGTTTAACTGAGTTAGATATTAGATCAAATCACATCATCAGTAGTTATATGTATATTATGTTTGCATGTCACTGAATTGCTGGCTAAATGAAATCATAAATCTTTATTTTTAAAATATTTTATATTGAAATAACATTGGTTTACATTATTGTTGGTATTTTGAAAATATAGGATCCCCCTCCTTCAAGTGGTCACCAGAGTGTACCTGCCACCAAATTACCCATAGTCAATCAATATAGTCCATTTTGTATCCTTCCATCTTTGTTCATACTCCTCCCTCAGCAGCTCTACTTTAAATGCTTCAGTTCTATAGTCAGCTTTCAAGGGTTCGTTTTAAGCTTATCTTTATCTGACCCTTAGTTTGTATTCCACATGTAAATGGCCCCTTCCCCATCTGGTATTTAGTTTTCTCCTTCTGACTTATTTCACTGAGTATTATCTCTTCCAACTGCATTGCTCAAATGGAATGAGTTTATCTTCCTTTGATTGCTGAGTGATAGTTCATTGTGAAGATGTCCCTATCTTCTTGACCCATACTTCTGTTTTGGAGCACTTAGTTTATTTTCACAGTTTGGCTATAATAAATAGTGTTGCAACAAACATGGGAATTCAAGTTTCATTTCCAATTACTACTTTTTAATTTTGTATGTAGATGCCTAGGAGTGCATATGTGTCCTGGGTCACATGACAGGTACATTTTTAATCTCTTAAAACAGGTACATACCACTTTCCCTGTAGGTTGAACCAGTCTGCATTTAAACCAACAGTATACCTCCTTCCATTGTCTCCAAATCCTTGCAAATGCTTGTTTCTGGTCTTTTTGATCATTCTCATAGTTGTGAGATGGTATTTCATGTGGTCTTGAGTTGTTATCTTTTCCAAGTTAATTAATTAAAATAAAAACTAACCAGTTTTAAAAGTATTTACATATACACTTATTTCTAAGTAATTACACATCTAGAATCCTAGTATTTATAAATACAAAAGACAATATATTATAAGTTTTCTCTCCACATATAATCATAGATAAGTTCAAGGCTTTCATTATATGATTTAAATTATTTATTACATGACAAGTTTATGTGTGGCCTAGAACATTTCTTATCTTTGACTCATGTAAGCCTAATGTATATTTTCCATTTGATTATTCTAATCTTTTAAAGAAATCTTATATTCAAATATATTCCTTTGGGTTGATTGGTAATTTTTTTTTTTTTTTTGGTCTGACAGAATTACCTTTTTCACAGTTGTTTAAATTTTGAATCATGTTCTTTGCCAAATTCCAATTTATTTTGAAAATTGTAACATTTAAAAAATATAAATGACCTTGATCTATAGTTTACTCACACTTGTAGCTCTTATATAAGAATGTTTTTACCACCTTATATTTTACATTGCTCAACTTTTATATATTGTTTCACACTTTTTCCAGTTTATACTTTATAGTTCAAGGTTTTTTGATTATTTATGTGTTATAAATTATATTTTATTCTTCTGGTGTTTACCCTTATCATATTATCCCCTATACTTTTTTATTCACTGTTTTCCCCTTAAAAATACATTTTTTTAGTTATATATTACTTACAAATAAACATATTAAATGATTTTTTTCCTGATCTTTCCCTCTCTCTTCATTCATTTTGATATTTCTTTACAGTACTATATTTGTGCAACTCTCAAGATACCATATTTGTGGATAATTTTGTTACTGTTTGTTGGGCAAGAAGACATTTAGTGTGCTTCTTTGCTTTTCATCTATCTGCTAAAGCACTGTTTTGGCCAGTATTCAATCAGAATAGTAGAACCCTTTATGGTGCTTTAAACTGATAAATTTAAAGCTGGAAACCAGGTACAAATGTGATGCAAATGCAGAGTGGGAATAATAAAGCAGGTATATGAAATAATTGCAGGAAACAATGACTTGTCTAGGAAATATAGTGGGTGCTGTGGAATAAGTCAAAATTATCAGCATGTTTGCAACCAAGTTCCATGAATAAGCAACAAATAAAGGAGGTTGATACAGATTTTGAAAATATAATTTGCTAACTTCTAACCCCAGCAATCTAGCACAGACTATAAAAGATCATATATGGCACTGAGAAAAGAGTCATGTTTGGCTCAAGTGTGTTTATAAAGTATATTTTCAAAATTTGTGTAATAGTATTCTTAAAACTTGAATGCTTAAGATTATTTTTATTTTTTCACTGCATTTTTATAACATTTTGCTGGATATAAAATAATATTCTAAGCAACTTTTCCTTCAGTGTTCTAGAAACATTAACATGTTTTCTTAACGTTTAAATGGTGCTGTCAGCAAATTTGATGCCAGTATACTATTGCCCTGTTGACATCATTTCTCTCTGGAAATTATAACATTTTAAAAATTTTGATGCAATGTAATTTCTTTATGATGTGTTCACATTGGTCTTTTTTTCATACCATTTCAGTTATCTTTCAACCCAAGATCAGTTAATTTATTTTTCAACCTAAAATATTTCACTTACTATTTCACAATCCTAAGGCATTACATAATGCAATACATTTCTTTTAAAATTGTAGTAAGAAAACTTAATATGAGATTTACCCTCAAAAAACTTTTAAATGTCCAAAAGGTGTGATATAGCAGATCTGTGGGAGTAATCATCTTATATAACTGAAATTTAATACCCTCTGAACTGTGACTCTCTTTCCTCCTCAGCCCCTTGCAATCACTATTCTACTGTTTGGTTCTATGATTTTGACTATTTTAGAAATATAAGTGGAATCATAAAGTATTTGTATTTCTGCAGTTTTACAATTATTCTCTCCTCTGTCACTGGCTTTATATTAATTTGGGACATTTTTGTTTCTTTATTCCATATATACTAACCAAAAAAAATCCCCATATTTCTTTACATTTCTGATAATGTTTGGCTGAATTCCTTCCAGTTCAGTGATTTATTCTTTAACAGAATCCATTTTAATTCTTACTTATTGGTGATTTTTGTCATTGTGGTAGTGAATGGTTTTTATCTATTATAAGTGTTATATCCTGCATTTTCTGCCTTTTCCTTCTTTACTACTGTTCATTCCAGGCTTACCGTTCCAGTGTACTGTCTTTCCCTCTTAATGTTACTTATCATGCTCATTGAAATTATTTTTCTGTCTAGGACACTTAATTTGGTTTCTTCCTGCTTTTGTGATTTTATTTTATAACTGTGTACTTTATATATATTTACTGATCTATCTTCTCAGTATATACCTTTTGGAGTATTAATGTTCTATTTTGAATCAACCTTGTTTGGATAAGATATGAGACCCCAGCCCCTAGTCTATATGTCCCCTGCACTCTGTGTGCCTCTGTGTGTGTGTGTGACAGAGAGAGAGAGAGAGAGAGAGAGAGAGAGAGGTCAGTGATGTTAAAATAAGGACTCACCTACATAGTCTCAACTCCACCCACCCAGGCTTTTGGAAATCATCTCTCTATCACTAATATAATGACTACTCTTTTCTATTGATTGGTGCTCCTTCTTGGAAAGATAGTAAAAAGGTCTTGCAAATGACTTCATGACTCAGTGATATTTATGTGTTCCCAGACTCAGTATGTACTGATGCTGACCTGTGAAGATTCTATTTTACTGTCCTGCAGTGGAAACAACATGTATGATAGTATTGTTTCATTTTTCATATGATTGTATCCCACCACTTGAATTATCTTTATTACTTTTCCTTCAATTTACTATTATAACTTTCAATTCAGGGAGCCAAAACTAAAATGTAGCAAGGAAACAAGCATTCAACAAACAAAAGACAAAACAAAGCACTGTAGTAAAAATCTAGTTACTGCCCAATGTTGTGAGTGGATTATTGAACTCAGTAGCTAATTTTGTCGATCTAATCATTAGATTGATTGAAACTATTTCTGAAATAAAATTCAAAGTGGATGAGCTAGGACAGCTCTGCATAGAAGTCTGTTTAAACAAATCAACAGTATTTTCTTTTTAAATGAGATCAGGCTGCATTTAGCTAGATAAGTGTTTCATTATTATTAATTTTAAAGTGTTAAAAATTCTTATCTGGCTTTACTTTTTTTTAGGGATGTTTTATTTTAAAACAAACAAACTGATCTTGCACATCAAGAACGTCAGCTTGCTTATAGTATGTGTAAGTCAATGAGAGTGCTGCTCAACAGCTATGATACATATTCTTCAACAATAATGTGAAATGGAAAAGGAAATGAAAGGGTAGACAAGAAAAACGAACTCTTCCACTCTCCTAGAGGGAGATCACACATAAAGAAGCTACCCTTTCCTTGCAGCTGGTGGGGTTCCTCAGTGTGAAGGAGGTCTCCAATTCAGAGGAGTCTGATAGTAAGTAGTTCAGAACCAGTGGACTCAGCAGGTAAGTTAATGCAATGTGTTTTCAACTGGGACTACAATGAGCTGATTTTTTTCTTTTTCTGTATCATTTGTAATCCACCAAGCAGTCTCTATTAAAATTTAATGAGAATGAAAAAATATGTATATGTTCATGTGCATACCTGTGTGTGTGCATATACGTAGGTTTTTGGCATTTGATTTTATAAGAAAAGCAAGTCAAGCACTTAAATATATTTTGATGTATTTACCCTTATTTGTCAAAATAACTCTGTCTTTATAGAGAGAGAATTATAAGAATAGGACAAATGATTTCTAAAGAGCCCTTTTTTAAAGTTGTGAAGCATCATTGTATGACAGATAGATGAGATTTCAAGTATTTTGCTTTCTGTATAGGGTTGCTAGATTCAGCAGATAAAAGGAGAAGATTATGGATAAATTTTGAATTTTAGATAGACAAAGACCATGTGTTAAAATAAGCCCATTCCAAATATTGCATGGGAAAATTGACACTATGAGACTATTTCCTGCCTATCTGAAATTATTTAAGTGAGAATTCTCAATTAAATCTGAATTTAACTCTGAAAATAAAATGGGTTTCTTTTGGCAACCCCAGTATTATCTTAGTTCTCATTCTTAGAAACAATCATTTTGGAAAAAAAAACAAAACAAGCAAACACATGCATATATATAATTATGGAACAGATACTGAGGTGGATTAAATAGATACTTGAGACTGGGAAAGAAGTTTGTTTTTTTTTTCCCCCTTTCTCTTTATTTGAGTGAAGTTAAACAGTGAACAATGTTCCATAAAGGTCAGTCGACAACTATACCATCTGCTCTGGGTCCCTGGCATGACTCTCCTGCTGGGACCCTGATACACAAGAGCACATGTTGTTTTCACAAAGACCAAAATCTTTTATTGTGTTTTTACCTACCCCTCAGGTGGCTGCTGGAAACTTAAACTGATGGTGTTTGTGGCTGAATTCTGGACCTTTCTTATGCTGATTGCTGCCATTCCAAGGAATAGAAATTCCAGTAGGTTAAAACAATGTGAAACGAAATGCTGAATTGCTTGGACTAACAGATAATGAACCCAAGTCATCTCTAACTGACCTGTTTAGCCATGCTCAGATTCTCTGAGGCAGGTTCTGTTTTCCCAAGTCTGTCTTTCCCTGGAGAAGGTTTATACAATAATTGCCCTGGCAAGACAAAAATGCCTAGTTCTTCCACTGTCTCTGCTCCCCAGCTGAATAAATAAGTGCTTAATGGGATGCAAAATATCTCATCTCAAGGTGGGCCACCTCTGTAATATAATTAATATTTCTGAGCCCCTGCAAAATCCAACTAACTCTAAACTTTAGGTGAAACCGTAATTTTTTTTTTGACTTTTTCTCCTGCTCTCTTCTGTCTGATTGCACCTGAGAACACTACCTCAATAAATAGCTTGTTTATAAATCTTCATCTATAATTTTACTTCTGGGAATCTCCAACCAAGATATTCTCTTATTGTCATAAAGGAGACCTGTTACACAAAATCATATGGGGTGCTCATATGATTTTTATTTAATACAAAACCATATGAGATAAAATTTATGTAATCAATAAATTTACTTCCTGTCTCCTCATGGCACAACCCAACTTTGTTGCCTGGGGAAAAAAAATCAGAATTACTACCAGAGTGACCTGGCAGACAGAGAATGACTGAAATTTAAGAATGTGTGGTTATGAAGAGACTGCAGGACAAGTATAGCCTTCTTTAAGTCATTTCATCCTTTGTAACATTTTAATTAAACACAGCACTAAACTCTCAACCCCTGTTGCATATATGGGTTTCTATGTTGAAAGAACCCTTTAAAGTGAGTTACCTAGTAGTATAGTTTGCCATTGTTTTCAATCCAAGAATGTGATAAAGCACTAACTTAGAGTTAAATACATATTTTAGGAGATGCGTTTATTTTGAATATAGTTTTTTTTGTTAAAGTTTAGAGAATTCAAAGCTGATTTCTTTACAGGGAGGATATAGTCAATATGGAACTCATTGCAAGGTCACAGACATTTTTCTGATGTACAACACTTCTGTGAAATACATGACAGAAAAAGCACTAAGAATACAAGAATTCAGTGATGGAAATCCTCACTCAAACTCTAATGAAGGGTACAGTCCTTCCCATGGTGAGGTGGATTTATAGAAACATATCAAATGAAATGGTCAGTCAAAACTGGAATAGGAAGTTAGTAGTCTTAGAAATGACCAAAGGTGAAAGCAGAACAACAGAAAAAATATAACTAAGAAGTTAGGTGAATAAAACTCACACTTAGAACAGTCCACTAATTTTCAACAGGTTTCAAACACAACCCAATGAGGAAAGAAATTTTTTTTCAATAAAAGGTACTAGAAAAACTGGATAGCCACATGCTAAAGAGGAACTTAAACAGCTGCCTCAGACCACATGTAAATTAAATCCAATGGATCACAGATCTAAGCATAGGTTAAAACAATAAAACTCTTAGCAGGAAATATAGAAATAAATTTTCATGTCCTTGGGTTAAACTACATGATAGTACAACAACTAAATAAAATGGACTTAGGCAAATTACAAACTGTTGTGCTTCCAAAGATATCATCAAGAAAGTGAAAAAGACAACCCACAGAACGACAGAAATCATTTGGAAATAAATCTGATAAGATACTTGTAATAAAAAGACCAACAGGGTCCTCCTTGGTGGTGCCACACTGTGGAGCATCCACAGCCACTGCAGCACGAGTTCGAACCCTGGCTAGGGGAGTGGCCCACATGGTGCAGGAGACCTCTCCTGTTTTTGCCCGCTGCTCCCTTCAGTGTTTCAGTCAATCTGCCTGTTCTGTTCCCTACTCTGTCTCTAGTAGATCCTCTCACCCCCCACACCTCTGGCCTGTACCCCAGTTCTTGCATACATAGATAAATAAATCTTAAAAAAAAAAAAGATGAAATGGTAATGTCTGTATGTGGGAACAAGGGAGGGAAATGCTCGGTACCTTCACATTAGACTTTATGAAAACAGAGGTCATAATTATTAGATTAAATTTTAAACACTCATCCATACAAAAGATACTAATAAGTAAATATGTGTAAGAGGTTTGATAAGGGTTTAAATATGGTGTTACTTTCATTTGATAAAAATTAGTTGCTTCTGAAAAATCTTCATATGGAAATATATGACTGTCAGTCTGTGGTAGGATACTTTATATTAATTTTTATGGTTTTTACCCTTAAATATTATCTGCATTCATGTAAGTAAATAGTATTTACTTACATGAATGTAAGTAATTTTTAATAATTTGATCTTGCACCAACTGACAAAAATATCAAAACTATTACAAGCCCCTTTGACATAAAGTATCTCTTTCTTTGCTGAAAAATAAGTTCACTTTTTAAGATATGAGTGATTATGACATATTTTAAAGTCTATTTACACATTCTGCTTATGAGAATGTAACATGTAAAAAGACAGAATGTATTTAGTTGTTTGTTTAATTTTGTTTTGCTTTTATAGTTAGCTAAACTGTAAGCACTCAGCATACAGTCCTTTTTCACATTTTTGTGTTCCTACACATATATGCAAGTTTTGAAACATAAAGTTATTGACTTACTAATTACTTAAATATGCCATATGAATGGGATGCTGACTCACTTCCAAAAACCTCTTTTTTGTCGATATTTTGAACAACAAAGTTGGAGACTAAATTAAAACATAAAAATAAAATGCTATCCCCCCATCCATTTTTGTCAAAAACACCAAACCTACCTAAGAGATTTACTTAAATATATAAGAAAAAATAAAAGCTAGACAAAAGTCAAAGAACCTTGAAGGAAACAGCTATAAAAGATAAAAGTCACAGCAATAGTAAAAGAACACATGCATTATCAGTTATAGATAATTGAATTCTGAATCATGTCTCTAAGTTCATTGTGATATGCTGCATAGGTATATGTTTGTCTGGCATTTCTATATTTTATTCTTAGGCAGAAAAACTGGTGAACCTCTGGAACCTGGCAATACACTTGTGCATGTATAACTGAGCACGACAACAAAAGGGCTAATATACACTATAGCCAATTCCTCATTGCAAACCCACACTGTAATGGCCGGTCTTCAAAAATCTGGATTAGTAAAAACACACGGGTCTCAGAAGGACCATAGAGTCAGACTTTTTTGAGTAGCAAGAAAGGTGGAATGCCATATGTAACTATTGCATTTTGCTCAGATAACAGTTGACTTTCAATGTCCTTTCCCCTCCACAAACACACTCCTAGACTCATATACAGTGCAGGCGAAACTATATAGATTTAAAGTTAGGATTCTGTGTGATCTGTTGAGTGTACATGTTCTATATAACATACAAGACAGAATACCTTGGGGCCACCAAGGCCAACCCTTCCTAAGAGATTCTTTAGTTTGACAAGTCTGTGGCCATTTAACAACTAAAATTCTCTGAAACCATCCAGAAGTCCTTGATCAAGACCCCATGGCTGTCAGATGACTCCCCCATGTCTGACTTATTCTAAGACGACAGTTATTGCCCTTTGTATCTCTTGTATCAACATTTGCTTTTAACCTTCAATTATGTTAGATGACTATAATATTTTTAATGATTTTCAAGCACTGTTTCAAAAATATGGAAAGCACTGATTTTTGAAGCTGTTTTTAAGAAAAAAAGGTACATATTCAACCACATTTGTGTCAACAATTCCCATAATGAAAGTAATAAATTGCATGACTATATGGTACTTGAACTCAAAAGGATACACATTCTAAATCTTCTATGTGGTTCCAATACAGCTTCGCTCTCCAAAGATTTATGACTCCACTTGGGACTTGCATTACTGGGTAGTGAGGGAACTTTCCTTAGGAAGGGGAACATGTATATAAGTCACAACAGAGTTCTGACAGATTTTCTCCTAGAAAGGATGCGAAGATTGAGAGTTACCTTAAATCCCCTTAAGACTCTTTTGATGGGAACCAGTGAAGCAAGTTTAAGGTAATGTCATTTTCTGCTGCTTTATCAGTACTATCTAAGATAAATTCACCTTCAAAGCTACAATATATCAGTCGTTTTTGTGAGTATGTAACCAATAATCCCAAACAGAGAATTGTTAAAAATGCCAGATCTAATTGTTTTTCTGGTATTATAAGATCTAGATAATTTGAAATTTTCTCAGTATGGTTTGAATAATTTTATTATATGAGCCAACCTTAAGGGGGCCCAAAGCTCATGATTTTTAACATATTCTGTAGCTAAAAGGCTAACTATTTAAATATTAATTTTGCAATATCCTTCATAGAAGAGATTCTGAAAATTGTACTTCATGTGCTACTACCAAGTTCTTCCTGAATATGCTTCATGTTAATTACTTGCTTTAATAAAGGTTAGGAGTGGATGTCTTAGAATAAAACTCAGCAGAAGAAACAAATCTTTTATCCCTTTCTGCACTTCTTTTCTTTTATCATTTATCCTTATAGTTCTATTCTTTTAAGCTTGTTAACTGGCTATAGCAATGGCACAGAATGTTAAAAAGGCATATCTTGGTTCAATGTCAGGTAATAATAACCTTCTCTGGTAATGATCAACCAGAAGCTAAATATTAACCATTTTCAAATTTTCCTTTTTGACTTTGCTCATGGTAATCTAATAAGATGTCAGTATAAAAGTCTCTTTTAATATTCATGCACACAATTATATGAATATGCAAAACCCCTCATGTTCCTAATACAGAACAACAACTGATTAAAAAAAAGAATTTTACCTTGCATTTCACCCTTATCTTTTCTGAAGTATTTGGATATTTCAAAGTGAAGTATACTTTTGTGTGTGCTACATATAGCTCAATTTCAAGATCTTTGACAATGGTTAAATGTAGTTGAATAAGTAATATATTTGCCCTGCCTTCATAGTAAATATTTCTGTTTTGTGATTTTAATCATTATTGGCTTTTCAAACATTGAATTTCTATGTCTAACAATTATTTTCCTTATAAATCAACTAAATATATGCTTCTGGGTTTTGTTTCCTTTCCCCCCCCCTTTTTTTTAAAGATCTTTATTTTATTTTAATGCATACACGAGCTGGGGTACAAGCTAGAGTCGGGTGAGGTGAGAGGATTCACCAGAGGCATAGAGGGGAGCAGAACAGGCAGATGAATTGAACTATACTGCTGAAGGGAGCAGCGGGCGAGGCAGGAGAGGTCTGCAGCGCCATGTGGGTCCCCTCCCTGGCCAGGGATCGAACTCGCACTGCTGTGCAACTCAACCCGCTGCACCACCAGGGAGGCCCCTGTTTCCTTTTCTTTAAACAAAAGAATGATCGCTGTGAAATAGTTTAACACTTCTTCTCCCTCTATTTCAGTTTTGCTTTTTTGTTTGTTTTTTGCAATAATGTAATCAGTCATAAAATATTTCTTAAAATTTCAGTTATCTCAATTTCTTTTAATAATTATTTTTTTCAAGAATAATTTTTTTTTCAAGTTCTGCTCTGCAAAACTCACTACCAAACTCAATTATAAATGTTTTATGAATGATGTTGTTGAATTTAATAGCAGATAAGACTGTAGGATTACATTGCATTCAGTAATGCAAAGTTTAATAAGGCATAACCCTTATATCATTCTCTTCTTTGCCTTACATATTTTAGAACACTATTTGCAACAAGTTGTTCTATCTCCCTCTTACGTCTTTTCTTCATTAATCTCCCCATATCAATTTATATCAAATTGTCTCTGTTTTGGAACTCCTCTCACAGATACGCAGTAAAATTTCCACTCCTTGCTTTATTAGCTGGGATTCTGCGGGTAGCAATGACCACAATTCAACTCCCTATGCATTAAAAGAAAAAGAACTTGTGAATTGGCTATATCTTGAAGTCTGGAAAATATTTTTCAGTTCAGGCTCTGCTTTTGGTTTCACTGGTCTGGTTGTTTCTTCTAATGGAGAAGATTATGCCTTGTATTGAGAAATTTGATCTCTCACAAGAGCAACAACAGACCAAAGCATACCTCTATTCACTTTAGCATTTAGTACTAAAATAACATTTGTAGCCTTCATATTAAACTCCATATTAACTTCATAATGAATATTAACCTCATATTAAATATTGAATTACTTTTTTTTTTTCAGAAAACTATTTAACCTTCATTTTCTTCATATGTAAAAAGTTGATAGTAGTAATAAAAGTCTCATTATAGTTGTGTGGAACAAACATAGTGTTTGTGTGTATATATATTTATGTATGTATGTATATATGTTAAAACTTTGATATACTGAACATAAGACAAAACTGAGTTGTTTTTTTTAATCTACTTTCTATGAATCTTTTAATGGAGAGTTCTTTTTCATTCTTCAGATGCATGTTACCACACCACACCCACCACGAAAGTACACATAGTCTTCCTCCATTGTCCACAGAGTCCAAGATACACTTTGCTCTCTATCCTTAACTTACTTCTCTGGTGACCTTAACTCTATAGATATCTAGAGTTTCTTACTGGTTTGGATTGTATTTAATCCCTTGTATTATTTCTCTATATTCTACAGCTAAGTGAATGCATCCAGTATTTGTCTTTCATCTTATGTTGTTTAGCAGAATCTCTTCCATTCCATTCTGTGATTGCAAATGGTAAGTTCATCATTTTTTTAATCACTGAGTAGTATTTCATTGTGTATATATACCACAAGTTCCTAATTCATTCATCTGTCCTTGGATATGACTATTGTAAATATTACTGCAGTGAACGTAGGAGTGCATGTATTCCTTGTCTTAGTTGAATTCTTTGGGTAGATACTTAGGAATGGAATTGCTGAATCTCATAGCAGATATATTTTTAATATTTTGAGAAAACTTCACAATTTTCATTAAGATCTGTATCAGTTTACATTCTACCAACAGTGTTTAAGGACTGCCTATTCCTTCACATTCACTAACATTGTTTCTGTATTTCCTGACATGGGCCATTCTCACAGGAGTTAGATGGTATCTCATTTTGGTTTAGATGCATTCCCCTGATGAAAAATGATGATGAGCATATTTTTAATATGCCTGTTAGTCATTTATATTTCATTTTAAAAACTACATTTACTTAGTTGAAATGAGCATGAATATAATTATTAAATATTTACATTATATAAAAGTGTTGATATACTTAGAAAGATTGAAGAATAATTTATAATTCACTTAGGTGATTTCTAGACAGATACATAATTTCTAGTTCTAAATTTATAGAGTTGATCCATAAAATTCTAAGTGAAATCTTATCTAGAAACTATCTTTCTTATAGCTAATAACACTATATTATAATTTTGTGGGGGTTTTATTATATATTTTATTTTATTTATATATAATTTTGTATTTTTTTAATGAAGTGCCAGTGTCATTGTTTCACATCCTTGTTAAATTTTTGATAGTGTAGGACTTCTCCCCTTGGATGTGGTTACCATAACTCTCCCACCACCAAAGCAACTGCAGTCTTTCACCATACGCCACTGGACATCCCTGGCCCTTGCTAGGAGCTATCTTGTGCTTATTTTTTAAATCACTTTAATTATAATTGTTGTGCTTCATTCATTAACAGACAGAAATTACAAGTCCTTTTTGCTGATTCACTATTTTACCAACTAGAAGGCATTATGGGAACCTCACCCCACTGAGGCACAATATATTAAAAAATGAATATATGAAATTAAAATATAGCTTGTTATCCCTCCTTGGTGGCACAGAAATTAAAGTATCAGTGTTATCAAGCTACCACCAGCCACTGCAGCACGAGTTCAATCCCTGGCAAGGGAGCTGACCACATGGCATAGCAGACCGCTCCTTTCTTGCCTGCCGCTCACTGCCAGCAGTGTATTTCAGTAGATCTGCCTGTTCTTCTACCCCCCCCCCCAACCTCTGGCCTGAATCATAGTTCTTGTATGCATAAATAAACAAAAATAAATTTTAAAAAATATATCAGAATAAACACCTGATGCCATTTATAAGGAACAGGTAGACATTTATTCAGGCATGTTTGATGTACCAGCAGGAATGATTTCATTTAAATATAATGTTATTGCCACTAGAGGAGACTTAAGCAACAGCAAAAGGCATACACATACATGTGCATGCACACCATATCAGGACTTAAGGCTTCTGAACTGAATCAGATTTGCAGGAGGATAGATTTGATTTGTTTGTATTACCTAACGTAGGAAGAAGTGGTTCAGAAATAGATCAAGAGAGTTTGACCTTTGTTATTACCCTGACACATGTGATTCCTGCAGATGCCATATTCTTTTGTAATTTAGCTTGGTGAGTCGAAAATACCATTCTTAGGGAAGTTAGTGAATAAGAGTAAGTAGTAAAAATATGTTTTTGCACTTACTATATAATATCCTAAATGTTAGAGAAGTTATTTTAGTGGAGATAAATATACAATATAAATACTTGTATAAATCACAACTGTAGATATTACAAGTGGAAGGGGAGGTAGAGGATATAAATTCATTATTAAAATATATTTTTCTTTTAAAAATACTCCAGAATACTATGTTCTGTAAATATGTATATGTGTTTTCAAAACAATTATGCCAACTTAATATAGGCAAAAATTAAAGCATGTTTTAGTTCCAAAATACCTCTCAACAACATAGTATATCAGCAACTGTTCACACTGAATGATGTAGATAATTAATCTAATTTTCCCTCTGCTTCATTTTGTATTCTATTAGTTTTCTTATTCAAACTTTCAAGTCACAAATCTAATTTAAAACCTCTTAACTAGTCTAACATATAATGTGTTCTATCTGCGTTCAGTGTCTAGCAGGAGGCAGCAAAGCTGGAATACTAATTTCCTTTAGAGTATACAAAACACTCAATAATCAAATAATGAAATCCTGCACCAGCACTTCTCAATGACATGACCAAATGAGTCCAATGCCTTGAGATGTGAACATAAGTTAAAAAAAAAAAAGTAAAAAATGATAAAAAGAAGAAAAAGGAAAAGTGATGCTATCCAGAAGAATATATTCAATATCCTGTATCTCTATTCAAAATGATTCCCCTTCAGGATAAGACTTTAGAATTAGCAAAACAAGTTTTGATTAACAACTTACTTACTAGTGTTGCTAATTTAATATTGCATACTCTCTGTGTTCTATGGTTCTCTTTCCTTTTCTGTCTGTCAGCAAACACACACGCATAACTACCATCATTTAGATTTAATATTTGAAATTATTTCCTATAGCCTTTTTGTAAATATATATATATATTTTTTTTATTTGAGAGGGGTAGGGACATCTTTTTCCTTTTCATTATTGTGATGTTCACATTCTCTTTGGTAAAACAAAGTTTATTTCAATATACTGTCTTGAATTCAAAGAAAATTTTTAAAAAAACACATTTCATAAAATGAAGAGATAGGATATGTCAGAAAAATTAACCATGTACTGAATGATTAAACTATTTTGTGTAGGATTGTCATTTCTATTTTGTTTAAATGTAATGCAATTTACCAGACCATAAAGAACTTCTTAGATGAAATGGCTGTTTTCCAGGCAATGCTACTCTGCTGCTGATTGCAATATATTCTGACATCTATGACAGTTTTATAATTCTTCTATTCTCTATTCTGAAGTGTCCTTACTTTGCTGAATGCTGTCTCCTGGGAAAAGGCATTAAAGTTTTGTGGACTGAAAGGACAATAGTTTGATGGGAAAACAAAATCACCATGTGATGCAAACTTGTTGCTAATATCTTTTATGTTAATATAGGAAAGAATTTCAAAATATCTTTACATAAAGATTTAAGGAGATTTTCTTAAACATATGGCTACTTTAGGTGAAATGTACAGAAGAAAATCATGAAGAGAATTAAGGATTCTCTTGTATCTTTGATTAGCCTCCTCTGTCTATTGCAAAACATGTTAAAATAAGGTATATTATTATATGAACTGTGCTCAAAATAATGTATGTCTGACATTGCAGTGGAGGAATATAAGGGGATAATAAACTTTGCTGTTTTGCCTTACATTGTATCTATAAAAGAGGAAACTCATTTTGGAGACAGGGAAGGCATCATTTACTACTAAATATAAAATGATTTTAAGAAAAAAATATTTGGGCCTCCCTGGTGGTGCAGTGGATTGGGCAACGCACTATGAAGCAAACCGCAGCCACTGCACCATGAGTTCGATCCCTGCTGCCAGCCAGGGAGGGGACCCACATGGCGTAGCAGACCTCTCCTGCCTTGCCCACTGCTCCCCTCAGCAGTGTACTTCTGTTGATCTGCCTGTTCTGCTCCCTGCTCTATCTGTGGTGAATCCTCTCACCCCTCCACACTTCTGGCCTGTACCCCAGTACTTGTATGCATAAATAAATAAATCTTAAAAAAAATTTAGGCTAAACAGTGGATATACTTTAAAAAATAGTTTAACATAAATAGTAGTCAAAGACTTTCATGCTTAAAAATTCTTAGAACATGTGTTGTAAAAATTACCTGAATAATTTTTTTAGAAATCTATAATCTCCTATGACAAATACAATTCCATTTCAATTAAAGCAGAAATATTAAAAAATAGTTTATCTTTACCATATATTCTATTAAATACTGTAAAAAAAGACATACACAGAAGGGTGAAATGTGGCCTACAACATTCCAAGGATCGATCGAGGGAGTTTAAAATGCATTCAAATATGAAAAACAAAACAAAACAAAATTTATATATGCATGCTTATATTGAAATAAGTTATGAAACATACCAACATATATAAATATATTTGTGACATTTACTTATGGATCAATATAAAAGGATTTCAGTTGGATTAGTCTTCAATTTGGGTGAATCAACTCAGATATATGTTGGCAGAGCAGCTCCCAAATAATTCTTCTCTCCAAAACATGAAAATAAGTAGGGATAGAAAATATAGGTAAACATTTCAGCAAAAACATATACATAATTAATGTATATGTCAGAAGCTCACAATGAAGTAGTCATTAAAATCTGCACTTGCTATAGTCTTTAACCTTTGAACAAAGTTTAAGAAGTTATTTAACAATGCCAAATCAATTGCATAGATTTAGATTTTCATTTTCTTAGGCTATCCAATATTCTAATAAAATCATCACTGTGACGCATCTTGCATCATTAACTGACAACTAAATTTCATCTGCTGGTGCTGTAATAAATAGCCTAGGGAAAGGCTTGATGAGAATGCATAGCACATTAAGTAAGTCTCTGAATACAGAAAAATAAATAATTTTATCCTTACTCAGAAAGAAAATTGTTTAAAAGAAACTAGTTTAACGTAAAGTAGTGAGAACTATATCTGGAGAAGGAATATACTGCCGAA
This sequence comes from Galemys pyrenaicus, assembly GCA_019455555.1. Taxonomy (NCBI): domain Eukaryota; kingdom Metazoa; phylum Chordata; class Mammalia; order Eulipotyphla; family Talpidae; genus Galemys; species Galemys pyrenaicus. The sequence continues at coordinate 6,424,634 of JAGFMF010011574.1, read as the reverse complement.
AACATTTTAACAACTTTATTATTCAGCACTCCTTCTTCCCACCTGTCATTCTTTAAATTACCTGCCAGTATACTCTCTCCAAAGATACAAAATAAAAGAACTGGTAATGTTAAATGAAATATGATTTACTTTATTATTATTCTCTAACATATAAAAATATGCATTTCAAATAAAAATTAACTTTTCATCATATATCACTTTTTAGGACCCTTTGCAAATAGCCACTGGAGTTGAGAGAACAGATAGAAATTATTTTTAAGAGGGAAAATAAAACTCTGCTTTTTTGTTTTATATTTGTGTTTATAAAAGAGGGAACCCATTTTGGAGACATGGAAGGCATCTTAAACTACTAAAATAAAAATAGGGGCCTCTCTGGTGGTGCAATAAGTTAAGCAATGCACTATGAAGTAAACTGCAGCCACTGCACCATGAGTTTGATCCCTGCCCCTGGTCCGGAAGGTAACTCACATGGTGCAGCAGACCTCTCCTGCCTCACCCACTGCTCCACTCAGCAGTGTGTTTCAGTCAGTCTGCCTGTTCTGTTCTCCATTCTGTCTCTGGTGGATCCTTCCACCCTCCACACCTCTGCCCTCTACCCCAGTGCCTGTATGCATAAATAAAATATATCTTTAAAAATAAAAAAATATATAAAATAAAATAGGTCTACCACTAAACTACTAAAGCTATATAATATATATAGGAGGTATTCTATGAACTGATCAATATGCATCTATTAAAATATTTTACCTTCATTAGTCTCATGCATTCACAACAATATTTCACTCTATAGATGCTTTGCATGAGGTCAGTGGTGCAAATGGTGAGTTATAAATTCCTGGCAACAAACCACCAGTTTGTACTCTTAAATCTAGGAAATATCACTTAAACAATTAAGGTATAATTGAATTTTAATAGCTAAAATGAAAAGTAAATAGGAACCAAAGTATCACTTTGGAAATAATACCTGTTAATTTTGGTCAAATTTGAGCTTTCTAATATGTGCATAAACAGTTAAAATTGTTTATATGCATTGTATTTAGATATATTATTTATAATAAGAAATTGCCTTCTACCAGTGAGTATGGGAGGTGGCTAAGTAAATTCAAAGTGCTTGGTGCAGGCAGGCCACCAATAAGGGAGAACATCAGAGATCTGGGGCTACACTAGTGCCAGAAGTCGCTGCTATCTGCAGTGCATACTCAGTTCCATCTATATTCATCAAGCAGTTGCTTGACAGTTTCTTTCTTTGTTATGTCTTTGATTGGGTTTATTATCAGGGTAATGTTGGTCTCATAAAATGTGCTTGAGGTATTAGAGGTATTAGTTTATCTTTTGGTTACACTAGTGAAATCATTGATCTTTTTAAGCCTTGCATCTCCATTATTTTTCTCATTTAGCTTTAGTTTCTAGCTCTGGTCATTAATTTTAGTTCTTATGGCATTTATTTGTTGTACTGAGTTTTCTTGTTTAGCTTTGATCATTTTTTCTGTGTTTAATATTTCTTTGAATTCCTTTATCATGACAATTTTGAATTCTGTCTCTGGTAGAAAGACAATATCCTTCACAACTTCATGGTTGGATAATGGGAAATTGTTCTATCCTTGCGATGATGAGTCCTTTGAGGACTCAAAATACTATGTGCTGTATTTTTCTGTCTGACTTTTTTGCTGATTAAAAGATTTCTATATTTTAAACATTTGCTTTTCCAGGAGATTGCAGTGCAAGTGTGTGTGTGTGTGTTTTGCTTTCTCAGTGACATGTAGCTTCATCTATCTGATATGTCTGGGCTTCCATATCTACTGTTTTGGTGAGAATCAATATGTATCAATAGTGAGGGGTCCAATCTGTTGAGACTTATTGACAAGTGTTACAAGTGTTAAGCTCGTGTTTGTGTCACTGTATTTTCTGAAGTTTTCTGGAGTTTCAGACTCACCTCTCTGCCATTTGTGTGCTTTTAGCATGCTTCACATCAGTACTTGTCCTGAGGGAGTGGGGAAGAGGAAGTGCACCCAGTGCACTCTCCTTTTCTCTGGAGACCTTGTCCATCAGCTTCTCTGCAAATGTCTCCTCAGTCAAGGGTGTTGTCCACACACTAAGCTTTCCCTTTACCAGGGCCACCAACTAAACATGGGGACACAGCTTCAAGGTTTGCATTACAAGTTCCTGCACTGGTGGCTGCAGTCTCCACTTACCTTTTGTTGTAAGGAAATCTCTTCAGTGTCTCTTCTGGTGTGGTCCATGTTGATCCCAGTACTATCCAGGATGTGTTCTACTTTTTATCCCAAGTCACAGGATCCTTTGGGTCCAGTGCCCTCCTGTACAACTTTCAGATTATCTATTTTCACAGGAACAAAGCAGAGAACATCCTCTGACTCTATATTCATCCCTATTTTTCCCCTTCTGAATTCCTTGTCTTCTGCTTTTCCCATACTACCTCTGAAGCTTTAAAGAGCACATCAATTGGAGGCATTCTGGGCAATCATTACCATATCATTTGTATCCTTCCATTATGAAAAATGTCATTTTTTTCTTTTATATGTATCTGAATGAAATTTATAATGATGAAAACATCTTTTAATAACCAAATCTTTCAAGCTAGTGATGCCTCAAATGCTGACTGTTTGATCTTGTCAGCTTTCCAGAATGTCTTAAAAAATGAACAGCACATTTTCAGGTCATTATAGAAGAGATTTTAGGTTGATAGTATGCTATGTTATCTTCAAATGGAGAAAATGCCCAAGAGTAAGCAATTTTCAAAATGTATAGCTCAACAAAGACAGGAACATATGAAAGAATTGTTATACTGAACTATGATGAATAGTTTCTAGCTTTTCTGATTAATGGACTGTTCAGAAAGATGTGCATCTGGGAGCATTGAGTTTAAAATTAAATGTGAGGAATTCCTGAGTTCTAATTTCATGTCTTCAAACGCTATGACTCTATAATTATATGCAAGCTGTGATAGATTTTTTTAAAGCAGCATTTAGGATGAGCAGTGTCAATTTCACAGGAGAATAATAGTGAATTTACCATGCGTTCATTACTTCATAGAGGCAACTGAAAAGGAAAATGAAATCAACAACTTGTTTGTCATCCTATAAATACAGCATTGTAAAATTTAAAATTTTGGGTACATGATATATTCCTCACATATAAGCAGTATTGCAACCTAATCACATGTTGTAAAATCCTGGCAAAAATTATCAAACTATTTTAGAATTAATTATTATTTACAACTTATTTATTAGTTTTGGTGTTTTTGAATTTATCAATTTTGAAAATAAAGGTCCATGTAGTCTTCAGTCTAGTCGTATATTTGAATTATCAAAATTAACAAATGAACAAACAAAAACAAAAATCAAGTCATTTTTCCTAAGGATTGATGTCTTAGTAGTCTTAAAGTGCTTTTGAAAACTAAAAAGAAAATAATTCATATACAAAGAAACAATAAAAATAATTGTGACTTATAGGATACCAAGATTCATTCTTTGTAAGGAAATAAGACAGTTAAGTTCTTGATTAAATTTTAATTAAGGACAGAAAAATACTTCTATTATACAAATGGCAAAAGCACATACTTGCAATATGGAAGAAATTTAAATAATAATGTAAATTTGGAGCTACAGGTAATTTAAAGAAAGTATTCAAAAGTATGAATAAACCTATAACTAATTAGGAATAGTGTGTGAGAATTCATATATGGTTATACTCTATAAAACACAGAGAAGAACATAAATAACATATATAAATATATATATGGAATTTTACTTTAGTTTTATAAAAATATTACATTTCTTAAACATCAGAAATGATTTGTTTAGTAATTTAAGAAAAAAAGGAAACCAACTCATAATTGTATTAAAAAATATAAGTCACTTCTGGGAAGATAATGGCAGTGTGAAGTTTTTAAAATCAGATACAGCAACTAAGTAGCAAAACCTGATTCTACAACCAATGTTCTCATTAACCTAGGTTGCAAGTTATGCAGAGTAATTTCTCAATAAAGCAAATTCCAGAGCAAGTCAGTTAGTATAAGACATGCATGTTATTCATATCTGAACAAAGGAGAACAGAGGGAAGCAGAAGGACTGGTAGACCAGAGAACTGGAGAAGCCACACTAGTGAGTTGAGGGTGATCAGCTTATTCCTATACACTAATCCATTCTAAGAGTCAGTGTTTGCCCTGGGGACTAAAGGAGTTGTCACAGTTTGGCTCTTGTATTGCTTGAATCTGAATTTCCAGAACTCCATTCCAGCACAGGAATCCAAGGTATAGAAAAAGTGTTGGGCAGTGAACAAAGTTGAATATGAGTAGGGAAAATAAAAATAATGAAAAACAAAAGATCAGAAAGAAAAGTGGAGGAGTATGGTAGAAACCAGGAAATCTGCAAACTCAAACCATTATGTTTTGGAATATAATATAAAAAATGACAAACATCAGTATTTTGTGAAATCAGAAAAGCTAGTGTAAAATTGTTTCATTCTAACACTCAATAAAATGAATTTCAAAAATAAAGGAAACAAGTATGTTGAAGTCAAATACCGTAAAATGTTTTAATAACAAAAATAGAATGAAATCACTTTGCTATAGAATACGAGGACATGTTAGAAAAACATATATCACACTCACAAAATATTTAAAGTTATTGGCTTTTATTGCAAATCAGTGATAATGTTAATAAAGTGATAAAAACTGGTAAACTAGTAAAAACTCAGAAATGGAGCAATAGAATACAATAGAATGAAACAATAGAATTCAGCAGAAATATTAAATGAGAGATATCTATATTTAGAAAAAATCCAAAGCAAAGTTTAATTATCCCCTTCATTATTGATTGGAAAAATGTATCTCATAAAATGTAAGTGATATGTTCATACATGTCTGTTTTCTACTAATTGATTATTGAGGTACTACAGAACCAAGGACCATCAAAATTTTATATGCTAGTGTAAGATTTATTTTTCATCATTATGAACATTTTTGATGTTGAAAAGTTTCTTTGCTCTGCCTCTCAGTGTTTTAAAATAGAAGTGAAAAATAGCATGTGGACATATTAATTTTTGTACATTCTAAATGATAAATCAACAACACATCATTATTGCTAAAGTTCTGACTTTTTCATCATTTATATTGAATCATAGTGAACTAAGTATATATAATTCTATAAATAACTTACTATTTATAGTTATAAAGTTACTACAAATCACACACATGCATCTTTAGAATCCAAAGTAAAGGATACTTTGATTCAAATTTATGCCTTAAAGTCATATTTCTCTCCCCCCTCCCTCCGCTAAGGATTGTGATTTTTTTTTTAGTTATATTTCAATGTCAATTGTTCTTTTAATTTGAATTGTTTGATTATAATCATAGTTTAATATAAATATGAAGCTAAAGTACATAGATAATACACTGTTTACAGGTCTTTGTAACAATTTATTTGTTATGGTACCCTATAAATATAGGAGGAAGGTGAATTTTTCTCATAGTTACTACTTTAAGAGAAAGAAGAGTGTAAACTGATTTTGAACTTATAGGTTATTATTGCTAAAAAAGACTTATTGAAATATCAATAAGCACAATCACTGTATTTGATTTGTACTTTGAATAATTGTTAAGGTATAGTTCCAGGTAAAATATAAATAAAAATCATATTACATTCTATGAGAACAATCCAGATACTTCTTTCATATATTAGAATTCCTCAGTCATAAAAATCAATTTAAGAAGGTTAATAATAGTCAAGACCTTCTGCTAAGTTTTTATGTGTCAATTAAGAAATCATAATTTCCTTTTGTAGGTTTCTTTGGTCTAACAATTATCTTCCCTTACTAATTATTTAAGAGTAAACTTGTATTGAAAAAAAAAATGAAAAGAAGCATTCAGTGGAATATGTTTTAATGTTTTCAATGCATAGTGGCTTGTTACTTTTTATCTCTCTGTGTTATAAGGGAAAAGAAGTAAATGTTGGGAAAACAGTATACATATAAGGCTGCATTTGTTGCAACAAATAATTTACTTAGAAACTACATTTTAAATGCATTAATTGGTAAGACTGTTTAATAATTATTTGATTAATGATTGATTGTTTTGTACCTAACATGATTCATTTTTCATTTTATTTTTGTTTGGTTAATGCCTGCCCTAAAATAAAATTTAAAAATGCAAAAAGCAGTGGTATTTTCAGGTAAGTCATAAAATTTTGTATTCTATGTTATTAGTATTGATACATTTAACAGGTTTGAAGTTGGGTATCCCAAAGGGCTACCACTTAAAAGTGAAGAAAAGTCAAGCATGAAACAGTCTTCACAAAAGAAATTGTAGACTCAAATCAATTCCAATCTCTGATTGGATTTAGTTAATTTATCCCTAAAATACTGTATATCAAATTCATAAATATATTGTTAGAAATATTAAAACATCATCCAAAATCACAAATATCCTTTACACAATCCATGAATATTGCCGGGCATCCAAAAAAAAATAAGTTCTATTCACAACAGTAGACAAAATACAAGATTAGAGGTGTTAATACAGGAGAACCAACTTAGTTCTCATTGTAATATAATTCCTAGACTTAAAAACTATGTGGTCTGGAATAACTATAGAAACTAATACCAAAAAGAAGTTAACAAAAAACAAGCAGATTTAGAGAGAGAGTGAATGTTTGAAAAGAGAATGACAGGATGATTTTCCATAGTTTGCCTGAGCACAGGATACATAAAACTTTGATACAAAAATCACAGTCTTTCTAGACTGGTCAGTTTTATAATAGAGTTAAGAGGAGACTAGAACCACTGGAAAGTGAGAAGAGAATCACAGAAAAATATTGTGAGGGTAGAGGAGCCTCATATTGTGTTTATTGAACTCATCTAAAACCCTGGGTAACCTTTCAACAACTTATATAATCCAGTGAGTATATCATATCAATCACTAATATGAAAGATGTATTTGTGAGAAATGCTTACACAAAAATAATAATAATTATATAAATAGATCTGAACAGTCATGTCTATGTGTGCATATGTCCATCTATTTACAAAAAAGGAAGTTTCTTTGCTAAGTATAGTAAACCTCGGAAATTTTGTAAGAGATAACCATAGAGAATCTCTGAAAGGTGATAAAGAAAGCAACCTGTTAGCACCCTTAAAACTGAAGAAACAATACAAGAACAGGTGTATTAGGTCACTAAACCCAAAAATAGAAAGCAATCCAGATCCCTTACCTTGACCCTAGAAACAAAAGGCAGCCCAGGAAGCTCTTTCCCCACCTAGATCAAGCTAAACACCCTCCCCAATGTCACCCCCCAAAAAAAAATCATTAAATAAGTACACCACAGTCAATGAAGACGACCTGACCAAAGACATGTTAACAGAAAGCAGCCAGGAAAAGCACTGAACTTCCTTCTTTGATCCAAATTCTACTTCCCTCAAAGTTTTCTCTTTATGACAGATTGATCTAGAGCAGTGGGTGGAAAACCAAAGACTCTTAAGTAACAAATGACCCATATACACTGGGATAGCCAGTGGGCAATGGTGAGAAACCTCAGCACAACTGGTTGTCCCAGGGAGCTTTCTTATCTCCATGAAGTCATCTGGAAATACAAGGTTGGGTGGCCAGCACTGACAAAGACAGCCCTGGCACAGTATGTGGCCAAGCCCAAAAAGCTTTTTAACCTTACAACTTTGTTACAGTTACATCCAGCAAAGAGGATGGCAGATTTAAAAATTAATTAATCTTAAACAGCATAATCCTACTATACAGCATTTATAATCAGTTATCTCAAATTCAACAACATAAGTGTCCTGATAGAAAAAAAAAATGGAAAGCTATACCATACAAATACTAATTGAGCAAGAAAAGGCACTAGGTATATTAATGGTGAATAACAAAAATAACTAGAGACAAACAGCAACTTTACATAATGATAAAAGGATCAATCTACCTGGAAGACACAGACTCCTAATGCATAATCTTTATTCAATGGATCGTTAAATTACTTGAATCAAAAACTGATAAGGCCAAAATAGAACTAGATAAACTTACAATTGCAGTTGGGGATTTAAACAACCCATGGTATGTAATTTTAAAAAAAAAAAAGAATAGACAGAAAATTAGCAAGGATATAGAATATCTGAATAATCGAATTGATGATAACACCTTATTGACATACATAGAACATTCCATCCAAAACAGCAACCACACACTTTGAGCATTATCTAAACAAACATGCCTATCTGTGGTTCCACAAACATAATATTAGAATTCCATTTTTATTTACCAAAAATGTTTGTAATACATTTCTTCATGTAACTTAATTTTTGAAGTTGCTCCAGGTGATCCACTCTGTATACATAACATGCAGGGGGCTTACAGCAGCTCTCTTCTTATCATTTGACTTAAGAATAGAAAGCTTATCCCCCCTTTATGACCCTTTGCTCCTCTCACTTTACCCATATAATTTTCTTAACTATTTCTTCTCCATCTTAAATATCTCTTCTACCAACAGCTAGGACTACATTATACATTGCAATATTTTTACATCAACCATCAGGTGTAATTTGGAAAACACCAGAGGGCAGGAACACCTATTTTATTAGCTCATTCCTGATATTCTGATATTAGTGTTTGAGCATTTCATCTAGAGAACTAGCCATTCTTTTATGGTAGTATACTAATAATAAATTATATCACTTATCTTCCATATGAGAATGTTTTGATTTCCCATTCATTCCTGCATGGTACTTTCACAGGGTGTGATTTGGTTGTGGAACATGAAAAATATTACTGTTTATTTATTGTTTCTGGTATCAATAGCTTCTGGGTAAAGAACAGACTTGTTCAAATTATTTTGCCAATTTAGGTAAAATAGATATTCCTCTTGATATTTTCGAGATCCATTTTTGTCTTTAGTTTTCTGAAAGTAATTATTATGAATGTTGATGTAGGGTTATTCATCTTTATATTTTGAAGGTAACTCAAGTTCTTAAATATATAACTATGTCTCTTACAAAATATATGTTTTCAGCCAATATTTTTTCAAGTACTTTTAAAACTGCTCCTTCTTTCACTTCTTCCTTCCAGGATATCAATTATATGAATATTAAATTTTCTACTAATGTCCTAAAATACCTGAGGCTTTGTTCATTTAATTATAAATCTATTTTCTCTATATTGTTCAGATTGCATAATTTCTGTTCCTTAATCTTCATATTTACCAGGTATTGCTGATGCTTTTTTCACTACATCTCCTGTATTTAGCTGCTGAGTTGATATTTGACCTTTTTATTTTGATTACCACACTTTTCATTTCTAATATTTTTACTTAGTTTTTTTATATATATATTCAATGCATTTGAAGAGTCTCTCTGTATTTTCATTCTTTTTCAATAGTTCATAATTGCTCACAGAAGAGTTTTCTAATAATGGTTTCTAACAACTATCATCTCAGTGTTGTCATCAATCGATTCCTATTTTAAAAATCAATTTAAGATATTCTTTGTAGTGGGGAGAAATAATTCAGGTGTGGAGGTGAAATAATTCCACAGAGACAGAGTGGGGAACAGAAAAGACAAACTTATTGAAATACACTGCTAAGAGGAGCAGTGGGCAAGATGGGAGAAGACTTTGTGAGGAGGATTGAGTCTGTGTTTTATAGTGTTTTCCGAGGGTTTTCTAACTTAGGATGCCTGTTTGCCTGAGTTATCTGCTGGGTTGTCTGGCCTCAGGTGCTGGCCTTGGACACAGAAACATGTCTTGGTCCTGCTTCTGCATTCCTAGAGCTGGGTTTATTTTTCTGGTCATGGTTAGTCAGTTTTGTGCCCCTCCCCTAAGTCACATTTATCAATTTCCTTATTTATTCCAGCCTCACAAACCTGCCTGCTGGCAAGGTGTAGGGGCTTAGCTTTTAACCTTATTAAACGACACCACCACATTCTTGATTCTGGTCTGATGACTGATTTTCAGTCAAAACATGACTATTTTTGTTATGTTATTAAAGTCTAGATCTTATATAAACATTCTGTTTTAACTAGTCTTTTATGACTCTGTTCTAGAAGGGATTGAATTAACTTGTTACCACCCAGTGGAGGGAGAAGTGTGGATTACACAATAGCCTGTAGTGATACTAGGAATAAGATGTGGAAAGGCATCTTAATATTGCTAGATTAAGATGAAGCTAGAGGTATGGTCACCTAGATGCTTGGAATAGGTTACACCGTTTCAGTAAGTCCACAGGTGTAGGGTAAAAAGGTTGATCAGGTTTTTCTACCCTTGGTGTAATGATGGAAACCTTTGCGCATGCCTGGGTGGGCATGTGCAAGTAGGTGCATCTGGGCTGATGCACAAAGTGTATAAAGCCAGCATCTCAGGGACACCGGTGTGGTGGTATGGTGTGGTGGAGTGAAGGATAGCATGACCACAGTGAGACAAAGAGACTGCTTGAACCAGCGATGAACCTCCTACCCGGTTTGGGATGGTTGAAAAACAGGCATCTCATTTTCTGAGTTTTAGCAGCCCTCTTGTTTGCTGGAGGTAGTAATTTTATATTAGAGAGGAGATAGGGGCTGGTGAGTCTCAGATAACTTGATGATACTGAATATTACCTCAAACTGAAACTGACAGTCATTTTACAGCAGTAAATAGCATTTTCTCTACTAGAGATGCAGGGCAAGTTCACATACACACACACAGTGACTGCCTTTTTCTTTAAGAACAAATGCTACTCCAATATGTTCTTTAGAGAAAATAAAATTTTCACCACTATTAAACCCTTTAAGCTAAAACTCTATAGGCTCATGATGTAGTATTCATCATGAACAAGTCACAGGCACAGCGAGATACGGAGTTCCAGAGCTGGAATGACCTCAATGAAAAAGAGCAAAGAAAGAACTTCAGTCCTTTAATGATGCTGTTAAAACTTGCTCAAATAAAGCCTCTTCCTGATTCTCAGGGAGCAGCACACAGGCCCTGTCTCTGATCATTCTGAATTGCATAAGCATAAAGCCCTTCCTTGGTACCTGCAGGGTTAGATTCTCCAATACTTCTTTTTCTCAGAGAACTCAAGAACCCAGAATCTGCTAACATTTCTCCTCAAGGAATGATATTAAATGAATGTTATAGAAATAGGGATTTCTGATGAAATAGCTCTGATGCTTACAAAGCATACCAACATAGACACATTTTGTTAGTGTGAACTTTTCAGGAAATTGCCAGGTAGGTCAAAAAGTGACAATATCTGGAGACGGAGCTTTTTCAGAAGCCTAGAAACTCTTCTGCTGGTTGTTAGGCTACTGATTTTGATTGCTATAAAAGTTGAAAGTTTGCTAGATTCAAAGATATAATGGAGCTGGAGATAGGTGGTGGAAATTAGGCAAATTAAAACAAGATGAAGCTATTTGTTATTGTGATTCAACTATTTTTAAAAAATAATCATGAGTTTAATTAACATTTGGTTAATTCTAGGGTTTTGAAAATGTTTCCATGATTGTTGGCAACATTTTCTTTGTTTCTATGGAGGTGCATATTTTCTAAGACTCCTACTTCACCTTTCAAGGAGTTTTCAATTTTATTGTTTGAAACCAAGTTTGGGAGAATATTCGTTTTGCAGCAATAGAATCTTTAGATGCTGGGAAGAAAAAATGTAAAGTGGACCATAATGCATTTTAAATCCTACATGTTTTAATATGGTTTAAGAAAAAATCTCTTTTGCAATTTACCAATTTTTTTATTCTGATCACTGAACATTGGTTTAATATTTTGTTGTGCGTAGATTTTTTCTTTCTAATTTTTAGTTTAATAGATCTTATTAGTTAAGATTCTCAGCCTGATAGTTAGAAAACCATTGATATAACATTTTTATTATAACTAAATGAAAAGATCCTCCCTTATTGATTAAATTTGTTTAGTTTTTATTCTGCTTTTTCCTCAGGCCATTATCAATGACAAAATATTTTTAGAAGAGAACTCATAACTTTAAAGTTTTGAAATATATAAGGATATAAATTATAAAAAGCTCATATAAAATTTAAATATTTATATTTAAGACATAGCTCTATAACATATAGCATTATACTTACTAATTTACTAATGACTTGATTAAAACGCTAAAATGACTATACAATTAAAATTCATTAATTTACAATTGCACAATCTATAAAATAAGCTAAAGACACATATATAGATTATAATCTAGTTGTTGCTTTGTTTCATATAGTAATAACTTAATATACTTTTTAAAGCCTCATTATTGTTTTTCTTTTGAGATGTAAAGGATGCAAATGCCTGAAGGTAAATCAGCTGATACAGAGGTTTAAAGCTCATCACAACTCTTATTCTAATGAGGTTTACATGTATAGTCTTGCCAATGAAAACTTAATCTGCTTATGAGTAGAATTGAAGATCCAGTTTCTGTTGTCTGTATCTCAATCTTTTTTACCATCTGATATTTATCATTGCAGTATTAAATAAAGGTATGAACTGATTAGTATTTTTATAGTTTTGATATTCATTTGAAAAGTTATTTGTTTTAGAAATTATCAAGTTATTTCTTGCAAACATTTTAGCATCCACAGGTAAGCTAGTGAAACAAAGAATATTATATACATTCATATAAGATGAAGCGGCAGAATACATAAACTACTCTGGGAAAACATATTTAATGAGCTCTAATCATGTGACTGACTGCATCACCTAAAACCTTCTCTGATGTGATGTGCTAAATTCCAAAATGGATCTTGGAGCACTCTAAGAGTCTGTTTTCTTTGTCTTTGTGTGTGCAGATGAGTAGACCCCAGCTGCCCACCCTCCGTGTTTTGTTTTGTTTTTTAAAAGCTTCAAAGTAGTTTTTCGCCTTAACAGTTTAGGGTCCTTGGGTAGCTCTTTATTCAGTTTCAAAAGGAAATATACCAGAATTTTATGTGATATAGCATAACTGCTTTTCATTGAGGGTTAAATAGTTGAGAATTTTCTGTCGCCATCTGATCTTCACAAGCATGGAGGGAGTCTGTATTGATTTGTTGACCTCCAAATGCAGGTAAATGTTAAGGAAGGAATTTTGACTGGTAAGAAGCAATGATTGAGCAAGGTAAGAACATAACATATACACTAGTATACTAGTCACTATGTCCTGTGTGTTTTATGGGACGTCTCTTTCAAGATAGCGCATTTTAATTCATAATCCTGCACAAGTATGATATCCAAATTCTTTTTATTCCTTCGGTCTGTGAAGAATTCAATCAGTCTTTTAAATCAACTTCTCCTTGATGAAAGGAATAAAAGGTTCTCGATGATAAATTCTTGGGCATATTTTTCATATGTTCACTAATAAAGAATACTACTAAATTATCAATGCTGACAAATTGCTGGAGATTTGGTGTGGACTCGATTGAGAGTTAGAGACTCTGAAAAGGACCAATGTTATAGGACATCTATACTTTCAGAAATTTGCAAATATAAATTTCAATTTGCCTTTGCCATTTATTTCTGTCTATCAAATATATTCTTCATAAAAGTTCATTGTTAAGTATATTAAAAATGTTGCCTAGATTATAGGATGAAGTTGGCTCCCAGAAATCTAAGTATAATATAATACCACTGAGAGTTTCACTCTTTAAAAATTATAATAACTGGAATGTTTCCTCCCCATCTCAGATCAGTCAAAAGATCCACTTGGGTTTTTGCAGGCATTTTTAAAAGTAGGAAATCCTCTCTCAAGATTTCTATCACAATTTCTCTTCTTACAATCTGACAAGCCTGAATTGATGGCTGAATAACTCAATTAAAACTTTTTTTTTTTTTAGTTTCTCTCCCATTGCTTGAATATTATATAAATGATTCCTATTAAATCTATGAGCAAAGTGAAATGACTCTGCAGGAGATGAACCTTTGATAGCTAGGGATTAACTTTTCTGTGTTTGCACATGGAGGTCCCTTTTCATTCTTTATAAGTGGGTTCTAATGATACAGAAACTCCATTTATCATGGTACATTAATTAGATGTGCTATACTCCCTAAGATAAAATGCATAATAAAAATGTAAAGCCAGATGAAACAACCTTTCTCTTTAAGAATGTTAGGAACCAGGTTATTCAAACACAGATTGCAGATTTTCTTTTATATTTTCTTAACTTTAATCAGATATTGTTACCTTTTACCTAAAACAATACTTCTTTTTTGTTCATCATGTTTTCCTACCTTTTCCTTTAATTTTCAGATTTCTCCATCATATAACTTGTCAGTTCATTAAGCAACATATAAATATGCTAGGTTTTTAAGATTTGCAGTCCTTTTTCATTCTGTTTTTCTCCATCTTGTATTAAGGCAGTGGAAATAAGCTGATCCTACTTGAAAGACCTGCATCATAATTTTGTGATTTCACTGATCACAGTAACTCATCCTATCTTGTCCCTGAAAGTCCCTATGGATTTCTGTCTTTGCTCTAATATGTTCTCATTCAGACAACAGAGCTCTTAGAATAGATATAAAGTTTCTACATTCCTATGTCTGTCTCTTTTATTTCATTCATGTGTTATTTGAAGATTCCTGAATTAGGGCTCAAGTTAAGTAGGTATTAGTTGGAGTTTTGCCATCATATACATTGCAGTTCTGCTTATATTTTTTGATCTATACAATTAATATGTCATAGAATTTTTAAATTTCTTATAAATTTTGATATTATGTAATTAAATTCTTATAGTAAATATTTTATATTCATATTTAACATTTACAGATACTTCCTGTTTTGTATTTCAACATGGAAAGAACTTGGAAGTCTCTTATTCTCACAAGAAAAAACTGAGTAAGCTAAAAATGACTAATTTTTCCTAGATGTTTCTGGGAATTCAGGACACAAGTTGAAAAGACAAACAGGTAGGTACAAAGAGTCATAGCTTCTGAGAGCAGATACCTAGGATCAGAAGCTTGAATATAAAACTGTTAGTAACAGTAATGGACAAGTTGCTAGAGGTTTAGTTTGGATCAGATTGAGAGTTAAAAATATTGAGAGGCACCAACACTGGGGGATATGCACACTTTGTTGAATTTTACCTTCATGAGCCCATCAGATTCCCACTGAAAATTAAAAGAAAAAAATCTCTTACTTCATGCAGGGGAAGGGGATATGCAATTTTTAAATATGCCAGTGAGTGCTTTCTTTTCCCATTAACAAGGTCTTCCCTCAAAGGAAATAATTTTACCAGAGCCTAATTGACCAGGATTTTACCAAATGATCACAAGGGTAGAGGGAAATACCCAAATTCATCTCCTTTAGTCCTTAACAAGTGAAAACAAACAAACAAACAAAAACAGATTCACTAAAAGATTAAGATATGATAAAAACTACAGATCATTTTCTCTCCCCTCGCCAACTTTCCACCATATCCATAAGTCTCCTGTATAGTCACAGGAGATTATAGATGAATGAATTGTAAGCGCCAAAAGTAATGAGACTGTAGTTATGACGAAAGTCAACAGGAGACTACAGGATATTTTAGACTCTGACAGCACAAATATCATAAGCAATAAACACAACCAAAATACTAGACAGTAAGTATCTAACTATATTAGTTTATTTTATTTAATATAACATGTCCAGCCTTCAACAATATTCATAAGATAATCTAAAACACAAAAACAGTCTGAAGATACCAATCAAACATAAAGCTAGAGATTTTTTAAAAACTATCATAATTTGTAAATTGAAGCTAGTTAGTATCCTAAGGGTTTGATACAAAAAGTGGATAGTATATAAGACCAGAAGGGTAATATAAGCAGAGAGATAAAGTTCTAACAAAGAATCAAAAGAAAATTCTAGGAATGAAAAAACTGTGATAGAAATTAATAATGTCTTTGACTTTTTTCAAAGCAGACTGGACATCACAAAGTTAAAAAAGCAAGGAACTTGAATTTATGTCATAGGGACTTCAAAATCTGAAATGCAAAAAGGAAAAATACATATTGAAAGCTAGAGTAGACACTAATAACTATGGGAAAATTACAAAATGTGTAAAATACATGTAATGGGGATATGAAAATTTTCCTAAATGAATAACAACAAACAGGTCCAGGAAACTCAGAACATCAAGCACAACACAAAACCCCCCCAAAAAAAAGAGAACCTACATCTAGGCATATCATTTAAGCTGTCGTGCTTTGATTTGAATAAAATGTTTTTTGTTCACTCTAAGTTATTCTTCAGAAAAAATATATAAAGAAGACATGGCATATAATTTTAACTCCATTTGACAGACAAGAAAAATGATGGCCAGAAGATAGAAAAATAAATCCTAAACTCTGATTAGAATTTAGAGTTGGAAAAAACTGTTTAACTCCAGCCTATAGCTTAAGTGGAACAATATATTTCCAATTCCCTGTTAGAACAATGGAGACCTTTCTCAGATACTATGAGACAAATGTCAGACAATCTTATTTATAGGGCATTAAAATTATATTTGAAAAAAAAAATGCTTAATTAGAGAAAGTATAATTTGAACCTTTATCTTTCATATATGACTTCAGTTTGTACCTTAAGCATTGCAAGCAAACCAACCACTTTGAGGAAAGTGATTTGAAAATCATTTTAACTGGGTCAGACTCTTACACTTAATGATTTCTGATTTTCTATTATATTTATTCTGTATATTCAATTTATTAATTTAAATTTCAGAGATTTGGAGAGCTCTGAATAATGAAGATCAGAACTCAAGATCAAGAGTGCCAAAGTGACCAAAGGTATGTGTTATGTTACTCTTTTTAATATCACATAGTTTCTTGTATAATGTTCTATATAGAGTTCTATAAGGGCTTATGTATTTCACAGAATACTATGTTGATTATTTTTTCACTCTGACTTCTTATGGCTATATCTTTATATTTTTTTAGGATTTATTTTTATGTATTTATGCATACAAGAGCTGGAGTATAGGCCAGAGGTGCAGGGGGTGGGGGTAAGAGGTGAGAGGACTCACCTGAGGCAGAGTAGGGAACAGAACAATCTACTGAAATATACTGCTAAGGGAAACAAACAGTGGGCAAGACAGGAGAGATCTGCTGTGCCATGTGTGTTAGCTCCCTGGTCTGGCTGGGGATCAAACTCATGCTGCAATGACTGGCAATAGCTTGATAGTGCTAGCAGGGAGGCTCGGCTATATCTTTTTAAATCGATTTATTCATAAAATTTTCATTCCTTCTTTGCCTCTTCATTCCCTCCTGCCCCCTCTCTATTTTTCATGCTGTTCTTCTTATAGCTGGAAGGCGAAAGCTAAGAAAAGTCTCCATCTATGTCAACTAAACAAAGGTATGTTAAGTCAAAATGAGATAATATAGTGATGATAATGATACTGAAAATAACAGAAATTGAAACAGTAAAATATGAGCATTGTGTTTTATATATGCCAGGTGTTATTCTAAGCATGTTAACATGAACTAGTGTGTTTAATCCTCATCTTAGATTTTTTAAATTGGTTTTGCAATGTGAAAAACACAATTAGATAGGACAGTGGGATTAAACCCACACGATTCCTGGAGTCTTCACTCTTAGTCACTCACTACAAGGAAGTCTCAAATGAAGAACTTCTAACAAGAAAATTCAAAATATTTCATATTTCCTAGGAGAAACTGTGAACAAATATTTTAGATAATTGACATACTTTTAGATGATTGTTTTCTAGCTACAGTCTTAATAATGAAATTAAGAATACTTACAGTGAATTTTAAGCAGTTAAAATGCAAATAATATTCAAATTATTTTTTGATAACTAGTGTTTATTGTAGTTGTTTGCTTGGGTTTGGGTAGGAGAATGTGTTTGAATTACAAAAGTAATCTAGTATCATTGTCCTTGCTTGCCTGTGAAGAATTAATAAAAAATGAATGTGATAAATTATAGATTATTGAAAAGCTCATAACTGGTAAAAACTAAAATATCTAAGTACCAATTTAGTGACTGTGAAATCAAATAATAAAATGGAAAGAGCTTTTTCAGTTTGTCATTTTTAACACATGAAGTATAAATGTAAATGTAAAAATCTGTGCTAATTATTTTAAATAAAGTCAAAATGCAAAAGGAAATAACTTGGAGTAGCTTACACTAACCAAATAAAAAATTATAACAGATAACTCTATGTCACAGTTCCAGTGCTATAATGATTTTAAATTGGAACACATTTCTCAGACAGGTTGTTCATTTAACATTTTTAGGATCTGTCAATAAGATCACTTTTGCTGTGAAATATCCTATTTATTTTGATTAAAATGTAAACATCCACAAAGAAACACTGAAACTGACTAACCAAATGCCCCAGCAAGCTCTTGCATATCCCTGAGCATTCAAATGTGAAATCAAATAAAGACCTAAAAATGTCAATGCCTCTTGCAGACTCCATATGTACACTTGTGGAAAGATTTTTCTATAGAGGTTGGGGAGTTTTAGACATAACCAATTGACTAGGATTCCCTTACCAGATTTTTCATATATTTTTATATGGTGTATCATAAATATCTTAAATTTTTCTATTCTCATTACGAAATATGCTTTTTAAGTCAACTCGTCTGTGCTGGCTGAATACCTGATAGGGTTTCAAGAAAATATATGTTGTTGCTCCCATGAGAAAGAAAATGAAAACTTATAAACTGTTAAAATTTTATCAATGACTAAAAATCTTTGCTAGGTTATGTTTATACCCTAACATCAGGATATAGTTGTTAATTCTTTCTCAAAATCCAACTATTATGTGAATGGCTACCTAAACAAAATTAACTCCCAAGTAAATTTGAATTTTCAGAAAAGAATTTTGAACTTTATGTAATTTAAATCCACAATTTAATTCAAAATAGAAATACTGAGGATAAAAGTCAAATTTGCTTCAGAATGAGGAAGTAATCATAGGTCCTTTGATGATAGTCTGTCGGCCATGGCCCTGTGCCCTCTGGTTCAGGGTCTTGAACTTTGTGCCCGGTGGCAGGCGAAAGTGCCTGTGTACTGAGGGAACGCCCTCTCAATCTGGGGCAAGGTTTCTGGGAGCGTGAGGCTTTGGACTGCACTGGGGAAAAGTCACATCTGCAGCAGAAAACTGTGAGATTGAGACTGAAAAAGGAGATTCAGGTGTGTGCCAGGCCTTGTCCGGAAACACCCACGCCTAGGAGAGACCCTAAAAGTAGACACAGCTGTAGAGAATAATTAATCAAGATGTTATTGTCCACTTATGAGAAAATGGGTTATATAAACAGGAGACAAAAAATGAACTTTCACTGCATGCTGGCCATCGCAGTCCCCTGTCTGGTTAATCCTCTCAGCTCCAGGGTTCACTAGAAATCCATAATTGTCCCACAATATTTAAGCAAAAAGAAAAAAAAAATGAGTAAACCATGTGGGTGATCTCCCCAAAAGGGTGTGGTAAGCTTTTTCAACTGCCCAGGGCAAGCCTCTTCCAGTAAGTGTTAACCTTGATCTAAGGAATTAAAGGTCAATGGAGAAACCTGGTGACCTCCGGGATCTATAACTATTACCTAAAAAAGGAAGCGAAGGCCCTAGAGGCTATGAGAATTTTTTTGTCTTTGACTCAATGGTTTGCTATTTTCCTGAACAAAGAAAGCAATCTCACCTCCCCTTTTAAAGACCCTAAACAATGTTTTTGGGTGGACTGTTATTCAGGTATAGGCTTATAAAAGTGCCCTCCCTATTTGAGAAACATCACTCTATCCTGCTAGTAAAAAGATGAGGTCATCCTCTCCTGCTCTGTCATGTGAAATTTCACCTCTCTTTGAGTTCTATGATTTTTAGAATTGACATCATGTAGGTGGCACAAGGGGTTGAATCCTGCACTGTGGGGTTTTCTCTGCAGTTCGAGTTTGATCCCTGGCCAGGGAGGGGATCCCACATAGCACAACAGACTTCTGCCAGCTGCTCCCCTCAGCAGTGTACTTCAGTCTATCTACCTGTTCTGCTCCCTACTCTATCTCTGGTGAATCCTCTCATCCCCCGCCTCTGGCCTATACCCTAGTTCTTGTATGCATAAATAAATAAAATCTTTAAAAATAAATAAATAAAAAGGTACCACTCTTAGAAACTGTATATTTAGAATTTATATGATAACTTGGTTTCAGAAACAGATTCCATTTTGATGTCCTGTAGCATGTTGACTCAAACTATTTTTTGTTTCCTACCACATAAGGTTTCTATTTTATCTAAAGATGTTTCATTTTATCCTTTCAGTATTTGTCTACATAGTCTAAGTTTGAAAAAGATGTGTTTGGGACTAAAGTTATATAGGGAATTGCTAACTCCAAACTCTTTCATTGTAAGCCCAAAGAAAGGAAAAGGAATATGTATATGATTAAAATTGTATTTTCTATACTAGATACACTACATTTAATCTGCACTAATTCGGGTTCCAATATTTCTAAAATTCTCCTTGCTGGGGACTCAGTAAATGAAGCGAAGGTGGAAAAGAGTTGGAATTCCTGGAGTTTGTTTGTTTCTTTAATCTTTGAAGTTATGATAAGATGAATCTTCTTCTCTGGACAGGTTCCTGTATCTTCTTTGAAGAGTGTTCTTTCCCCTTTGTGTTGCCTTTGCACATATGTCTAACACAGGTGATCAAGAGTACTTTTTAACAGTGAAAGTTGATTGTAAGAATGATAGTGGCTGTGTAAACTATTGTCTTCCTACATAAACAAGAAATTTGGTGTTCCTGAGAAATCATGATATTTCTAATATTCAGTAACTTTCTGCTTGTACATTCAATGATCAATTTAACAACGTAGGTTCATGTGTTATTTTATTTTCATGACCCTAAAGAAAATAATATTAGTGCTTCTCTTGGAGCACATTTTATGCTATAGCTTTTCATTTTCAAAATATATACAAATGTGTATGTGTGTTAAATTTCCTTGAAACTAATATCAACAATATTTGATACATTATATTCAAGGTTTTTGTTAAAGAGACTCTTAGTGTCAGTAGTAGATATGCATTTTTTCCTTGGTTCTATCATTGTCCCTTTAGGACTGTGGGATAGATGGAGTCTAGGTTGACCTTCATTTCCTAAACAACTCTTGCTTCCTGGTTTCCTTGGTTTTGTGATCATTCTGTTGATTATGGGTAGTGCCTATGTCTCCCTTCTAATCAATATGGTAAAGGTAACAGAAGTCATACAATGATTAGGTTACACTACATGTTTAAATGAATTCAACGTCATTTCCTCCTGTGACTTATGTTTTATCAGACTGGCACAATGAGATAGAAGTAGATACCTTCTCTTTCCAACTACCTGGAAGTAGATATCTATCTTCTTAAATGCCAGTTTGTGGAAGTGAACTGTCTGGTTTGAGAGGGTTTATGGAAAAATACCACATAGCAATAATCTGTGATGGCATCTAGGAGTTGGGGTTGGACCCCAATAATAGCAAGACAAGCCCTATAACCACAGTAGAAAACGATTTCTGCCAGCTGACAGCTTGCAGGCAGATCATTTTTCATTCGTGTTTATGATGGAACCATGGTTCATAGCATCATGACTGCAGTCTTGTAATGATCTTGATTTAGAGGAACTCTAAGCCGGGCCTAGACGCCTCACTAGGAAGTGTGAGAAAAATAAATATGCATTGCTTTTAGTTGTCAAGTTTATATTAATTTGTTATACAGCAAAAAATTGATACAGACTCATTTACAGAGTTGTATGGGTAGTATAACACACAAATAATATAGGGAGAGTCCTGCTTTATATAACATAATCAGTACAATTATGTGGCAGTTTTGTGTCCCCACATATTCACTTTCTTGGGGCAAAGCATCGTATTTTGCTCCTTTTTATTTGTACTACATTTCTAATACACAATGCTTTCCCACTAAGTTGAAATGAAACAAATTACAATGGGAAGAAAGAGGCAAGAAAACAACAAATTTTGTAAATTTCTAGCAAGCAGTATTTTTTAACTCTTTGATGTTAAAATATTCGTAGAGATTGTCCTCTATTTCATTTCTCATTCTTTATAGATAAGTGAAAGCACCGCTTTATTCTGTAGCTTGTCAAAGGGCACATTACTTGTTAATGTTGGAGCTGACAAGTACTTCATGTCTTGTGACACTCGGTCTCATGACATACCTAATATGCTTCCTGTTAATTTTGCCAAGTGAATGTTATGAAATTGTTATTGTAATCCAACAGTGTAAGTAAATGTAAAATATAAAATACATTTATTTATTAAGTCTATAAATTTAATATTGAAATTTTAAGCTCAGAACAATTATGGATATTTTGAAGAAATTATAATCACTCTTCCTGAGTAGACTAATAACTAATGGACTTCATTATATAATGCAAAATCCTCTTGAGATTAGTTTTTTTCAATTTATAGAAGTTAGGCAACAGATTCTAGGTTAAAAGTTGCAAATTGTGAATTTTTTTATTCTGATAGCAAAATATTTGTTTTGCCTTTTGTGGTGTTGCAGTGGCTTCCTGGGAAATCCTGTTTGTTTTTTCTCAGAAATTTCCTCAAAGATATTATCCTTAAACTATACTAAATTAACATGACTGCTGTTTTATGGAAGCCATGATTATTCATAGTATCCTCATTTGTCGACTTGTGGTTCTGTTGGGAAAGAAATACTGTTCACTTTAGAAAGACCTTCTGCCATGATTACAGAATCCTGCTGTGAGGTTTAAAATGTGTGCAATTCTATAATATTTGTGAAAATAATCACACTGTTTGCATGCAGTGATGATGTTAATGAAACTAGGTCATCATCTTTAAACAAATGTTTAACCCTATTAGCAGGATAAATATTCACTGTTGAAATAATTTGCTAATTGCTTTCCCTGATTCAGATACTAGGTGGCATTTGATCTTTTATTCATTGTATACATTGTTTTATTCAAACTTAGTGATAATTTAAACAGTATCTTATCTTATTATGAACTTTGTGTTAATGATGATATTTAAGATTGCATATTCTGGATATTCAGGTGAAATATAAAAAGCATTTTGATATATTTCTGATTTGAACGCATACATAGGATTATATTTACATTCTGCAGTTTTAATTATTTCCTTTTACTTGACAAGGTTTTAATGTTTTCTAAGTAATTCTATAAAATTAATTTTAGAACTGCCCTGCATTTGATCCTATATAAGTAACAAAGTTTTGTGATCTTACGAACTGGAGATAATCTTTTGACTCCAGAACCTGTGTTTTGGGCATGTAATTTAACTTCCTTAACCCCTTTTATTATTGTAACATAGAAACAATTATAACTACCTAAATATTATTATACTGATTAATGAAACTGTATACACAGAGAGAGGGAGAACACTGGGGCAAAGCCTATAAACCTTATTCAACACATGCTTGCAATTATCAGAAACTATCATTTTAAACCAAATGTCTCTCACTATACATGATACTGTCTAAAATTCCTCAAAACTTAGATAAGTGTTTGCTAAAAATCACACTGAACATTTATAAATACAGGGTGAATGAAATCACAGAAATAAAAAAAATATTTGTTTAAATCATACGTTTAATATATTTTATTTTGATTCACTAATTCTTGATTAGTAATGGAAAGTTGCCTTTATTACAACAGTGATTTACTATTGTATTGACTGTCTGAGAGCTTGTTCCACCTAATAAAATTTTAAACAAAATCTTAGGAAATTTGAGCAATATAGTATTTCATTATTTAAACATGTATTTATTTCTTTGATTTACAATAAGTCTGAGTTTTTGTAATTATTTTTTAATGTGAAATTTAGTGCATCTGTATGAATTTTCAAGCACTTATATATAGTTCCTACTTATGTCATACTAAAAATATCACTTTATATTTCAAATAGGTTCTCCAAATTGCTATTTTGTGTGTGTTAGTTTTTCTTCCTCGTATTTTTTTTAAAGGTTTTATTTATTTATACACACAAGAACTGGGGCATAGACCAGAGGTGCAGGGGCTGAGAGGATTCACCAGAGACAAAATAGAGAACAGAACAGGTAGAAAGACTGAAACACACTGCTGAGGGCAGCAGCTGAAGAAACAGGATGGGTGTGCTGTGCCATGTGCATTACCTCCCTGGCTGGGTATCCAACTCGTCCTGCAGTGGCTGCAGATGTTTCACAGTATGGTACGTAACCCCTTGTGCCACCAGGAAGGCCCCCTGGTATTTTTATTTATTTTTTAAAAGATTTACTTATTGGGCCTCCCTGGGGCACAGCGGGTTGAGCGCTGCACTGTGAAGCATCCACAGCACAGGGCAGGGAGGGGACCCACATGGTACAGCAGACCCCTCCTGTCTTGCCCGCTGCTCTCCTCAGCAGTGTACTTTGGTCAGTCTGCTCCCCACCCTGTCTCTGGTGAATCCTCTCACCTCCCACGCCTCTGGCTTGGACCCCTGCTCTTGTAGGCATAAATTAAAAATTAAAAAAAAAAAAGATTTATTTATGCATACAAGAACTGGGGTCCAGGCCAGAGATGGGGGCGGGGAGTGAGAAAATTCACCAGAGACAGGTCGCGGATCAGAACAGGCATATTGACCAAAGTATACTGCTGTGGGATGCAGAGGGCGAGACAGGAAAGATTTGCTCTGCTATTTAGTTCACTTCCCTGGTTGGGGATGCTTCATAGTGAGGTGCTTAATTCCTTGTGCCACCAGGGAGAGCCCCCCGCCCCCGACACACACACACCACTAGTATTTTCAAAGTTGTGTTCTGATGTTATTAAAGTGGCATATATATTTGTGTTAATTAGAAGTAATACACATTTTAAGAATTGAAATCAATAGTTTATGACAATATTTATCAAAATAAATAATTCTATCAGGCATCTTTATATATCTAATGGCTATTCTTATATACAAAAAGGAATTCAGCAGAAAAATATCTTCTTCAAAGTTAAGTCTAGCCTTACTATTTGCATAAATTTAAAAATCAATATAAGCATTTAAGGAAAATGAGTACTCTATTCAATTATCTTAAATAAAGAAAAGTTTTAGTATCAATACTTGTTGACTTCCGTACATTTAGAGTCATAACCCCAGAACCTCCCACCCACTTTCATGAGAATATTTGGAAGAATGTGAATGGACTGATATAAAACCAATGACTTTTTTATGCATCATGATTATACTGCTTCTGAGTTAGAGGAAGGGGGAAGTAATTAAATTGAATCTGAAATACTAAAATATGTCCTTAAAATTTCTCCCTGATTATGACTTGGCCTTTTATTGTATTTCTATATAAGTTATTAGGGGATAGACATTTCTTCTCCAAGATGCTTGGAGATAGAGGACTTAATTTCTCTATTGCTCAATGTTTATTTACATATGAACAATTATAACTTAACAACAATCACGTATTGTGGTGACAACATATGAAATAAGTCAGTGTTATGGCATTCTGTCACTTGAATACACTGTGTTTTGCCTAACTGATGATATAATGGATATAATTTCTAAACCATACACATCTTTATATTAGACTATATCATAACAAATATGCATTATTTAAATATATATATGTACCTGCTTAGAAGATTGCTTAATATTTTGGATCACATGAAAGAAACATGTAAAATTTAATAGACAATAAAAAAGCAACTAGCTCTTCTACTATCAAGCACTAAACATCATTATTGTGTTACTCCAACAACACTAATCCTGTTTTCCTTAATAGAAAACTATAATATAAAATACCTTTATTTTGCATAAGCAAATCATAAACAGCACTGCTTGCATTTTCCTAAGGTCTTAACAGATGTCTGAGAAATATTTTCTTTGCCAACCTAGGAAGCCCAATCTCTAGATTTCTAATGATCTAATATTTCTGTAAGTGTTACTAGTCACTCTCATGGTTGATTGTTTTTGTGTCTCATGTCTTTTGCGTTTGTAAGTCTTGTTAAGTGACATTGACTTTTGTTCAGGTTCATTGTATGTCAGATACCATTAGAGGACAGAAATGACATCTTCCTCTAGGTGAGAGGGCAACTTTTTTTCAAGCAGGAAAAGTCTTGTTTTATTGAAAGATTAATTTACTGATCTTTCTAATACATTGTTCACCTTTTTCTCTGATGACATATTTGACTTTATCTTTTTTCTACATGTGTATGTGTGTATGTACATGTATGTATACAGAGATATAATGTGTATAATTTCTTCAAGATAATAGTGCTGTCTCTTTCCTTTACAAGGATTCATTTGTCACTCCAATTTTATTTTTTTGCCATCAGTTGTCTATTAATTCAGTTGATTTTGTTCTGTAATATGGGTGGAGTTGGAACTTATTTTTCTTGTCAATATATCTATTATGTAAATCATACACTTTATTGTTAATGCTTTCAAACATTATGTGCAGCTTTGATGTGAATATAGGTTCCATAAATCTTTTAAAAGTATATTCAACATCTACTGAATTCTAGTTTGTCCTCCCATACTATGCTCATAGTCAATAATTTAATTCCTAGATTAACTATTCTGACACTTCTTCCTTGATTATAGAATAACCTCTCAGGGAATACTCTTAATGAAAAAAAAGTTACTTATTTTGAGGGAACTATTTAAAATCTGTAGAACTCCATTTGCCTACATTAAAATGATCTTTAAACCTTAAGTATATAGTTTAAAATATAAAAATATAGGTTGCTTAATCTTTATCATAGAGATTTCAAGTGAAATGAAATTTATATGTAATATTAATATCTAATTGCTTTTGAAAATATATTATTTTAGAATATCTTTATTTTGCCTGTTTTGTTGCAGATTTTAATATCTATATTATAGAAAAAAATGTGTTCTCTCACATTCATATTTTAAAGCCATAACCACCATTATGGTTGTAGTTGGACTAAGGAAGTAACTAAGTTAAATAGGGTCATATGGAATAGTGATCTGATAGGGCTAGTATTTATTGTGAAGAGTGACCAGAGTAATAAGCTCTTTTTTCCCTCCTCTCCTATTACCTTCCAACAACTTGCCTTACCCTTTCCTCCTTCCCCCTCAACTTATCTCCCTCTCCTTTCCTTTGTCCTCCCCCCTTATTTTATCCCTGTCCACACACAAAGAAATCATGTGAATATAAAATGCAAAAATGATTGTCTGCCACCAAGAAGAGTGTCCTTAGACACCATCCTGTTGACACCTTGATCTGAGATATCTAGAATTTGAAACCATGGGAAAATATAGTTGTATTGTTTAAGTCACCTATTTGATGACATTTGTAATAGCAGTCTGAGAAGTCTAATATAATTTATAAACACTTTTTACATATGAGTTTATTAGCCATTTACTTATCCATTCTAGAAATTTAGACTTCTCTATGACTATTTTTCCAATTAGGAAAAACAGTGTTAGAGATTTCTTTACAAATCTGTATATAAAATAAAGTTAGACAATTTAGCAAAGATGCAAATAAATCCCCCCAATACAAATATATATGTAAACATTTCTGTTTAGGCAAGTGTTAATAAATTATGAGCACAATAAATTGAAGTTTGTAGAAAATAACTGAGGGTTATTCATATTAACTGAAGTAGCAATATGAGTACTTAGAATCTAACCTAAAAGAATCCAGTGCGAATGTTGGACTTCTTGTTTTAGAGAAGTAAGAATGTTTTGGCTGATGGCTGGTCAACATGTTTTCTGTTGAATTGATATGCCCAGAGGTCTAGAGCAGTTTTCAAATTAAATTAATAAAAGAAAGCTCAGGTCACTGCATAATATGAAATATAAAATAGATTTGATCTTATATATCAATAATAAAATAAAAATATTGGACAATGATAAAACTATAGATGAAGAGAAAAAACCATGCTGATAAGGATCCTAGGGAGAAAAATAAAAGGGAAAAATATGTTGGCCATGCCCAAGTTTTGAACCATGTTATACTTTTGTTAAGAAATCGCCTTTGTAAGCAGAGAACAATCAGTAAAACTCAGTTTAAAACCTCATTTGTAAAAAAGAAAGTGCTCACAAAAGAGAGAAAAAGAGTATTCCATAAAAAATAGGTGTATGTAGGAAATGATTATTTGCAATTACATGAAAAGTTTTTTCTTTAAAAGATGCTGTCTTCAAACTTCTGAAAGAAATAAAGACTTCTGTCACAGCAGATAAATCTTCATTGTATGAGACATGTATATATTCTTTGAGGGTTTTTATTTTTCCTGTCAAATTGATCAGACAAGTGTTTTACATGATAGCTTAGCTGGGGTTTACAGAAAGTAATTGCTTTTATCTGATACTGAATTCTTTAACTATTTAGTATAAAATACTTTTGAATTTTAAATATATTATTATTGCAGTAACACAGCCTGCTATCAGGATTTATTTTTTTCTTTTTGTTTCTATTATATGTGACTTGCAGAAATATGGGTTTGTATAAATTATTTATTCAAATATAAGACTTTTGCTGACTTGTAAAAATGAAAACTTGAAAATGTTTTGTTTAAATAATACAAGAATAATATTGGTCACCAATATACAATTGCTACTAAAAGTTTATTAGTTTTTATATGCTTGTTTAAAAATAAAAAAGTAGGGATATATTTTTAAACTTTTAAATCTCTTATTCTTAAAACTACCAAATTAGATAAATTGCATATCTATATATTATCTGAAAATTTTGTGTCTACTTGCAGCTGTGTAAATGAGTAAAATTGTTTTGTTATAAAGGCAGTGCAAAAAAAATTCTAGAAACATTCTATAAAAAACAAGACGTCAAGTCTTGAAATTGAAAAACTAGTAAATACTTTTTTAATTAAAAAATCATGCTTCTGTTCTCAATATTAATTCTAATCTTTGGTCACTTTTTATTATTTCTTAGAAGATGATAGCCCAAAATATTGTGTCAAATGCTAAAGTTGAGTATGTGGGAATGAGATAAAAACAAAAAAGATTATAGCTAGGAAGTTTGGAAAATGTTGCAAGGAATTTGTTCCATTGATTCCAATATTCAGTGATTTAAAAAAATGAAAATTAATTTCATCTAAAAAGCTTAAAACAAAAACCAAGAAGCAGCATAAAAACTTTCCAAGAAAAAATGGACTATTTTATTCATAATCTAGGGTAAATTATTTTCTTTATATGGCACCTCTATAAAATGGATATAAAATATATACCCTGTATATCAACCAATTAAGCAAAATCTCAACTTTACTAACATTTTTATGAGCAAATTGTTTTCCAGTATCCATTCCCTCTTTTTCAAAACACAGCAAGTCACTTCTTCCCTGCTGTTCTTAGTCTCACTCTTCCTTGAATGATTTACCTCCCAAAATCTTTTTGTTATTTTATATTAATCACACATTTGAAGTAAAAAACCATTTCTGGTAACTATGTACATCTATTATGAAGTACCCATCTAGATATGAAGTACCATTCTCAAATTGATCATGTTCTGTCACTCATTTGCTCTAGGAAACACTCCACTCCTCACACTTTAAAAAAAAAAAAAAGATTTATTTATGTGGGGTAGGGAAGTGAGAGGAGTCACCAGAGGCAGAGTGGGGAGCAGAACAGGTGGATTGACTGATATACACTGCTGAGGGGATCAGTGAGTAAGACAAAGACGTCTGCTGCACCATAAGGGTCAACTCCCTGGCAGGGGGCTCAAACTCATGCTGCAATAGCTGAGACAGCTTCATAGTGCTGCACCTTATGCTCTTGCACCACCAGGGAGGCCCCAAATCCCCAAACTCTTAATATCTCATCCTTCCCGCAATCCATTACACACTGGATAAACCTAATTATTTTTATGAGTTCAATATCTGTATCAAAATAATATTGGCTTGATTATAATACTTATTTGTGTATGTTGTAAATGTGTTTATGAAATATATTTAAAATACAATAATCATTAGCTTTTAATAGTTATATTACCTCAGTCCATACCAGAATATCTGGAAAATGATAAAAATTGGAGTAAATCAAACAGTCATGTTTAGTGATCTCTAATTCATCAACCAAATATTCAAATAGAATCACACAATGATGTTTGAATTTTCATATTCTAAAATACGTTTGTTGGTCGGTACTACTTTTCCCCTCTGATTCTTTCTCAAACATGCAAAACTTTTAGTAGTGCACAAAACTTTTAGTAGTGGCTATACGTGACCCCTCAAACTTGCATGTTTTAAAGGTGTTGGGCCATCTGTGCACACAAAGGCAACACATACTTAGTGTGAAAGAGTTTTAACAGGATTAGTGTGCATAGAAGAAAAGAAGAAGGGATAATTGCTTCCTAATAAAACATCCCAAATCACCCATCCCCTCAGGGGTGAATGCCCAGTCAAATAGGGTTGGCCCAAAGCAAAGCTTCTGAGACCTGAAAGTTTGCCACAAGTCTAAGGCAGCTTCTGGCAAGAAACCGTAGGAAAGGGAGAGAAGGGTGCAGACAAGTCTGGGATGAAAAAAAAAAAAAAAAACAAAAAACCGAAGTACTTATCAATATAACCAAAATGTGATCTCTTAACCACATGTCACTTTCAAGTGTCTCTACATGTGATTCCTCCATGTCTCCCAGGTCCCTGGTGTAAATCCAAAACTGGAAAGTGAGTCCTCTTTCTCATCTCTCTCTATGTCTCTTTCCCTGTTATGTAGTTTCACCTGGCTGCTCAGTTCCACCACTAAGATGTTAGTAACTAGTGCAAGGTAGCAGCATGTAAATAGCAGCAGGGAACATGACACCTACCCCTTTTATGGAGATGCTTCTGCTTTACTTTTACTTCTCAATCTAGGTGACTAATATAGCTTTATATTCCTCTAAATTATAGATAACTTCTCTAAGATGCAGCTATCACAGTCGGTATCTAAATAGATATTTAGCAGATACAAATTTAGCTGCAGAGTACTAACTTAAATTTCCTTAACCAAATGTATTAAACACCACCTCTCATCACATCACATCCTATGCTTTGCTTCCTATATCTCTTAACTTATGCCAAAGGTTACTCTCATTCTTGAGCTTTAGAGTCATCTATTTTGCTGTCTCAGACATTTAAGCTTATACAGTTGCTTCATATTTTTATACTCTGTTAGATGAATAGCATCAACAAAGTTCTAACATTGTACAAACTTTGAAACAACTATATGCACAATAAAATTAAAATCAGTGCTTGAATGTTCCCACAGTTCTGGAGGGTATAGTCAAGGATTTGAACATTTCTAACACAGAAACCTGCCTTCAGTACATTGAATGAGTAAACATCAAAATAATTCTCACTAATGTATTTCCAGCATACTTTGAAAAACTGTCATAACATTATATTATCTCTAAAATAATTTGAAAAATGCCAATACCTAAGTGTATTTCAAGTTTATCAACCTCTGTTCATGCTTATTAGACTCCCAGGACCATTACTATGCTCCTGTATTTCCTGGCCAGATTTTCTCAAGCTCATTCACTAATTAAAGTCAACAGGATTCTTTGTGATTATTTCAATTTAATTAATATAGAGAGCTGAAGCTAATTAATGTATTCAATAGTCTAATATATTGAACTGAAAAAATAATTATAAATATCAAAATATGCACTTTAATACAGTAAGAGTAAAGTTCTTCGATTAACAAATACATTTCATTTTAAAATAGAATTAATTAAAACCATTTCATCTGAAGATATTCTAATACTTCATGAAAAAAGGTTTTTGCATTTTCAAGTTTCACATTAATTATACCAGAGGTTTCAAGCCAAGATACCGAAAAAAAAAGTAAGAAAATATAAATGAATAAATTGAACAGCTAAAGAGGCTACTTTTGACTATTGAACATATGACCTATCGTATTAGGCAACTGATGATGGAAAGTAGAACTAGCTTAATAATGTAATATAGGGACCTTAAATTCAAATATACTCATATATTGGTTGTTTTAAGGCAATATTATCAGAGTCAAATGAACTCATAGTTAGACCATATACAATTAAATGTATTGTTAGTTTGTAGAATCTGTGAATACAAAGTATACATGTTCAATGAGCAAAATTACTGTGAAATAATATTAGAAAGTTAGAGAATTTGCTTGGTTAGAGAGGGAGTGGTTGTAGCATTAAATATGTTGTTTAGAGAGAGTTCTAGACTAACATTGATAAATACTTGCAAAGGATTAAGGCATGTAATATCTAGGGAAAAAACACTTCAAGTAGAATGAAAAGCAACTGCAAATACTCCAAGGAGGAAAATGTTTGGCATGTACACTGACCACAAAAGGGAACAGTGTGACTTGAGTAAAGTGAAGTAAGTGATAATACAGTGAAAGAAATAACCAGAGAGGTTTTGGCAAGAGGGGCTTAAATCCTTGCATGTGACTCAAGCTACAACTGTATCTATACCTATCTATATATTTATCTATATAGCATGCATCATCTATATCATCTTGCAATCTCTGTCTACCTGCCTATGTATCTGCATAATAAGGTATTGAAATCTATGGAGTAACATAAAATTGGGAAGGAGGATGGGATACCACATTGATGAGTGATATTGGTGAATGGGAGACATCTCTGCCATAATGTGGACTGGTACACATTGAATATTATGGTAATCAATAAGCAATTTAAAATATAATTTTCCGAAAACTGTCAGCACTTCCCCACCATTTCTAACTACAAGCTTCCATCTTAATATACATGTTTTGGATGATCTGTTAGCCAGTCAGCCAAGTACATCTCTTTTCACTATCCATTATATAACATGTGTGTCATTCTAAAATGAGCCATACTATGTGCTTTGTTAAATTCTTTTTTTTTTTAGAAGATTTCTTTAAAGATTTCTTTATGCATACAAGAGCTGGGGTACAGGACAGAGTCCAGGGAGGTGAGAGGATTCATCAGAGACAGAATGGGGAGAAGAACAGGCAGATCAACCAAAATACACTGCTGAGGGGAGTAGTGGGAGAGGCAGGAGAGGTTTGCTACCCCATGTGGATCCCCTCCCTGCCTGGAATCAAACTTGCACTTCTGTGCCTCAAATGCTTTACAGTGCTGCGCTCCACCCACTGTACCACAAGGGAGGCCCTCCTTGTTAAATTCTTAAATACTAAAAGCTATTTTTCACCATTGCCTATCTCCAGCGCCCCCTAATAAATTTTATATTTCTACTGAAGTACATATATCACATTCTTTTTATCTTTGCTTTTTCCTTTATCCAGATGAGATTTTCTTCAAGATTAACAGTATTTCTAAAAGACATTGTGGTGCCATAATCAGAAGTTTCTTACTAGTGGCATTATCAGAAGCACACAACAGTTCTCTTTTTCCTTTCTGCATTAGCTAATATCTCCCATGACTCAGTCTGAAAATGACAGTCGCATTCCTTTGTAGCTTGCTAAACCCTGTGGAATGTTAAAACAAATAAAATGTAAATGAAGTTGTGGGGCATCTTCTAAGAAAGATTTTCTAATATAAAAAGTAAGATATGGAAAAATCGCATTCTTTTATTTCCTCCTTTAGATATTTCAATTAGGACTTGATTCTTGAAGCTTTTGAAAACCTCATACTTCCACAAAGGTTCACATTTTGAAACCCTAAGAATGGTAGATTAAAGAGATAAGCACTTAGGTGTCATATTAAGCTTGTGAACTCCTGAAATAATACTTAAATGATACCTAACTTTGATTTTCTAGTCAAGATGCTAAACTATTGCCTTTTAACTCAGTTTTTCTAAGTTGCTTACTCTTCATCATTTTGCCTTTGTGGTTAGGAGCTTTACTATACAAAGAGTTAGCCTCTGACCATATATTGCCTTTAAATTTTAAATTAATTTAAATTCCATTAAAAGAATAGATCCATTGAGCTACTATATTTTAAGTACTCAGTAGCAACATATGGCCCCTGGCTATTGTAATGCAAAGTAGATAGAGAACATTTCTGTCTTTCATATAGTTGTATTACACAGTGCTACACCACAGATTATTCTCTCTCAGTCTCAATACAAATCAGCTAATCTCTACATTCAAACAGTTATAATAGGAATTCAGGTATGTGTAATGTATCAGCATCATCCAATTCAACCATGATCTTCTCAGAAAATACATTTTCATCCTAAGCATAATTGCAGAAACTTTTTTTTTTTTTTGAATGTGTGTGTAACCAAAACCATCAAGCAACTTTATCCGTTAAGGGACAGTGTGTTACATATAAACTGACACTAGAAGTATTATGCATTTTTTTTTAAATTTTTTTAAAGATTTCTTTATTTATGCATACAAGAGCTGGGGTACAGGCCAGAGTCGCCAGAGGTGAGAGGATTCACCAGAGACAGACTGGGGAGCAGAACAGGTAGACTGACTGAAACACACTGCTGAGGGCAGCAGTGGGTGAGGCAGGAGAGGTCTGCTGCGCCATGTGGGTCCCCTCCCTGGCCGGCGGCAGGGATCGAACTCTTGCTGCAGTCATTGCAGTTTGCTTCATAGTGCATTGCTTAACCCGCTGCGCCACCAGAGAGGCCCGTATTATGCATTTAATATGGGTGTTTTTCAGCAAAAAAACATACACCACTGCATTTCAGTGTTCCCATATAGCCTACATTTTTACAGCTCTGAAAAAATGCAGTGCTGCTTCATCATTAATGCCATGCCACCTTAGCCCCTTTGACCTTAGATACCACACAGACAGACAGACAGACTGAAAACATAATTGTAAGCTTATAACCTGACTTCATTCTTGTAATAAGCCTTCCTCAGAAGAGGAAATTGAACCTATATTTCCAAATGAAAATTAGTTCAATATGTGAATGAACTGGTGATTTAGTACTACAGGTGAGTAGCTTGTCAGATTTATCCCACTTTATTGTCTGAGTGTGTCAAAGTATACACCAAAACTCCTTTGGCACTAAAATGAGACTATTTAGTTAATTTAAAACCACCCTGCCTTCTTAGTTTTTCAATCACTTCCTCTCCCATTGAACTATACATTGACTTTAATATTTTACTGTTTTGTTTTGCTCTGTGAGCATTCCACATGAGAAGGTGCTAACCAAGTGTTCAGAATGTCTTCTGCAAATAACTTAGTGGTACTGTTCATCATTTTCCTCACCTTGTCATATGTAAGTACACAGTATTCACTAAAAAATGGGATCAGAATAACATAAAAATTATTTCCAGAAAAATATATAAGAAATTATCAGTGCGAAAGTTATTTATAGAACCAGAAGTAATTTTGACAAATGACAATACAACCAAACTAGATAAAGCAATTCACAGCATTAAAAAACAGAATATGAAATCTTGTTAAGCAAATGGAGTATTTCATTTTTGGTTTCATATCATATGTAGATTTGTATATCCATATTCAAAATTGTGCTGTGATCATTAGCTTGTTGCTATATTTTATTTACTTAGTTTTTATTTACTAGCTTTCACCAATTAGCTTCATAATATAAATCAGCAGATTTTGATTTCTGTTTCACAAAATATTTCTGCCAAGTGATGATCATGATGTGCATTTTCACTTCAAATGCATATTTAGTTATTTCTCCCAGACTCTAGGCACCGGTTGAAGTTTTGTTTGCATCTCCTATACATATTTTCCATACTGCTAGAGCTCTATCTGTGAGCTCTGAAGCAGGAGATTCTCTCAACTTCCCTCTTAGGCCCAATAAAACTTGTACTTCAGAATTAAGGGGGAGAGGAATTAATCTCTGATGTTTCCTTTACAAGTGGTACATTTTTTTTAAGATTTATTTATTTATGCATACAAGAGCTGGGGTACAGGCCAGAGGTGTGGGAGGTGAGAGGATTCACCAGAGACAGGGTGGGGAGCAGAACAGGCAGACTGACCAAAGTACACTGCTGAGGAGAGTAGCGGGCAAGCCAGGAGAGGTCTGCTGCGCCATGTGGGTCCCCTCCCTGGCTGGGGATCGATATCCTGCTGCTGTGCTGTGGATGCTTCACAGTGTGGTGCTCAATCCATTGTGCCACCAGGGAGGTCCTCCTTTTCAAGTGGTACATAACAAGACTATAAACTGTTGCTGTCTCTTATGCATTGTTGTATCAAATGACACAGATAGATCAAATATGTGAAACCAGAGGAAACATCTATCTTAGCATTTAAACTTCCTTACTTTGCTTAGCATTTTAAAAACACATCTATTCATAAATAAAACTTGCTACATACTGTCTCTCATGTAGTGAGTAGCTAGAGTTTTATCTTTTTGTCAATTCAATTACATCAATATTGCTTTCTTTTAAAATACATCACTTAAAAATTCATTAGATGAATTGGAAAATTAGGTGCCTTTGAAAATATGTAAATTAAAGGACTATAAACACCAGTATTATTATCACCAAGATAATGTAAAGACATTTGATTCAGATATAAGTTTTCCGATGATCATACACATATTGCATCTCTATCATTGAAACCTGCAATCCCAATAATATAGTACGTTATCAGGATCTATTATTTCTGCTAATATAGATAATGATAAACTCAGAAACAGTGTTGGTGTGTGCTTTGTGATGAGAAAAGTAGTTGGAGTTCATGATTCATAATTATGATGAATTTCAAATCAATGATATTGCCCATAGGCCAGTTAATGTGCTGAAGTGAACATCTATAATAGAATTTCTGACAGAATTATTACATTTAACATAATAAAAACAATATTATGAAGATCTTTGTCAATTTGTATATATTTAGGGTCTTTTTTTTACATATTTATTTCTCAATTCTTATTTTTTTTTTTTACTTCAAGGAATAGGTTTGTTGAGAAAGGGACAGACAAAAGAATAAAGGACACTTGCATAGACACAAGTGGGCAGGAAGAGCTGCCCCAAAAGGGACAGGTTTGCTGACAGAGGTCTGCATGGTTGCATGCGGTGGCCTTGAGGAGAGCTGCCTCCACTGAGGTGGGTCAGTGAAGAGAAGCCCCTGCATGGCTCAGGTTACAGGCAGGAAGGAGACCTCTGCCCTGCAGAATAGAGAGTTGGTGAAGAGAAGCACCTGCATAGTCACAGGTGGGCAGAAGGGCGGCTGCAACCTGTTTTTTCTTTAGTCTATCCCTTACCCAGAACATATTGTAGAATTGTGAATTAAACGTTCATGGTTATTTTATACACAGAGATGAAATATCACACATATTTCTCGCTGTGGTATTATAGTGTGTATTTTTTAATACTGCACATACACATGTTAACATATTTGAAATTATATTACCAGATATGGATGTCTTAGAAAAGTCATGATATTTGAAGAACATAAGGATTTAAGGATGAAATATCTCCTATACACTCTATAGGTGTGGAATAAAAATCCTGATGTATGGTAAATACCAGTGTGAGGTAACATGTTATTGTTATTTAAATTTGCTTTTCCCTAATGATAAGAAATGATAAACATTTTTTCATGTTCCTATAGGTCATCCATTTGTCTCCTCTGGAAAAGTAACAATTCAGATCTCTGCCCATTTTTAATAGAGTTTCTTGTTTTTATTGCTGTCTTTTAGGGTTTCTTTATTTATTTTGGATTTACCCCTTGTCTGAGGTATGATTTGCAAATATCTCCTCCCAAAACTAAAATATAAATCCAAAATTCTTCCTATAATATTCTCTTGATTCCTACTGTTGATCGTGGTCTTAGCAGACTGATGTAGGCTACACCATCATAGATTTATAGAAGATGAATCTTAGATGAACTTGTGGGCTCCCTTCATATATGTTTTGGTGATTCACCATCCCAGGATGAGGCAAGTCTTTTATTGCAGACACAATCTTAGCAGTTGCACCTCAGTTTTTGGTCCTCTCTGTTGTTTTTATTTTCTATTTTTTGTATTCCTTTTTTAATTAAAAATTTATGTGAGTATACAATGTGGAATTTCACTATTTCAATTATACATCCCTTGGTAATATCTGCATCCCATAAATCTTAATTTTTAGGTAAGTTTCTCTAAGTTCCCGAAATAAAGACAAAGGTTTTGAGGTGGATCAATGCACAGATATTCTGATAATTCTCATAGCAACACCTAAACTACTGTCATTTTTATTGTTTTGAATATAATAAAAGATTTATGAAGTATAGATCTCTGAATCAGAACTTTTTCTTATTTAGGTAACATTACTTTACAACTCTGTATGTGATTCAGAGGTCTCAACATTATATACTATTTCAATTCCTTATACTAAAAAAAAAAGGATTCTCTTAATTGGTTAACTACTGTTCAATAGATCATGAAAATAATCCTCATCTAGAAAGTCAATAATCAATATCACACTATCTGTATACTTTAGGTTCTATCCTATAATAAAGTAAATAGTGACACCTAAAACTGGAGTTAGAAGTCCTTAGCCTAGGTGTCTCATTTTCTAAATGCAAAATCTGAAGTCTAAAAAAAAATTGTCTTTTTTTTTCTTTCATATTCATACAACTCATCATGATAATAGATCACATAAGTAACTTGAAATGTGATTTTTTTTTCCCTCACCTTGTTCTTACAAGCTGCCCTTCTTGTCACTGTCAGTCAATTTTACTAATGTCCCTTCAGTGCTTCTTAATGTCTAACTTTTCAGAAGTTAACACTTGCAGTATGAACATTTAAGAAATGTGTCTGATACTGCTCACTTTTAATCTGAAAAAGAAAAAGTACTAGGGTAAAGGCTATTTGGATAAATTTTAATTTATATTTTTATGTGTTCCAATCTTCTAATCAAGTGGTAATCAAAGAAATGGACAATATGTTATTTAAACATTTTGCCCTATGTTTGTTAAAAACAACAAAAATTTTAAAAATATTCCACTTTTCCTTAAGTTTCAGGTGAATTTAAGATGTTTTTCCTTTTGAATTAAAGACTATTTGGGTTATAATTGCCAAGATTTTTTTTTTTAAGGATGTGCTCAACATTTGCAAGCATCCCTAAGATGAAAAAGGTAAAACAAAACAAAACAAAAAAGCAGAAGTAGTCATCCAAATTGTCCAATTTAACTAAATAGAAAAACTCATATATTGGAGCCCCACTTATGAAAATCTCCCTTTCCATGACAAGAAACAGGAAGGACACACGAAGAAAAAAATCTGATTCCCATTCTTATACCTGAATTATTATAACCTTGGAGATATCTTCTTTTTTTAACCTTGATTTTCATGAATATTTATTTTATATGATTCTGTGAAGGTTAACCAGAATTCCTATTAAAAACTGACAGATTCAAGTTTCCATGAGTGACATTGACCTAGTCTGGGGAATTTCTGGAATAACTATTCATGTGGTTTCCAAAGGAGACTATTTAATAACATACCCCAGAACATAACCATATCCTGTACTTCAGATTTGTCCTGTGTTATTACTATACTCGAAGATGTTAAAGGAATATTTTTCTTCTTACTCATTATTAACAATCTCTCAGGATCCCTCACTTCAATTGTGAGAACACTGTGGAATGCTTCTGGAAATTTCCCTCAAAATATATCTCCTCACCACTTAGATATATCTGTATTCAGTTATTCTCAAGGTTTGCAGATACAAAGTTTAACAGAATTTTATCATTAAATCAATTTTATTAAATATTAAAGTTATATTGAATTTAATGTATTTTATATCTAAAATTTAACATTTTATAAAACAAATATTAAAGTTTCTCTGCCTCATAATTACAAGCTCTAAAATTATATAAAAATCACTAAATAATGCAAATGATTTTGTAGTAGCTGATACAATAAAAATTAAACAAAGATAAAACAAACGTTGCTTGCTATAATGTAAAACCAGCATGATCCTTATTTTGAAAAATGATAATATTTAAATTAAACAAGCTAATTTTCTAAACTAGAAATAGCTAAGTTATATTCTTTAAGGTGATAGAACCCAAAAAGCTTCTTTTGAGTCATATGAGAAGGATTGCAGTATTAGCAACATTATTTACAGAAAATAGTAGTTTAAACCCATTAGATATTACTAAATCATTAAAATTAACATGGAAATGAGATGAGACAAAGCAAATTGCAAATTGGCCCCTAATTCAGTCAATGCATTCTTGAATAGTCAAGATAGAAGGAGAGATCAATTAGTATGATGTACAAGTGAAAAAGGATACTGAAAAAAGCATAATAAAAGTAATAATAAAAGCATCATAAATATATCGATGAAACAGACTATCAATCAGAAGAATGTTGTATAATACATAACCTACAATGAAAAAGAAGATTATACTGATATTTTTCCCTTATCTCATAATTCCTTGGCTTAAAAAAAAAATAAGTATGGTGTCCTTAGTGAATAAAGAACTGAAAAGAGAAAAACAGATGCCAGTTCTCTTTTTCCCTTTGTTCACAAGCTATTATTTTGGCCTGGAGCTTTACTTTCTTTGCTTAAGAAGAATTACTTATTCAGGAAGACTATAGATGTTCAGGAAGACTTAAAAATGTGTCAAGACTCCCAGGGAGAATCAGCAAGCACCAACCTGCTTAGAGCTCTTGGCTAGGAGTTCAGGTGGAAAGAGGTCCATGGGCTCACCAAGTAGGAGTTCAATATGGATTTCAAAGAATAATTCCTTTTGAAATAAAAGAGGCGGACCTTGGGCCTCCCTAGTGGTGCAGTGGGTTGAAATTTTAGCCACTGCAGCAAAAGTTCGATCTCTGCCGCGGCCAGGAAGAGGACCCAATGGCATAACAGACCTCTCCTGCTTCTCCCGCTGTTAC
Organism: Galemys pyrenaicus; assembly: GCA_019455555.1. Classification (NCBI taxonomy): domain Eukaryota; kingdom Metazoa; phylum Chordata; class Mammalia; order Eulipotyphla; family Talpidae; genus Galemys; species Galemys pyrenaicus. The sequence continues at coordinate 6,384,031 of JAGFMF010011574.1, read as the reverse complement.
GGTCAGTCTGCCTGTTCTATTCCCCACTTTGTCTCTGGTGAATCCTCTCACCTCCTTGGACTCTGACCTGTACCCCAGCTCTTGTATGCATAAGTAAATAAAATATTAAAAAAAAATAGGAGGTGGACCTTTATAAAGACCAGGGAGTACAGCAATCATAATACGGGACAACTGAGAACTGCCAATTTCACCTGGGTATACTTAGTTGTACACAAATGTATTTTCTAAAGAATTTATTTATCATCAAACACCAAAATGCTTATATCTTAAATATGTACTCCGCTGATAGCCCTTAAAATGAGCAAAAATATGAGCTCAGAATTTCTCAAACTGATGCTCATTATTTCTGAGTTTCCTTCACAAAGTATGTTGATTAACAAAGAAATCTGCAGTCATCTTAGGTATTTCCAAACTTACTTCTTTCACTTTAGCAAAATGTTTAGAGAAACCTTAGTGTTCCCATTCTCCCACTCAATCTTTAAAGTCCCAAGAGCATGCAAACTTAAACTGCCTGAAGTCTGCAAAAATGATCTCCTTTTCTTGGGTCTAAAGTAGTTCTGGGGCCTCCCCTGGTGGCGCAATGGGTTAAGCAACGCACTATGAAGCAAACTGCAGCCACTGCAGCATGAGTTCGATCCCTGCTGCCGGCCAGGGAGGGGGACCCACATGGTGCAGCAGACCTCTCCTGCTGTGCCCGCTGCTCCCCTCAGCAGTGTACCTCTGTTATCTGCCTGTTCTGCTCCCCGCTCTCTGTGGTGAATCCTCTCGCCCTCCGACACCTCTGGTCTGTGCCCCAGTGCTTATATGCATAAATAAATAAATCTTTAAAAAAAAAAAAAGTAGTTCTGCCTTTATTCAGAGGATCAGAACCTCTCCTCAATATTTTCTTTTATTTCAATCATGGTAACGGTGATAGAAGTACTGGTTTCATTGTGAAGTATAATTCTGAATAAGATTTTCAGTATTGCTATATTCCTAATGTTAATATAGCCATATTGATTCGTTATCACATTGTAAACTCCATAGAAATAGGTTAGCTACATAGACTTTATTTTTCTATTTGGACTAATAATTTTCAAACCATTTTATCATAACATCTATTTATTTTACAATTGAAAATAGTTTTAATTTCTTAAGGAACTCCTTTACTGTCATTTCAAATTTCTGTGTAAATAACACCTAATCATCACATAGCACTGCTGAAATTTTTATATATGATATAAATAATACCAAGTCTACAATTAAAAATATTCTCAATTTCAAAAGGAAATAGGCTTAAACTATATGTAAATAATATAGACACTAAAACCAGAAGTTAAAAACATATAATCAACAATTAAGTGATCATTACTTAGGAAATATATTTATTGCAATAATGTCACAGCTTAACACTAGACATTTATAAATATCTGACTTTGTTCTCTTCACATACTTTAATTGTGTACAGTAATTCAGTGATGTGGATTATTTTACATATGAGAAAACCACCTCATAATTGCAAGTTCATTGCAACCCTGTACATTTTATTAAAAAATGAAATTGAATATCCAGAAGGTTAGCCATTTCAAGAGTCATATGTTCTGCCTTACTAAAATATGCAAATGTAAAAAAGTCTAAGGGATGTACTTTATTTTCTTAATCCTTTGCTCTTTTCCATTCAAGGCAAATGTCACCACTAAATACTGAAGTATTATTGCAGACATATTTTATACATATAGCAAACATTAAAAACTATGATTTAGTTGAATTTTTCTTAGATTCCCAAGATTGCTTTTAAAAATCATATAAGACTAACTCATATTTGTGACAGATTTATTAAGGACAAGTGATATATTAAATCCTTGGAAGTTATATTTTACATTAAAGGTAAATTAAAACCATAAATTAAAGTGTGCACAGATGAGCCTACTCTTGGCAAACAGTAATCAGGTACTGTTTAATTTTCCTGACTGGTTAGATTCATCAGGACTCACTGAGTCCCTCTAGTAATTTTCCACATCCTCCATATGTCTGACATTTGCCCATATGAATCAGGTCTCCTTATCATCATAAAGCAATGCACATTCTTACATTAAGGAGAAAGAATGGCATTGCCATCCCAGTATCTTAATCTGGAAAATAAATATCTGCTATTCTGTATAATGACATATTTAGCGTGTCAAATTTAAGAGAGAGGTTTGTTATAATAAATTCAGTCTCCACTTAAAGCCTTAAATACTGAATAGAGTTTTGTTTGTAAATGTGTGCTTAAGTTTAAAATATAGAGACTTTTAAATAATATTTTAAATCCAGTTGGGTCAATTCATTTTGCCAAAATACTTGTTATCTTGAGCATAACTGAACCAACAGGACATAAAAATTAAAAATTCCCTAAAGTTAAAGGCACAGTACAATATCAAGCAAATGAACCTCAATCACAAAACTATGAATGTAGTTTGATAAGCAGGAGAGGAGTTAACTGAAGCTATAGCAATGAAGGTCTTCAATCTACCTTCACAACAAAGCTGCTGATTGCTTTTTTATTTATTCTTGTGACCTTGAGTGCCCTTGAAAAAAATCAGTGGAATATTGCACTGATTGGTAATTTTTTGCTTTTGAGGTTACACAGGGTACAGTGTGGCTAAGTTACATGTGGATACCATATTAACTCCTTAGAGAGAGTGATCTACTGCAACTCAGTAGTTTGTCACTTGGCAGTTTCAGCCAAACTCTTGGTTTTTATATCATATTCACATTTTACTGTTGTGAAAACCTCTATAGCAGCCTCTGCCAAATTGCTTCTGCTGTAGATGCCCCACCAATGCATCTGCTGCTTACAAAACTGCTACTAAAACTGGAATTGCTGTGATGTCAATAGTCACTGATACTAATCTTCCACTGACTTAACTTCTCTTAAAATACCCAGAACTGTTACCCACAAATGTAATTACAGTGGTACTTCTTGTTTTGCTTCCCCAAAATGCCCCCAACAAATCCTCCGTAATACTTAAGTCGCCCTAGCTACAGAACAAAGGAAAACACCAGTTTTTTACACATCCTATATTACCAATGCATTTTTTGTGTATTCTTCAGTATCATTTTCAAGTTAAAAATGGTAATTTGTTTCACATTTGATAGTCAGTCCTCTTTCTTGTACACCTGTAGACTCTAGGATTGAAAATTTTCAGAAAGAAACTCTCTATAAGAGCAATCTCCGCAGATACTGGTACACAATCTTTATGGATAAGAAATCATCCAGAGAATCTGAATCCTTTTGGTGTCCACAAATACTAAGTTGAATACTTGCCTGTTGCATTAAATAGGAAAGAAGAAATAATCATTTTTATGACTTTCTGTGTGATACTCTCGTAGATAGAGTCAACTCTTCTTACACCCAGAAGCTATAACTACCTAAGAAATCATGAGCAACCGTTTATAAAACATCATGGTCTTGTGAACTCCCTGTGATGGTTGAGTATCTTTTTTCAAATTTTCTACATAACAGAGTTTCAAAGACAATACCCAAAATTAGAACAGCTTTATCTAACACCAGTATTTTGAGAAGTCTGATCCAACATTTCCTCTTTCCATCATATTCAACCAGACACCAGGGAAAGGCTTGTAATAAGTAGTATTCACTTTTTAAATTCAAATAAGCAATAGATATCAGTACCACCATAAACAATATAAGACTAACTCTATATCAGTATGATCACGTGTTGGCTTCCTCATAGATCCATATTGCTAACTATTATATTGGTGATAATATTGAAGATATTGAGTAATGTTTGCAAAGCTCCTATCTTCCATTTTCTTTCATGAGCATTAACGTATCACCTATATCACCTGCATAGATCTGATTTAGGATGGGCAAAATAAATGATACAGAGGTTGAGTGTAGAGAGTAAAGCTGGAAGAGTAAAGCTAGCAGAGGAATATGGGCCTTGGGTATGGTATGGTAACATACACCTGAATAAGGTAGATACTATCTTTTTCAAAATATATAATTATGTAAATCAACATTTCCTTAAAAAAAAATATAGGACATCCTTGGTGGCATAGGGATTAAGTCTCAGTGCAATCACATTCACAAGACTGCAACCTGACCTGAGTTTGATCCCCAGCCAGGAAGCTAACCCACATATGGCACAGCAGACCTCTCCTGCCTTGCCCGCTGCTCCCCTCAGCAATGCATTTCAGTCAATCTGCCTTTTCTGCCCCCTACTCTGTCTCTGGTGAATCCTTTCACCCCCTGCTCCTCTGAACTATATCCCAGTTATTCTATGCACAAATAAATAAATAAATCTTTTAAAAAATTGACATATACTGATCAAAAATAAATACAAGTGACGAAATTGAAGTTTAAGCTATGACTATAAATCCAAAATCCACTCTCTGGCTCTTCACACTAAATTGAGACTGCCCATCATATTGCTGAATCCAATGAATTTACTTGATTTCATACATTTACCCCAAAATATAACCAGTTCCTTTAGCTTCCAGCTCAAAGATAAACAACGTCCTAACTACTGAAGGAACTTCTATATCTCTAAGTTCAAATTTTAACTAGATATGATTCTGAGAATTGAGTTACGGGAAAACCTTTAGTAGGCTTTTTTTTTAATGAACAGTTTTTTACAAGATATAATTCCCTAGAAACTTTCTATATAGCTATATTATAAATACTGTAATCCCTAAACAAATACATCATACATATCTGTAGAAAAGAATTTAATAAGGAATGGGTATATTTATGACATCTGATAAAAACATAAAAGTAATTGTGTAAGATGTTATCTTTAGGATAGTCTTTAGAAATAGACTTTGAGAATTGGTTACTTTTTTATAGTGTTGTTACTGTAGTTAAAGTTAAAAAAACTGAGTAAGAACTGAAGTGGCATGATTTATATTACATCTTTATTAGACTCTACATTAATATAGTATGATTAAATTCTAATATTTAATTTATTTAATTTAAATACCACAAAATGTTATTATAGCACTTTATTAATAAATTTCTATTGAGTGATGTTTAAAAATTGTGATAATGTAGTAAGCCCTAGCGATTTTTAAATGAAAAACATATTTTTCTTTATTTTTTCTTTAGTATTTGTATAATCCGTTGAGGAAAACCTAATAAAATTATCATTTAATTATGGTATATAAAATACTATACTATATAAATGTAGATTATCAGTGACAGATAAAAGGAAATACATGGAGATTGTGTATTAACAGAAATAATACACAGCCCAGCTTATCTTTGTCCTAATGTGAAATCTTGAGCACATGGTTTCATAGATTATCAAGTCCCTTCAATCTCTAAATAATTAACCAATAGTCACAACAGCTGATATTGCCTAGGAACCCATTTTATGTAGAGTTTGCTCTGTCTGTTTTCATGATTATAAAGATCATATTGAGTGAAAAAATAAAACCTTAGTGGTATTGCATAGAGCATTACATCAAGGAATCATCATTGTGGTCTACCCCCTGCTAGTTAATTCATTCATCATTCATCACACAAATCACAATGCAATTTCTAAGACCAAAAGGGGGAAAAAATATGTAATTGTTTCAAGCATGATTGAAAAACAAAAAAGACAACACTTTAAATCAGTTACCTTCCTGAGGAATATACCATAGATACCATTTTCTTTTCTTTTTTTATTTCAATTCATTTACACAAGTTTCTTTTAAATAGCAGCTATCAATAAAAAAAATATGAAAGATTTCAAATTTTGATTTCAAAGTACAAAATCACCTTGCCTTGAATAATGTGTATGATTCTCTTTCTGCTTTTGATCTAGGTGGAGTTGTTAAAACATGGGGCAGGGCATGATAAGAGTGAAGGTGCTGAGGGATTTCCACTGAAACAAGTAAAATTATAAAGCTTTTCTCCATCAAAAGTTAATTCAATTTTGTTGAAAGGTTATAGATCTATGTATACTGGCAAGAGCAGTTAGAATATTAATTGCAAAATTTATCTCATATAATAGATTAAAATGTTTTCTTTAAAGGAATATTCCTTCCTTACAAAGTAAGTCTGAAAAGTCACCATCAAACTGATTTTTGTCCTAAACTTAGGGGAAAAGGAATGTACCCTATGTTAAATATGCTCATAAACAAACTCAGTTCATATAAAAGGATTTTTTTTTCTTTCTTGAAGGTATTAATCAAAAGCTACTATGCAGCGCCTCCCTGGTGGCCTAGGGGTTAAGTTTCAGTGCCATCACCACTATGGCCTGAATTCAATCAGAGGTCAAGGAGCTAACCCACATATGGCATAGCAAATGTCAAAAACAAAAGCTTATACCCAAAATAGTAACTAATGTTATAAAAACAAGATAAATTAGCTGTACACACAGAACCTGTGGTGTACCTACTAAGTGCTATACATTCTAGAAATGTGTATACAAATATATTATTCAGAATAGAATTTTTGTGACTTTTATGGTCTCTACTGATGCTACTAGAATTATTAAGATATATAGCTATAAAATAGTAGTGAATCACCCTATTAGTTACCAATTTATCAACATGGGATCAATTATCAATAGAATGATTATCAATAATAATTACTGATTATTATTGTTAATTATAATTAATTATCAATTATCAACAACAATATTAATTATTGATTAAATTAATTAAATATCAATAAGTGAAAATACATAATGCTTGCTGTTTAAGAAACTTGGTCCTTGGAATGTATAAGCTATGAGACCTTGAGCAGAAAAGGGTGTCTTAAGAAATGTGTTATTATGGCGAGGCAGACCTCTCCTGCCTCACCCCCTGCTCCGCTCAGCAGTGTATTTCAGTTGATCTGCTTGCTCTGCTCCCCACTCTGTCTCTGGTGAATCCTCTCATCTCCTGTGCCTCTGGCCTGTGCCCCTGCTCTTGTATGCATAAATTAAAAAAAAAAAGAAATGTGTTATTAAACACTATAGGTAGCCTATGTTGCATCTGGGTGAATTGAGTTTTGAAAATTAGTATGTGATCACACACCAAGGCTGAAATAAATCCAAGTCATGAGGGAATGATACTAAACAGGGAGGATGATAGAAAAATAGAGACCACCCCCTCTTTCTCCAATTGCTTTTCTATTAGATTTCAAAGTAATCTCTGTTGGGTGAGAAAGATTTTATTTTCAGATCGACAGATAAATTTTCTTATATATATCAGAAACAGTTGGTGGGGGAGTCGTGGAAAAAACACAACCTTAGATAGGATGAGCAAGGCAACAGTGACTGAATAGATTCAATGAATTGGAAAGAACTCTTTATTCAAAAAATATCTGTCAGCTTGGCTAATTAAATAGATCTAAGATGAATCAGGATTCTTTCTATTTAAGGTATATATAATAATAATAAATTAATTACATTTTATTTTAAAGCCAACCGAATGTTAAATTGCTTAACATAGTATATTTGTTTGTATATTTAGATTACAGAGTTATTACAATCTACATTTCCTATAAATGATGCAAATCACACAAACACATGAATGATGCTTTGGAGAAACTGATGGCATCACATACATACCATAAAGATTTGCTACACATATAAAATGATTTTCAAGAGAGAGCAGGACTAACATCCAAGCAGGTCCAAAAACAAATTTTCTGATTCCCTTTACTGTTTCATTGATCCGTGTGTGTGTGTGTGTGTGTGTGTGTGTTTTAAAATTCACACTTGATTTTTGTAGCTTTTAAATTTTGAGATTAGGTAGTATCAATTTCCCATTGTGATTCTTCATCTTATGCGTTGTGCAAGACTTTATCTCTGGTCTTTCTATATTCTCTTATTGTATCTTGATTCAGATTATATTGACCAGTTTGGGAGGAAGTGTTATCTAAACAAGTTGCTTTTTCCGATTCATGAAAATAGAATCTCTGCTCATTTATTTAGGTCTTTCTTGGTTTACTTCATCCTATTTTTTTTTTCTTGACTCTATGCTTCAGTGAATGTTCATTAACGTAGTAAAATTCTTGCCCATTTAACTCAAAATATTTCTTCTACCTCCTCTCTTTTTGTATGTTTAAGCTACACCATTATGATTACCATTACTATTATATGTGGTTATTGGACATCTTGTCATTTCCCTTTATTTAATTTGTATTTCTTGCTGTATTTCAGTCTGAGAAGTTTCTGTTAACCTATCTTCAGTTTCTTTGATCCTTTCTTCAGTTATTTAGTGAAACTAGCAAAACTGTCCAAGACAGATATTTACATATACATGTTATCATATTGTTATTTTTTAGTTATTATTTCCTTTTAGTTATTACTTTCTTATTACTTACATTTCTCTGTTATATCATCTATATAGTCTGGCATGTTGTCCACACTCTTCTTCTGGGTCCTTACCATAATAATTTTAAATACTTCTCTGATGATTGCCACATCTATCGTTATCTTAGTCTGGTTCTTATAATTGCTTTACCACTTCACAATGTTTTTTTCTAACCTTTTAGCATGTTTTATAAGCTGATGTGTTATAGAGTTATATGGACTAAAATAAATTGACTTTTATTCTGGGATTTATAGTAATCTGGCTAGGAATTGAGCTCTTTTAGTGAACCTTATAGGTATAATACCATAAACATCAAATTCCTTTGCTGTCTTCATATTTGTCCCCAGGTACTAAGGCTTCCCCTTCTGCAGTCCCTAAGAGACAGACTGTATCTAGCATTCATTTACCTACAATTCCTAGTTATAGTCCTGCATGCTCATTGATGTGGAGGGAGGATGTGATGTTGTGTGTGTTGAGGGGAAACATTTTATAATGCCATGATTTTATCTGTCTCTTTCATGGCTTATTTCTCAAACATATGACTTTCACAGTTGTTTCTGAACCTCCTACAAGGTAAAGTTTCTTTTCCCATCTCTCTTATAGAGCAGAGCTCCTATCTATGTTCCAAAACCCTTTCTCCTGCAAACTCTTTTTCTTCCAGTAAATTAATTAGAACTGGGCAAAAATTTCTTTCCCAGTTGTAGTAAGATTTCAGAATTTCCCTCTGGGGAATCTTCATCCCTCAAGATTAGGATTTTGATACCAAGAAGGATTTGTGTGGCTTTCCAGGTTATTACTCTCTCCCTTACCCTGAACAGGGCCAAGAAGGAACGACTTAGATATTTATTAAGAGAAATTTCTGGAATTCGTTTCATAAAATCCTGCATTTTAGGAGTCAGCCTGAAACTGGATCCCTAAGGCATAGGGCAAGACTGGCTCTTTCTGGCCAAATAAGCTGCAGGAGCTGTGGCTTGTTGGTACAATGAGCTCCTCACCCCAACTGAGTACAACTGGAGAACTGGACATTGGAAGCTGCCAAAAGCAGCTGGCAGCAGCAGTGGCAGTTTCCTGCCCTGCTCTCCAGCAGCCAGTCTTTTGGAGTGGCAGTGGCAGAAAGAATTCCTATCTAGTCCTATCCAGAGTCTGCGAGCCAACTATACAGAGGCCCAACCTTGATACATCAGAGATGCCCCGCCCTCAGGGTGGCCTTATATTTGGAACTTCTGGACACTGTGGACACTCTGGGCTGAAAAAGCCAGCCACTTGTGGCCTGAGAAGCTCTTTTTCCCCTATTTGTTATATAAACCCCATTTTTCCCTGAGCCTCAGTGCTCTTGCACTTGTACATAAGAATGAGAACCCATAGATAGTGACCTGCACTCACCCGGCCACTGTCCTCGGTACCTCTGTAGCACTGTGGTAACACTGTTTCAACTCCCAAAAATGCCTCATTTTTACACTATTTTTCACTTAGCCTATAACAATTTTTAAAATAACCATTTATGTTTCTGTCATCTTATTGATCCTAGCAGCTTCTGCTGTAGGTAACAAAATTTCATGATTTATGTCTTTCTGGATGCATCTATCATTCAATATTTCAATATAGTGGTTTGTCTAACTATACCAATTATCTGATGTGTTTCAAAAAAGCCAGACACAGGTTTTTGATTTGTAGCTTTTCCTTGTTTTAAATACAAAGATAATTTCCAGATCTATACTGGCTGTTCTGAAAAATGACTTTTGAGTCAAATGTCCATGCAGGTATAACCAATAGTGAACAAATAAGAATCATATATCAAAACTGTCACTCCATACACAAGAAAGTGCTTTTAATCAATTCAACCAGGGTTCTTTGAACCTGACTTTCGGATTCTCTTGCCCAGGAAAAATGGTATTCTGTTTAACCCTTTTTAATTTAAAATGCACGGGTTTTTTTGTTTTGTTTTCTTTTGTTTTTGTTTTTTACCTACTGATGATAATAGAAGAAGAAGGAAATTTGGTAAACTATTATAAACCACCATTTGTCCATATGGGGAAAATGTGGTTTGAGTTTCTCATAAGTAATAAATAAACAAATCTTGGAATACAATTAAATTATAAATTAAAGCCTGCCTTTATAGGATGGTTGTATTTAACCTGAAGAAATTCCTAGAGTTTAATCCTAGCATTAAAATTTCTACAACATTTTCACAGAGACAGAAGACAGAGTACATTGTTTATGCATAAGTGCTATACTTTTGAGGTTTCAGTTATTTCAAAGAAATCAATAAAATTTATTGTGGGAAGGGGAAAGAGAACACAAATCAATTCTATTACACCAATATGAATACCTAAAGCTAAGGGGATAAATAAGTACATATCCATATACAAGAAAATGAAAAATACATTAGCAAGAGGGACTCCCGTTACTCATATGTAAAATCTGATTTCCATCCATATGTCATAATAGAAAAAATTTACTGCCCATTCAAAATGAATTTCAGAGTTACACAATCTGCCTTCTGCTAAAAAGAGTATAGAGAAGAAATTCTTTAAACTACAAAGAAAATTTTCCAAAACAATTTTGGGGAGTTATACACAAAAAAGACCAAGAGTGAATGTATTAGTTGATTCACATAAACGTCATTATCAAATTCCACAGAATAACACGTGTGACAAATTGCAAGTATAAATTACCAAATATTTGCCCTTGTATTCAGATATAGAATTGTTGTTTTAATAATGTATTATCCATAGGTCATTATTATTCCATCTCTATTCACATCACCAACTTAAATAGCATTATAAAAAACTAACTTGTTAACTTTCAGAAGCTTCTGATTTTGTCAGCATTTTAGCTATCATAAAAGAATATCTTAAAATGTTTTTTTTCTTCCCTGAAATGCATATTTCTGGAAGTGCACCACAATTGTTTCAGAGTCATCTTTCCAAGAAAAAAAAAAATAGTTCTTGAATGTAGGCATAGAAGAGTTTAATAAAGCTACCCTTCAAAAAAAATAAACAACTTTTATGTCCCTATAACCTCCATAATTGCATTTTTATCTGTATTTCCTATCATTTCTAATGGTATTTTTCAAGGATATTGACCTATGGTTTACATATGGAAATAACACCTAGTTTAGGAATATTATTTGGTGTCATTTGCAAATCTAGGCTGTAAGACAACCATAACAACATCAGGAGCTAGAATATTACCACAAACTTAAAGACATAGTAGCACAACGTGGGGAGGGAGCTCAGTGGACACATGGTGGTAGACTGGGTGCTTTGGTGTTGGGAGCATTGTGGGAACCGCATGGGGAAAGGGATATCTTATACTTCCAAAATGCAAACAGCAATCTAAGGCAATGTTACCTCAATAAAAAAAAAATAAAACATATTATTATTCCCACAAAAAGGGACTGTTCTCTAGTTTATCTGTAGACATATGGTTAACTATATATGCAATTTGATCACAATATATACATTGTAACCTTACCTACAATGTACCCCCAGAACTGATGCCATCAAAACTTTAAAGGATACATTCTATTTGGAAGAAAAATGATTAGAGTGAGGAACCAACTGTACCAAATGGAATAATATCCAAAAATCTAAGTTTGGGCAAGGAAATGATTGTATAAGAAAATGTGCTTGCTATAGAAAGCATAAGCTTTGTCATGAGGCAATTGAGATACCTGTGAGATGGAAATAAATCCTTCTCATCTTGCTTGGATGTATTGTAAACATATGAGAAATGTGGAGGATTGGGTATTATTGGGAATGTGGTCAGATAGCTTCTGAGAGACAGAAGAGAATAATACTTACTTTAAATAGTGTTAGGTATCATTATGTTCACAAAAATTAATCTGATGATTTTTGCAGTTAGTATCTTTTTTCTCAGACCCCTGGTATCATATTAACTTGATTTCTATCATTATTTTATCTCTTTAAGAAATTCATATAAATAGATTCAGCATATCTTCCTTATTTTCTTATTCAACTACACAAAACATTTGTGATTCTTTTTTGTTTTTGTTTTTTTCCTGGGGGAGTGGAGGAGCACTTGCAACAATAGTTCATGTTGAACACTATGCATTTTACAGATATCACAATATATTCATTATTATGCAGTTGATGGGCATTAGTAACATTTCCAGAGTTTGGAAATCATGATAAAAGTTGCTTAATATATTCATGTGCAGACATCTTTGGGGATATATATTTTTATTTCTGTTGGGTAAATATCTGGGAATAGGATTACTGAATCACATTAAAAGTCATTTAAAAGTGTGCTCAATTTTATCAGCAATAGTCAAATCACTTGACAAGGAGGGTAGCTGCGGCAATTTGAGTTCCCAGTGGCAATAAAAGAGCTATTCAATTGCTTCACACCCTGTCAGCTTCTGGTATTGTCAGTATTGTTACTGATGATCTATATCTCTGTCATCTATCTGCCTGTCTGTCTGTCTATTAATCTATCAATCATCTATCATCTGTCTATCTAATCTATCTTCTATCTACTATAATTTTTCGATCTATTCTCTTTCATTAATCTGTCATCTTTATTTTATCTATATAGAATGAATGTGATATCTCACTATGGTTTTAATTTACCATTTTGCAAAAAACTGAAAGCATTGAGCATATTTTCATTTCTTATATCTTTCTCTATTCTTTTTTCTTTAGTCACATGTCTTTTCAACTCTTACTTTTTATTGATTTTTTTTTCTTATTATTGATATATAAGAATTTTTTTTTTAAAGATTTATTTATTTATGCATACAAGCACTGGGGTACAGGCCAGAGGTGTGGGGGGGTGAGAGGATTCACCACAGACAGAGCGGG
>JAGFMF010011574.1:6274904-6370835 GCA_019455555.1 Galemys pyrenaicus | reverse complement strand
TCTCTGGCCGGCAGCAGGGATCGAACTCGTGCTGCAGTGGTTGCGGTTTGCTTCATAGTGCGTTGCTTAACCCACTGCGCCACCAGGGAGGCCCGATATATAAGATTTTTTTAACAAATATGTACCTTAAAAATTCTTTCTCTTAGCAAATGGTCTTTACATTCTTTAGAATCATTCACTGAACAAGAGTTTTTAATCATGATGAAACTCAACAATTCATTTTTAATGCTTATATTGTTTGTGCCAAGGAAATATTTGTTTATCCCAGGATTACAAACACATTCTGTTTTTCTTATATAAAGTTATGGTTTTTGCCAGTCGTTTGGATTATGACCTACTTCAGTATTTTGTTAAATAGTGTGAGAGAAAGATCAGAAACCAGTTATTTCCTATGACTGTCCAAATTTTCCAGTACATCTTGCTGAAAAGACAACCCATTCTCTTATTATATTAACTTGAAAATTTTGTACAAATTCAGTTGACTATACATGTTTGCCTTTGTTCCCTTAGTTTCTTGGTCATTGCATGATCTATATACCTAAGCAAATTCGATGCACACTGTCATGGTTATTGGAGCTATATAGCATGCATAGGTCTTCATTGGATAAATGCATTTAATAGTGAATTCAATAGTTTAATTGATATAGAGATATGAAAATTTATATTTCCTTTTGAGATATTTTAATTCAATTATAAAAATGCATTATTTTAATCAAATTTATTGATATAAAGTTATCCATAAGAGTTATTTCCAGATTATTCCCATAACATTTCCTTGGAATTATTTTTATATCTATAATATCATTAAAATTATGTCACATTTCACTCTTAGTAACAATTAACATATTTTAATAAATAATCATTTAGTAATATTAATAACTTACCATTATCTATTGTTTTATTACCAGCCTAAGTACCTATAGTGTTATCAATAATATTAGTCTCAAAGAAAAATGTATATTTGAATTTATGTCTTCACCTAATATTTATATAAATTCAATTTCACTAATTTTTAAATTTATATTTCAGTTTACTATATTGTTTTCTTATTTTTCTGTTTTCTATTGTTTTAGTCCTTGATTTCAGATCTAATTTTCTTGTCACATACATGGTTGATTTTGTCACTTGTCATCTGATCATAACCACAACTCACAGTTATTCCTTGTTTTCATTTGTATTATTCATTTCAAATGTTTTCTGTTTTGTTCATTATTTCTTCCTTGACTCATTGGGAATTTAGAAATTTACTGGAGATTTCAAGTTACCTTTTGATTATTGATTTCATATTCAATTTTTTATGGGTAGAGTATTTTATATGATTTTAATCATCTTCCATGTAGTAAAGTTTTTTTGTGTTCTGTTTGTGGATATCATACATGCCTTAGATAATGCATCTTTTGTAGGAGACACTTTTTGATGTAGTGTTCAAGTCCCTTGGTAGTGGTAGTGGTAGTGTTGTTCAGAGAGTCTTTATAATTTTCATTTTATCTCTGCTTACTCTACTACTTATTAGGACAAAATCTGGAAGTATTAGATTATAAAGGTGATTTTTTTCCTTTCTGTTCTAGTCTGTTTTCTGTATCTTGAAGCTCTCTTGTTAGCTATATAAGCCTTTTAGATATTGCATAGTTTTCAGATTATAAAAGAGAAAATGCTTTGATAGTATGTCTTTCTCATCCATGATAGTAGAAATAGTAGTAGAAAGATTTAAAATGCTTGCATTCATTTTTCTGTTTCATTTTCTCACTGTAAGATGCCCATATCAGAGTGTATATTTTATTATGTATAGTCTTATATATATATATATATCAATTAAAGAAGCAACATTTTGGAAGAAAATAAAATTCAGGTATAATAAAAGTTAATTGTTATCTAATGTATATTAAATGAAATAATAAGGATTTAAAATATTATACATGATTTATTAATATATAAAATCAACTGCATCAACATCTCAGCAAAGAGATCTAATACTTATAAAATAGAATGATAAAAACCATGTTACCTCAATTTAAAAAATAATTGTAATAAAAACAAATGAACTGCATGAAAGTACATTTAGGATTTCTGACTAATTGAAACTTTGTATAATCTCATAGTGAGCTATAGTTTTGCTGCTAAATATATACCATATTAAATTAATGACAACAGTTAAATCTAAGGAAAATACAGATCTCTTTGCTGAGATGTTGTTGATGCAGTTGATTCAGGTCTACAATTCTTGAGTACAATTTTTTTAAACAAAGAATGTTTTTATTATGTATTATTATAATTAGAATTTATTGCTTCACAGAGAAAAGCAAAACAAAGGAACATACTATGTCAATGTTGAGGAACAGAGGAAATATTTCCATTGTCTCTCTAGGTTCTTCTTAAGTTATTCAAATAATTCAAATAACATCAGGCAGATTATTTGAGGAAAAAGTCATTTACTACTGGTGGAGACTCTACATAAATGTAGATTCAAAAGAAAATGAGGCAAAATTGTGATAAGGGATAGGGGAAATTACATATCTTGGGTTAAGGAGTGGGGTATGAGACTAATGTTTCAAGAAAAGAGGATGGAGAAAAAGAACACAACACATATGATGAATCTCACTAACAAGCCATGTATTGTGGAGAAGAAAATTTATCCTATAAAATGGTTATTTATGAAGATAACCCTAATTGGCATAATCTTTCCAATCTTTTTTTCTCCTAGGTGGTTTTGTGAGCCTGAAGGATATCTATTGACCTTTATAAAATAAACCATTTGCATGTCTTGAAGGTATATTCTAAACATCTTGGAGAGCTCTGTTACCAATTAAATACAGATTAGTCAGTATTACTCTGCAAATTTAACCTTCAGATTAAGAATATGGGGAAATAAATAGTTGATGTAGCTAGACAAATGATAGCACTGGCTACATAATGAATATATTCACATGAATGAAATTAATATATCCTTAATTTAATAATACATTTTATTCAATTTTGCATGAATATCAATATTAGTACCATTATTACCAATAGTAGTAAATCTCATTTATACACCTATTTTCATATAATATTGACATATTTTCTGGAAAAAAAACTGTGGAATCACTTATTTTGAATTAATAACAAGCAATGTATAGATATGACTTTATACTTTATTACATTTTTAGTCACAAAGACCTTAATTCAGCAGAATAGGAATGATTTACTCATCATGTTATAAAATTACAATTAATAGATTCTAATAAAATGATATCAACATATTTTAATATATTTTAACTTGACTAGACTTCCTAAAGTCAAATGCTTTTGAAAACCTGTAAATTCAAGATATGAAGTATGTTATCAAGGCTGAAACTTTGAATTTTCAGCTTCTCCCCAATATCATCCCAGTTTTCCTTCATGGTCTTAAAATAACTGTTCATATAACCATCCTTTGAGTTGTTTGAATAGCAAAAGGAAGAATGTTTACTTATCTCTATTGCTATAGGTCTGCTTTGGCCCAACATTTTAGGTTGTCAGGCACATTCCTTTGGGAATCAACTGTCAACCATAAATTCCTCTCCATTTAAAATGAGTTCATATTCCTATTTAAGAACCATAAAGAGAATTTTGGCCACAAGGCCCCACACATGGGAAAACTAATTGTTTTTGAAAGCATGAACAAGTAGTGAAATGTAAGTGTTACAAAACAATGATGGTCAACATTGGTACATCAGATTACTGGAAGTAGGAAAGGGAATTTTGGAATAAGGCCCTGGGAAAATTAGTTAAAGCAGAGAAGTAACTAAGTAGCAAAAAAGGAAAGCTGCTGAATGAGAGATTAGTTTTAGAAGTAATAGAACTAGTATAAATATATGGGGAAAGGAATACCCTGGGCCAAAAATGTATATTGATTTAAATCCTAGCTAGGAAAGTCTATATAGGTTATGAGGCCTTATTTATTTAGTTTTGAAAGTAAATATTTATTTAGTTTTGAAAGTAAATAAGCTATAAACTACACATTGCTCTTACTTGGGAAATTAAAACTCAATAAAAGAGAGATGGTAAATTTCCCAAGCTAGTCCTTTTAGTGGGTTTAATTTATATATTTCAAATATATGTTAATGTAATTATGGTTTCTACATCATGGTAGTAAAGATTTTATGCCCCAGTGACCTTTCATTTCAGAGAGTGTAGAGAAATAGTGCTTTTAAATTGTTGATGATATCAAATGCTACAATTCAGTTTCATCTCATTTGTAAAACTATAAAGTTGGATTACATGCTATTATTATCTCACAATTCATTTCTTTGACTCCATTAAAGCAATTATATTATGTCTTCTTGGAGAATGGAGAAGTGCCTCTATCTGTATCACCAGAACAGGCCTCTTTCAAAGCCTACTATATTCTTAAAATATACATATGATTTAAGAATAGGAAAACCCAAGGACGAAAAAGAATTGTCATAAAGTAATTAGCTCCACCCTTGTACAACTATACACTGTTAGCTGATGCCAGTTTACTTACAAAAACTTTTTTTCAGAAGTCCAAATATTTTTAAGAGTAATCTTGATTTCTAATCATTTCATAATTGTAAATACTGATAATGACTTTCTGAGTAATTTAATCTAATGAAATTATTCCTTTGAGTCTTTACAGAAAAGATAAAAATAATTATCATTCTAAAAGTATAAAAAATGAAGTTGAAAATTGGAATAGAAATATTCTAGTATAAGATACATAACCAAAGGAATTTTGACTTACCTTCTTTACTCTAACCTCATAGTATTTTTTAAGATAAACTAGTTTCAAAAATTGTGAGTTTGAGATAATGGAGGTAATTTTAGTATGAACTGTCTAAGCAGAAATAGATGTTTGGAAGACATTGCTATAAAGCTGGTGGTTGAAGATATTTACAGAATTGTACTCACTTTGCATTGCTATATAAAGCTACTTACTTATTACTTTTCTCCATATATTTCAGAATCCTTTCTATTCTGTGAATGTATCAGACGTGGTAATAATATAGGGATCATGTGTTTTCCATTCCCTCAACATAGATTGGTTCTTCTCAAGGTATTTATTGAGCCAATTTCCTCAAATTTTTCAAATTTTTAAAGGATTTATTTTTGTTTATGCATACAAGAGTTGAGTATAGGCAAGAGGTGCAGGGGGTAAGAGGATTCACCAGAGACAGAGTGAGAAGCAAAACAGGCATATCTACTGAAATACATTGCTAAGGGTAAAAGCAGGAGAGGTCTGCTGCACCATGTGTATTAGCTCCCTATCCGGGATCAAACTCATGCCACAGTATCTGGAGGCAGCTTGATATCGCTGAGACTTTAACCCCTGTGCCACCAGGGAGGCCCAGTCTTTCAATTTTTTAGTCAGCAAACCAACCATAATTTATTAAAAACATTTTTAAAAACAAAATTTAAATAATCTGCAAATTATATTTATCAATAAGTACATGAAATAGTTTTCAGCTTCACTTACTGTTAGGGAAATGTAAATCAAAATCACAATGTTTTTATGAAAGGTACTCCCTCCCCAAATAATGGTCCATATCAAAAGACCAGAAACTTGTGTTGGTGAAGATGTGGAAAAGTAAGAATTCTACATCATTGGTAGGAATATAGACTGGTTCAGACCCTATGAAAACAGTATGGGAGTTTTTTTTTTAAATTTTAAAAATGGTTCTTTCATATGACCCAGCGTTTCCACTCTGAAGAATATGAAAATGCTAATTGAAGAATACAGAAATTCTAATTTGAAGGGGAAAATGCACTTCCATGCTCATTGTAGCAGTATTTACAACAGTCTAGCTATGGAAATAACCTAGGTGCCCAAATACCAATGAACAGATCAGGAACATGTGGCATAATACACAGTGGCATACTACTAAGCTGTCAAAAGTATAAAAGTTGTGATTTGTGGCAACAAGAATGGAGCTGGAGGGTTTATGCTAAACAAAATAAGTCAGAAGGGGAAAAAATACTCAGTCATGTAATTCTAATGTGAAATTTAGAGATAGCAAACGAAGGGTCACTTAAAGCTAAACTAACAACTCTAGACAGAATGGAAACTATTGGGGGTCTGGTGAAAGAGGAAGGAAAAAAACCAAATGGGATGAACAGGGGGAAAAAGACAAAAAAAAAAAAAAAAGGAAAACTAAAAGTATATTCCCAAAATACACAAGTAAAAGAACTAATTTTAGGTAACTAAATTTGGGGAGCCAAGGGAGTATAGATTCAGCTAAAACAACCAAACATGTAAGCATCCCCATTACGTTTGTAACATGGATTGTTCAAATTGATCCTGCCAGTGAGTAAATTATTCCTCACAGTAAGTTGAAAAAATAAACATAAATGGACATTTATATCTAACAAAGACCACTTGATCATTGTAATTGATACGGAAAAATCATATGAGTAAAACACAACATTTCCATATATTTATCTGTTGCATTACTTAACATTGTTAAGGTCATAATACCTAAATTTAACAACAGATTTATTGCAATCCCAGATGACTGTTACAGCAGTCTTATTTAATAATCAAGGAAAAAAGTTCACGTTTTGATTAGTTGATTTTTAAGTAATAACCAAGATAATTCAACCCTTAAAGAATAGACTTTTCAACAATACTTCTGGGACAATTCATATTTACATACCTTCCTGACTACACAAAAATAATACAACTCACAAACTTAATATAAGATCTAAACATATAAAACATTAAAATATAGGGATAAAATAAAATATAGGAATGAATCTAGTAATCTGAATGTTGGCAGTCTTAGATATGATACCAAATTTAAAGTGACAAAATAAAAATTTTAAGGACAGAATCAGTGAAATGAAAGCCAATGCATGATATGGGAGAAAATATTTCCAAATTTTATTTTTGATAAGGAACTAGTATCCAGTAATAAATACAACTCTATAACAAAAGGAATTCTCAATGAAATAAAAATCTGAATAGATTTTCACTATAGAGATATGCAAATTGAAAGTCAGCACCCAAAATGACATTCCACATCATTAACCATTAAGAAAACACAACTCAAAGTCACAATGAGATACTGCTTCACATACATTGAATTTGAACAATAAGAAAAATCCAGATGGTAATGATGGTTGTTGAAAATATGGGAATATAAGATGGTACAGTCATTCTGAAAATATTTAATAGCTCCTCAGATATCCAACAGAGATTCCATATGTCTCAGGGATTCCACATATTTGTTTATATCTATATCTATCTATCACCCTATCATCTATTTTCAAGAGAAATCAAAATATGTCTACAAAAAATTGTACAATATTTTCAGCAGATTTACACATAATAGCTAAAATTTGGAAACAAACCAACTATCTGTAATCTGATGAATTAATCTACAAAATGTTATGTATCCACACAATTGAAAATTATCCTTTAAAAATGAACTTTGATATATGCCACAACATAAATAAGTCAGAAAGCATAATATTATATGCCAGTCCCAAAAGACACATATTGTGTAATTTTATAAATACGTATATATATAGATATAAATGGAGAATCAAGGATGTACGAAAATGATCCTTCATTAAAAATATTTGTTTTATATATTATATATATCTAGATAGATAGATAGATATGAAACTCTCCAAAAATATCCAAAATGAGGAGTAACTACTAAGGAAAGTGAATTATTTGCAAGGGGGGGAGTGACAATACTAAAATATTTTGTAGTATTGTTTGTATTACTCCATGACTTTATTAAAATCAGTAGATGCCAATAGATGTTCACACTATATAAATTGTGTGGCATAGAAAATATATTTCAATAAAGCTCTTCAAAAATACACAAAAAATTAAAACAAATTTCAGTTCAGCACTAGAACCCTGATACATAGCTACTTGTTCCATTTTTCTTGCCCTTTTATTCATTTATTTTACTTAAACTAAATGTACTACACAATTTATTTATATTTGCAGACTTCCTATTCCTTAATCATAGTGTAACTATCTAGTTATATGAAGTGATATTTTATATTTGATTTTTTCATTGATATTTTTTAAAACAGAAAGTGCTTAGCATCAATAATAGTACTTTCAGACAATCCTCCTCAAAATATAAGTCATGTAAAGGAGGGAATAATTATAAGGTGAGCATGATTGGAGGTGAGAGTGACCTACATGTCACACATATGATGTGAGGCACTGAGAAGAGAAAATCACTTTTCAGTGTCCCTGTCAAAAGGGTATTGGCAAGTCTGGTCATGAGAAAACTGAACAGAAACAAATGAGGGTCATTCTACAAAATGGCAAGTCCGTTGTTTTCTGACTGTCAGCACTTAAATTGACAGGGAAAAACTTGAGAGAAGTAATCCAAAATAAAGTAATTTTATGAGACCTGTCCACTAAATAAAGTGTGTCTTCCAGATAAGGACCCTTAACACACAGAAGGAAAGAGACTTTGGACAGCAGGTATAATTTAATAAAGATTTAGGATGTTGTTTTCTTAATGGAGAGTTTTACATCATAATGATTAGAAAACTCTCTTGGTTTTTAGAGTATGTTCTACATATGATATAGAGACATGATTATGCATACTATTTAAAATAATATAACTTCTACCTTCAAAACTATTTCTATGTCTGTATTGTAAAGGGAGAAAGGAGAAATAGAGATGTGGAGGGGGAAGAGAAGGAGAGATAATGAGAGGAAGAGAAAGTGAGACAAAGTGATCAATATGCTAATAAGTATGTTATCTGGGATAGAATGGACAGTTCTATAGGTTTAACACTATTTCAATTTTTTTAAAAAATCAGGAGGCAATAAAATTATTGAATGCATGAATTAAGGTACATGGTAGAGGGTTGATAAGTTAACAAATATGTGGAATGTCCATATTTATATGGAAAGTTGAAAACTAGTAGAAAAGAACTAAAGAATAACACAAAGGAAAATACTTCTCAAAAGAAATGACTAAGAGATTTTTCTAGCTCATGAGTGTGATCAAAATTGCCAAATCCTACTAAATTTTCAAAGAAAATATTTGCAGGTGATAACTTCTGTATTTCTAGTTTATCATGTGATTCCTAATATTCTTCATATTTAGGAATCTAGGGAAAGAGAAAAGTGAAAAGACAATTCCCTTATATTTCATCTTTATGTCAAGCACTCAAAGAAATCAGTGCAATCTGATATTTTATTCCTGTATATGTTAAGAATATATATAACATATATATACATTAAGACTATTCAGAGAAACTTGAATAAGAAAGCTATATTTTTTACCATATTAGCTACTTAACTAGATTAGGTTTTTTTTTTTTTGAGAAAGGAAATTTAATAAATTAAAGTTCTATCATATCTTTGAAAAACACAAAAGTATGAAATATAAGTTATTCTTTTATATATAATAAGAACTTCTATTTCTAAGGATTCTCTGGTATAGTCTGAGTTCTCCAAGTGCTACAGCATTGTGCATCTCTGTCTGTATCTGCATTGCAGCAGCTGCTCAAGTATGTTGACAATATTCCCAAATTTCTACATTGCAGGTTTTTCAAAGACAGATAACCAAGGTAAGTTAAGACATTAAAAGATTCCTGTTGAATGACAGATATTAAAAGCTTGAGGGATGAATAAATGAAGAAAAGTGAATAAATCTAACACAACACTCCATTCATAGGATTTAAATCAATAAAATATGTTGACTGGTACCAAACATTACCAACTCTCTTCGCACATTAATTGGTTCTCATATTCCGTGAATGAGTGTATACTTGATACTTGACCTTCTCCGTAAAACACTGCCCTACTGTAGCTTAGCTTGATTTGTGGTTTTGTTACTTGCTCTTTATAACTATAATACAGAGAGTAAAGAGTTGAGAGTCTAGAGAGTCTCCTACACTTATGCTTACCAACTAAGGAATATGTTTTTTTCTAGAAATAAATGAAAATTTATAGTAAAAATTACTAATTTGGTTAAATAAAAATGATATATTAATAAATTTAACCCTAATATATTAATTTAATATATTAATAAATAATAAATTTAACCCTAAGCCTAAGAGTAATATGTTATTATTTAAGCATATTATTAAAGGTTGTCTAAACTATAAGTGACTGATAATATTTTCATAACTAACTTGGCTCCATTTTAAACTCAGTTCCAATGTTTAAAAGAATAAAGGACATATAGCATTACTGTGTTAGATTTTTATTTCCTAAAATGAAAAATAATTAGTTCTATATCTATGTGTAAAATATTTTATTTATAATTATGTTATTACCTTATTGCCTGTTTAAAAAAATGCATGTTAGATAGATATAAACATATTCTTGAGGATACACATATAGATTACATTAATATATGATATAGGTATTAAGGTTTAAATGGCAATACATTATAGTGTTTCTCAGACACAACTGAATAAAAAAAAACTGTATTAAACCTCAAGGGACACATCAAAATTATGAGGAATAAATGTTTTATTAGAGATGGAGAAAAAAAGAGAACTCATTAACTGTGACTGGAAATGCTGGAATTTTAGCATTGAAAATCTAGTCACTTCATTTTTAAAATATGAAATTTATGGTTTTATATCTACTTTTAGGTATCACTTACAAAAGGAAAGTATAAGATTTGCAAAAAAGGAGAAGGATTCACCTATCAGATATAATAACCATGCAAAATAAGATAGTCCATTGTAAGATTGAGATGAAAATTAAATAATATTCAGCACTACACTAAACTATATCATAGAAAATTAATAGAAAATTTGAATAATTTATTATCTCTGAGCAAACATCCAACCATATAATCAAAGAAGAAAAAAATGAATTTATCACCTCCCATTAATCAGGACATTTTAAAACGAATCTCACAGAATGTTAGTTATATTTCCATGTACACCATTCCTCAAGGCTTTTATCCATTGTGTATAAATGGATAAATATGAAGAATAATGTTTTTCAGAGTTAATGTCCTATAATATTATTAATTGTATAGTCCAACATTCTTTCTAGTTTTATTTCCACTTCTTTATATTCTCATTGAGAATTTATTATAATGGTTAAAAGGATTTGGAAGAAAACTGATTCTATGATGATGAATAGTTCGTATTTTTATAGGGTTGTGGATTATAAAAGATTCACATCTAACAAAATTATCAAAATCTTATATTTGATATAAGTGTATCTTATAGTATGCAATATATTCCTTAATTTTTAACAAGCATAAAACACACACACAAAGGGTATTTTTAGAAATTTCCTAATTTTGAACTCAAATTGGCATACATTAAATTCAATGATGTAAAGTTCCAGAATCAAAATTATAGGAGCAAGAATTATAAATTTCTCATAGAGAGTAAATAATAATTCTACTTTGTAAAGGTTTTCAAAAATTAAGATTTTATATAGCAACAATATACCTGTAATGATTTGTAGCTTTCTCTTCATACATAAATAGATAATTATGCCTCTGACATTGCAAATGCACTTTCCATTAAACTGAACTTCTTTTCTTCAGTAACACTGTGCATTACAATGCTTATACCCTGCGTATGATCGATTAAAATTACCTTTATTAATCTCGAGCTATGTATTATTTTATGGTATTGGTGTAATAAAAGCTAATCCAATTTTAAAATATTTTATTTTCATCTCTGTTACATATTTAAGCCACTAGTGAAAAGTACTCCATGCAAGATGAAATGTGACAA
Organism: Galemys pyrenaicus; assembly: GCA_019455555.1. Classification (NCBI taxonomy): domain Eukaryota; kingdom Metazoa; phylum Chordata; class Mammalia; order Eulipotyphla; family Talpidae; genus Galemys; species Galemys pyrenaicus. Next base: position 6,359,156 of record JAGFMF010011574.1, on the reverse strand, counting down.
CATGAGATTAAATTAGAATGAGATACAGTAAAATTGTTTTCAGTTTTGTAAGATTCTTGCATTAGGTGTCAAAACAATACCAGGAAAAAATCTTAAATAATGAACAACGTAGATCAAACATGATAAATTGCCTTTCAAAGAAAATGCTAAAAAATATACAATATGAATTCCCTCTAAAAATAAAATGTTGCACATTTAAACAGAAAAAAGTTGTCTATACAGTACAACTGTAATGTCATCTCTGTATTTTCACATATCACTGATAGATGGCATGTGATATTTGACATGGCAGAATTTCATAAACTACAATTTAGAAAATAATACTATAATAAAAATTGAGGCATGATGACTTGTAGAGTCAATTTTTTTTAGTTTGTAAAATTAAAATAAACAAGTCTGAAAGTTGTCACTTAATTTAGGAAACATAAATAAATTAAACTGATCAAAAATTTTATTAATCTAATCACTGTCAAAAATTTAACTGAAATTAGTTAACAATTTTATGAAAATTATACTTATATAAATAGAAATATATCAACTTCAAATTAATGTATTTTGATCAGTAGGTGGTTCATAGCTTAAAATGATTTTTTAGAGACATATACATGTAAATTGCTTTTCAGAGAACTTATACATGTAAATGTTTTGAAAATGTTGAAAGGCTCTATTTGATAGAGTAGTTGGGGAAAAATAACATGGGAGATTAGTCAGATATGTGTTTGTATTTTTACTTCTCTATTTCCTTTTATCTTTAGGAAAGTTGTTTTTATCTAAGAGACTACATTTCTGTGCTTCCAGTTACATAAAATAGAAATAGCACTATTTATTTCATATGATTGATAAAATGTTCAAATGAAAAATATCTAAAGTCTTAGTGAATTTGCTTGTTAAGAATGGTAGGTTAATACAGGCTAATTTCCTTTATCTTCAACATTATTAATTTTTGAAAACATTTATCAACCAAATGTTCAATATTATAAATATACTAAATAAATTATTTTCTTCACTATTTTAAATGTTTAGTTAAATAGAAAGTAAATTAACACAATCATATTATAGATAATATATATTCTATCACTTAGAATTGTCACTCCACAAAAGAGTCATTTATGTACTTATTGAAAATCTTTTCCTTATATATTTAGGAGTTAGTTACTTCATCAGAAAATGGGATTAAAAAATCCTAAAACAAAATCATGACATTTAATATATATATTAGATTTTTCTTGTCATGGGGATAACTCATTTAATAGCAACCTCCTTGTTGAGTTTTGCAAATATTGTTATTTTTTACAGATTAAAGGTTTGTGGCAACCCCGTGTGTCAAAAAAGTTTATTGGCATTATTTTCCAACATTTAGTGCTTACTTTGTGTCTTGTGTCATAATTGTTATATCTATAATGGTGACTTGTGATCAGTGATCAGTTGTATTACTATTGTAAGTGTTTTGGGAAATCCGAAACCACACCAATATAACATCATGAACTTAATTGCTAAATGTCGTGTGTGTTCCAGCTTGCTGACTGGCTATTCATTCCTCATCTGTCTTCCTCTCTGTTGACCCCCCTAGACCCTGAGATATACAATATTAAAATCAGGCTAATTAAAGACATCTAAGTATTCAAATGAATGGCAAAATTATATCTCTCTCACTTTAAATCAAAGGCTGGGAATGATTAAGCCTAGTGAGGAAGACATATTGAAAGTTAAGATAAATTGAAACCTCTGCTTCTTGTGTTAGTTAGCTAACTCATAATGGCAAAAAAAAAATCTTGAAGGAAATTGAAAGTGCTACTCCAGTGAACATGCAAATAATGAGAAAATGAAACCACCTTGTTGCTAATATGAGGAAAATTTTATTGATGTGGACAGGAGATCAAGTTAGTGACAAATTTCTGTGAAACTCAATCCATAGAAAGCTTTTTATTTTATGCAATTCTATGAAGGCTGAGAAAGATGAGGAAGCTCTAGAAGAAAGGTTTGAATCTAGCTGAATTGTTTCATGAAGTTTGGGGAAAGAATCCATCTCCATAATAGAGACATACATGGTGAAGCAACAAAGGCTGATTTAGAAATTGTAGCAAGTTATCCAGAAGTTATAGCTGAAACAACTGGTAAGTGACTAGCAAAAAAAAAAAGATTTGTATTGGGAGAAGATGTCATCTAATTCTTTGATAGTTAGGAGAAGTTAATAACTAGCTTCAGAAATTCAAAACATAGGCTGTCCCCTTGTTAGGGTATAACGCAGCTGCCGGCCTTAAGTTGAAGCCAGTTTTCAACTACCATTCCAAAAATCTGAGGAGGGCCTATAATACTTATGTTAAATTGACTCTGTCTCTGCTCTGTCAGTGGAATAATGAATCCTGGATGACAGTACAGCTAATTACAACATTGCTCACTGAATATTTTAAGCTTGGAGTTGAGACCTACCTATTCCTTAGTAAAAAGATTTCTTTCAAAATATGACTGTTTGTCGGTAATGTACCTGGTCACCTAAGACCTCTGATGAGGGTGTATAAAGAGATTAATGTGGTTTCCATGCCTGTTAACACAAGGATCATTCTGTAGTTCATGGATAAGAGAACAGTTTTAACTTTTAAGTCTTATTATTTAAAAAACTGCATTTCATAGGGTTATGGCTACCATCCTTATTAATTTCTCTGGTGAATCTTAGAGAGTCAATTGAAAAGTTTCTGGAAACTTTTGGCCATGTTAAAAGCCATGAGATGATATTAGGAGTACTCATAATTCATGGGAGAAGATTAAAACATAAATATGGACATTAACAGGGAGGGGTTGATCCCAAAATTCATGGATAACCTCTACATTTCAGGTCTTCGGTAGAGGATGTAACTATAGTTGAAGTGGAAATAGGGAGAATTGGAATAGCTAGAATTAGAAATGTTGCCTATGTGCATGATTGAAATGCAGCAATCTCATAATTAGGTTTGAACAGGAGTTCCTTCTTATGGATAAACAAAGAGAATTCTTGAGATGGCATCTTGTTAAAATGCTATTAATATCTTTGAAATGATTGAAATATATTACATAGACTTAGTTGAAAGAGTAGTTGTAAGATTTGAAAGAACTGATTCCAATTTGGAAAAAAAAGCTACTGTGGGAAAAATGCTATCAAGCAACTTCAAAGATTACACAGAATTCTCTGGTTAAAGAAGAATCAACTGATGTGACAAATTTCATTGTCTATTTTAAGAAATTGGGATACCACCCTATCGTAAATGTCACCATCCTGATCAGTCAACCATTAGTTTTGAAGCAACAACTTCCACCAGCAGAAGGAATACAACTTACTGAAGACCCAAACAATGAATAACATTTTTTAGAATAAAGTATTTTTCAGGCAAGCATGAACATTGTTATTTGACAAAATTCCAAAAAAGTCATCTCAGAAACTTTCACATCATAACAGGTAAAAAATACACTCCAAGATTCTGTGATCCAAATAGTTCATTTCAGTGCTTTCTCTGTTTCTGGAATGTCATATGTAATATTAGCATTGCAGTTAATTACTATAGAATAATTTAGATTCACTAAAATACTTTAGGGTTTATTGTTTACTTTGTATGAATGTATTCTTAATGATATATAGTGAAAAATATAAGAAAATATTTATGGAGAATTTGGTAATTGATAAACAATGTGCTTCTTAAATATTTATGAGTTAATTAAACAATGCATTTTACTTATGAATTACTTAGGGAAGGATAGTAAATGTTGAATTGTAGATTTCAACTTTTCAAAAGAAGTGGGCCTAAAAATTAAAGCATATTCACTCTTCACACATTCAAGTGAAAATTGGAAAATGAGGTTTTTTTTCCCTCATATGTCATAGTTTAATGTTTCAGATGATTTCTTAGGAACAAATGTTATGAGACATTAAACAATTATTGAATTACAGTGTTTATTCCTGCACATTAAACAAATTATTTCAGTAAACAAAGCAGCTTTTCATGAATGACAACTTATGTAAATAAAGTACAAATGTACTTAAGTAATTGATTGGATTCACATGATTGAACACTCAGCCACCTAGTTAGTGGTTTTTATGCTATCAGAATTTTTCTTGTGGGGTTTAAAAAGAAAACATTGAATAACTGTATTCCTCCAATTTCAATGTCACTGGAATGATGTGTTCAAAAGCAGTGAATCTCATATAATACATAAACAAACAGATATGAGGAAGTATGAATGCACAATCATACAAACACATAACTATGTCTAGATCATTACAGTATTCATAATCAGTCTCTTTTCTTTTGTTCTGCTCAATATTGACGCATTCACCCTGCTCTTAACTTTCACTAGATGCCGGTGCCTTTACTTGTAATTTTTGACTCTCAGTATTTAGTTTTCCATCTTCATTGATTTGTCCCCTAAATTTATAACATTTTATAATATGTTAAAAACTTCATGGAACTAATGACCTAATGAGATATAAAAACACAAAACAAGCAAAATTTTGTCTCTTTATTTCCCTATAAAATTCAGAGAGTAAATCTGTTTCTTCAACATTCATTCAATTCTTGACCAGGTAGAATATGGGTGCACATTCATTATATATGATCATTATAATCTCTCATGAAGCTTAGAAATGTGATGTGGGACTAAATACACACAACAAAATTGAAATTTTCTGGAATAAGTCTACCCTAGCAGAGACCTATCCATGTGCTTACAGTAACAGAGACAAGTGAACTATTTCCTGTACTGGCAGGAATAAGGTATAATGGACAAATGCAATTGTACATATTAGTGTGAAAAACATGGTGATTTACTTTTATATATGTATATGTTGTAAAATTATTAACACAATCAATTTAATATCATCTCACACACTTACCATTTTTGTAATACATTGAACAGTATACAATTACATGTCTGTATGAGTGTGTGTGCTTGTGTATGTGTATGTGTGTGTGTATGCATAGGAGTGCAGATATCTGTTCAATATCTTGATTTTCATTCCTTTGAGTAAATACCTAGAATTGGGAATTCTAGTTCATATCCTGGTTATATTTTTTAAATTTTGAGGGCCCTCTATACTGTTTTACACTGTATTTGTGCCAGTGTATATTCTCACCAATATGTAATGAGTTCTCTTTTTGTCTTATACTTTTCCCAACAATGAACAAATGAAATCAAAATGAAAAGTTATTTAAGAGGCAGAACAGCTAATCCAACATATAGGCCTCCTTTATCATCAAAAACAGTGAACTATTAAAATCTTTGTGGGTCAATTACAGATAGTTTGCTATATTTAATCATTATTTGATGAAGAAGAATAATTGTAAATTTATTTTACCCAGATAATAATATTTTATTTAAGCAAGAAAATGCCTTTAATTTTCAATTTTCAATTGCAATATTTAGAGATAAAATATCATGCTATCTTGTATTTCCCTTCTTCAGTGAAAATAAAATGTAATCTACAATATCCAAAAACCTGAGTAATTCTTAAATTTAGACAATGTGTGATGACTCATTCTACATTGTTTCTAGTTTGATGTCAGAATATATTCCTAATGAAATGTATTTTATAATGTGAAGGATGTTGTAATTCAAATTTTATTATATGGAGTTTCCCACAGTTGACAAACTATCCTTTTGTAGTTCTGTGATATCTATCTCTATCACATAGGTGAGCAGTTATTACCAAAAAAAATATAATAAAGTACAATAAATAGCCCTTGTTTTAACACGGGTAACACATATAAATAATTTCCCTTTAGGAAACTCAACTTTTAAAACAAATCTGTCTTAATCTATTGACTTTAATAGATTTCTCCATATTCACCTACATCATGCTTTGTGTTTTTTTTAGTAATGGTTTATCTGTCAGTCCTAGTCTTTTTTATTAGAATTTCACTTTTAAATGCATGATAGTCTTAGACTTACCACTATAATTGAGTGCCTAAGTTTTCACATCCATACCTTTGTTACTGACATGAATATTATGGAGACATAAATACTATTTGAGTAAATATTATTGCTGTCATATCAATATTATTTCTGACTTTTTGCTAGGTCTCAAAAGTATGCCTAATTTCTGGGACTGGCTTTAAAACAAGTTTATAAAGGATAAGTTAAATCTTTCCTTTATCTTGGGAAATACCTTTTATTAAAATACAATAGTTTTTCTCTAAGTATGAAAGTTCAGATTGCTTGGAAAATGCCTTTATCATAAAAATAGATGCTCAAATGCTAGCATAAAATTGTATGAATGATATTCTTTTCAGGAATGTCAAGCAATCAAGAGAAATGATTGTTTCTCTCTAGTGCTGCAAAAAGGCCTATAACCCTTTTCTTTTTTAACTTTCTTCTGAACTACAGTTTATTCTTCTGTTATTAGTATTTCTTCAAATCACATCAAATATAGCTTTTCTATATCACCATAATACCTCAATTCTTCATTCTTGCAATAGAAATAGAACTGAGAAAGTCTGTAAACTTTGCCCTTTCTTATCTTTTGTATTTCTGTTAGTGTAAGACATTTTCTCTCTATCATGTTACATGTACTCCCATAAGTTTTAACAGTTTATCTGCATATTAATCTGCAATAGTCTAAGACAGCACCAGAAAGATATGACTAAACAGAAAAGAAAAGAAATCCAGTTATTGACACTTTTAGGAAAGTTTAACATTCAATGCAATCAAAGACGTTATTCATTAACATATATTGTAACATTTTTATAAATTTACTTAGCATTTTATTTCAACATAATTCCATTAATAACACTGAGAACATTATTAATAGTGAATTTTTACCATTATTATTGGCAGGAAATTGGAGGAAATAAAATTAACATCTCTGTTATATTCAAACAGAACAAAACGCCCAACCTATGAAAAACTATATATATGTGCATGCATATATATGTGTGTTTTAATTTAAGGAAAAATAGTGAGTTTTAGAGTTTTTTAGAGAAGAGATAGTCTACAAAATGACTGAGCAATGTAATCTGAATTGAACACAAGAAAATAAGCATGTTTTAATATGTTGTATTCAATTAAGATAGTCTAGCTCTGATTTTGATATTTAGTTAGGCAATGTACCTAAGAGTAATGCATCAAAGAAATTCAATTTAACAAAATGATTCATTATATAAGATAAAATATACAACTTTAGTTGCATAAAATATAAAATATTATTTCTATCTAATCTCAAAATCGTATTCATGCAAATAATGAAAGGAGGTTCCCTTATCACAAAGACTGCAGCGGGTAAAAGTTAGATAGCAGCAGGTGTTTTGACACCCTCCCGTCAAGTGATATATTCACTCTCCCCTTTTCTTTAATCTGAGTGGGTTCTGCAATGTTTAACTAGTAAAATATGTCATGATGGAAAATATACCAGTTCCTTTACCCCATCTTTAAGATTCTGACAGTTTGCAATTTCTATTTCTCAAGAGACATTCCTAGAACTTAGTTCCTGTGAAAGCAGTTCACTTCCTACTAGAAAGATACAGGTGGTTTGTGGAGACAGTCTGACTACAGGGAAGGAGAGTTAGACTCAGCTTTCCAGTCTCTTTGCCAGTTCTATAGTGAAGGCATCTTGGATTTCTTGTACAAGTCCAGCCACCTGCAGAACATCACACATCCAACCCAGTAAAAATCATATGCAGCAAAATAGTTGGCAAGTATAAGTGTTCATGTCACTAAGCTACAAAGTAGTGATCTGAAATAAAATCGATGGTTTTATTGATTCAGGAAGTAGGTTGTTATTTAGCGAACAGAAAATAAGAAATGATTGAATAAATGAAATGCATTAGAATTAGAATGAAATGCGTTAGAGCTTCCTTAGAAACTGTTTTCTATAATCACTATAGATGCAGACTACCTTTCACTTTGGTTTTCTAAGTGGTCTGGAATTGTTAATTGAATAAATAATAAAGATCAGACAGACTTACAGTCTGTGCAGGCAGTATCAAAAACTGAATTGCATCCAAAATGTAAGAGTAAAAGAAAACAACCTCAAGGAAGGAAAACTGATGGGTTTAAAAAAATTCTTCATGCAGAGGGACTGACACATTGAGTAACACCAGAAAAATCTTTTAAGGGAAATGTGTTTAAAACAATATCACAAACCTAAGCCTTGCAGGGATGTTCACAGCTGCAGGTTTTCTATGGAAAAGGAAATCCTTTTATGCAATTCTTTTCCATCATGAGTTCAAGAATCAAAAAAAGCAGTGAGCAGCAAAAATTATGCAAGAAATCATGGAATTAATTTATTCACGTCCATAATTTCTTTGAAAAAAATGTAATTGTAGGGAGCATCCCTGGTGGCAAAGGAATTCGATCCCCAGTCAGGGAGCTAAACCACATCTGGTGCAGGAGACCTCTCCTGTCTTGCCCGTTGCTCCCCTGTTCCCCTAAGTAGTGCATTTCAGTAGATTTGCCTGTTCTGCTCTCCACTCTGTCTCTGATGAATCCTCTCAACCCCTGCACCTGTGGTCTACACCCCAGTTATTCTGTGCATAAATACATCTTTCAAATAATGTAATTGTAAGTCACATTGATAAAAGAGGTATTCATAAAAATGTTAATTTTTATAAGCTGAAAATATTTCCTACATGTTCTCTTCACCTCATTGCCATTTATCATTAGGTTTTGTTTATGGTCTGTTACTCAGTTTCAGTCCATGTGACAGTGTTCATATCTAAGCCAATTTCAATTAACTTCTTATTAAGATTCTTAAGACATGGTGTGAACTGATTTATTAAAGTTAACTTTTATCACATCAAAAGAATTAATGTTAGTCACTTATAGAAAAGTAGACAATCTATTTTTTCTGGCATTTATTTATTTACCATCCTTTTTCCTATGCTGATTTTTTCTCATATGGTACATCATTTATATATGTTCCTCTTCCAAGCCTTTCAACTTCATGCTGTTGTTGGAAATAATTTTGGTAGGTCATAAACAAGTTTTAGCACCTCTTTTTTGTTAATAAAACTCCTGCCAATTTATTTATGTATCTAGCCTTCACTGGATTCAGGATATGTTGTAACCCAGACTCATTGAAAAGTGGAAAACTATATAATCATGAAATGTAAGCACACTGGACAGTGAAAAAAAATGTCTTATATATTTACATATCTACAGCAATTTGCATGATGTAAGTGGAAATATATTGTAAATATTTTGGGACTGGTTTTCTTTGTTCATATAGTATTTATTCTTATCCTGAATAGAGTTTTTCAGTATTATATATGATCCCTTGTATTGCAGTATTTCTCTTGAAACCATGCGAAAATTTACCAAGAAAGAATATGCTAAGAAGAGCAATTTGAAAATAAGATATCACTCAGTCCTATATTAATCATAACAAATCTTTCTGGTTTTAGCATTTTGGTATTGCTTAAATGAATTTCATTCAGGTTTTTACTCCTAGGTGACCACTTTTTAAATAAATTGAGTGACATTAATGTGATCATCCTTTTTCCAATAGGACATTATTCAATAGCATAAAAAAATCCTGGTTTCAAGGAAAAGGCAAAATCCAAAAACTTTGATCTAGATTTAACACACAACATTAACTGCTAACATACTTCAAAGGCTAAGTTAAAAAACATATTGTATCACATTTTCAATATAAAGTTCTAATAAAATATATAAACTATTTTATAAGAGAAATAATATAATAAATAAAACAATATGCTTATTAATATTTAATAAGAAGTCTGCATTTATGTATTCCAAGGAGCAGTCATTAGTCATATATGATTAAAGTAATTTATTTAACTTAAGGTGAAAATTTGCTTTTTTAGAAACATTGCTCATTTCCAGAACTCAATAGCCTAGTGTAGCTGGTGACTTCCATATTATACAACACACATGCACAACATTTCCATACTGCAAAAAAGGTCATTGGACAGCAGTGGTCTAAATCACGAGTCATCAACTGATGATTCACAGGCCATGACCTGTTTTTGTAAATAAAATTTAGCTGAAAAAAGATAATACTTATTAATTTATGTGTTGTCTGTGGAAGCTTTCACACCACTTTGACAGTCAAGTAGACATAGCAGAGACCATATGGCCTGCAAAGCCTAAAGTGTTAATAATTGAAATCTTAAAAAAAATGTTGACCTGCACTATAATCAATGGTCTAAACAGAATCAAACAGATTATGTATAATAAACAAAATGTTTTTTATTGTCACAAAAATTAAGAATGTTAATTTGAATCATAATATGTTTTATTCATCACACTTCACACTAATGTACATTAAAATGACAACTTTGTTCATATCCAAGCAAATGAAATAGAAAAGATGAAATTCAATATAAAATAATAAAAGTGTTACTTTAGGTTTCTGTTTGACTTTGGCATATTTTTTACAAATTCATTTGTTACTTATTTGCAGAGTTTTGATGTTTCCCAATGGAATTTCTTTTGTCATCTATTAAAGAAATCATTTTTTATATTGTCAATTTTTAGCAATAATGCCAATTTAAAAAGAATCACTTCTTGCACCTGCTAAGTTTCTGTATTTGTAAAATATAAATTGACTTGGATGTGTAGTTTAACATTGTGAGAAAACCACAAATCTCTTCTGTATCCTGAATAATGTTGTATAGCCAGAAAGCTGACTAGAAGTGAAATAGATATATACTCACAAGTGGAGTATTTGAAGAAATGTAAAATCATAAGAAATTTGTTTTTTCCCTAATCTTCTTTGATTTGGACATCAAGTTTTGCTTAGAAGCAAATTTTATGGTCTCTTTAGAATCCAATATATGCAGACAAAATGCAAAGAACCCAAATCTGATAGAAATATGGGAAATGTTATAATTTATCACCCCTCTAGATATTACGATTTACTGACTGAAAATCCAGTTTCTGTCAAACATCCATGGTTTGATATTTTCATTTCCACTTCTTTCACTTAAAAATTGCATAGTTACAATTACATGAGATGCTAGAAAAGGAAATAAAATAAAACTCAGAGGTAGTAAGATGATCGTGGTTTGTCAGTTATTGGCTAGAGGTTGTAATAAATGAATGAAGCACGTGGGAATTATATGATGGTGAAACTATCCTGCATGATACTGTTCTATAGGTTACTGCGTGTTATGCATTTGTGAAAACCCATGGAACATTACAAAATCAAGAGTGAAATTTAAGCTGTGCAATTAAAAAATATTCACTGTGAGTTTGGGGGAACTCAGAATTGAAAGACTGTTGAACAGAGAGTTCAATTTCATCATAATATATTAAAAAAAAAGCACTCACCTGAAGAAAGGAGGGATGAAGTTGGGGAGTGGTTTGGTGTAAAGATGCTAAATTAAGTGACTTCTAGCCTAAAAGTCCATTTTTACTGCATTCTAGTTGATAAAGGTATTTTGTATGGTGTATAGATAGACATGTAATTCTTTCCAGTTCTGTAATTCTGAGACTTCTATACATGAGTCCTCGAACTGAAGTATTATTTAAATTACTGGTGGAAGTTTCTCACTGTTAGAGTGGGAATTTATAGAGCACCAGAATATAAGGTTAGAAAGCTCTATGTATTAATTGGTTGAAGTTTGATGCATCAGTAATAACATTCTTAGTTAATTTAGAAAGAGTTATAGTAATGAGACATTTTGGTATTGGCATAACATTAGAGAGTACAAAATTAGACACGTTAGTTAATGTTGATGGCAGTTTTATTTGTAATAATCAAATACTGGAAACAAGCCAATATCCATATAAATATGTATTTATGTATGTGTATATATACATAATCTAGTATAAAAACATATATATCTGTGCCCTATCAGTTGAGAACTAAAAGAAATGACAATCTAGGAGCAAATATTCCTGGTAGCTATATATTGACTTCTAAGACTGTACTATAAAATAAAAGAAAAAAAAAAAAGAAATCAGTATTCTTTATAGAAACACTCTACTCTAGGATTAGGGTAGGAAATGACATATGATGAACATGGGTCGTTTAGTAATAGTAGAAAAAAAAAAGTCCTCAAAACACACATGCATTTACTCATTGATGGAGCATCATAAAGGAACACAGAAAACATTTGAAACATCTCCTTAATTGTTGAAATTAAAAGAATTTTGAATAAATATACAAAGTAGTAGATAGTTATCAAAGTTTAAAATAAACCTATGTGTTCATACTGCATTATTGAAATAGTATATATTGTATTATATTGTTTTCTTAAAATGTCATTGCATATATATATAAATACATACATATATATAATTTTAAAATCTAGAAAATCAAACCCAACAAGATACAAAGGAATACCTGATATAATTAAATGGAGTTTATTCCATACATGTAAGGCTGGTCTAACACTTTAAAATCAATTAATACAATAACATCAATAGCAGAAAATAATATGAAACCATATGATCATCTCAATATATGTTGAAAATTAATATGCCTAAGTGACCTTTTGTTCCATTTCTCTATATTTCACATATAATTGGCACCATGTAATATTTATCTTTTTCCTTCTGACTTATTTTACTTAGCATAAGCCCTTCCAGCTCCATCCACATGTCCATAAATGGCATGAGTTTAGCACATGCATGAAAAATCTAAATTATATACTATATTTAATTATAAAAGTCTAAATAGTAACCCCTTAAAGGAAGAATAAGACAAAGATACATATCTCAGAATTTCTACTACATTTGAAATAGAAGTTCTATAAGCAAAAAAAAACCTATAAAAATAAAAGCTTTATACATTTATATAAGATGAACTATGTTTTTTCACAGTCTATGTGATAATTTAGGTAAAATGTCTGATGGGATCTACACAATCACCAGAACTATAAGTGATTCTAGAAACATTGTACAATAAATAACCAATATACAAAAAAGCAATTCTGTTCTACAGATCAGCAGAAAGAAAAATGGAAATAGGAGGGGCTATTTAGAAATAGAATATAGTGAAGTGCTATGAATGTATTTGACAAGAATATAAATAATGTGTACACTGAAAATTATAAAACACTTCACAGAGAAATTAAAGAATTTAAGAAAATAGAAATATGCTGTGTTCACTGATTGGAAGACTCAATACTGACCAGGTATTGATGAAGGTTTAATAAAATCCCAAATTCATGTGAAAATATAAAACTTTAGAATAACCAAACTAATTTAAAATTGAAAAACAAAGTCAGAGTTGGAGAACCAACACAACTTTAAAAATAGAACAATGAAAACATTTTGGTACTGACATAATTGTAAAGAGAGTGCAAAATTAGACACATTAGCTAATGTTGATGGCAGTTTTATTTGTAATAGTCAAAAACTGGAAGCAAGCCAATATCCATTAGCAGGTGAATGGATAACAAATTGTATATCCACATAATGGAATATATTTAGTTATAAAAGGAGTGAACCGGTGACATACCTGACAATATAGATGAATCACAAACTTGTACTGAGTGAGGAAAAAAAAAAACACAAAGGATCCATATTGCATGATTCCACTGATGTAAAACTCTAGAAAATGCAAGTGAATGTATAGCATGAAAAAGTATGCTGATAATTTGTTGGGGACAGGTTATGAGGAAATGTGTAAAATAGGACATGGGGAAATATCTGAGAAGTCTAGATATGTTTGGTATTTTGCTTGTATGTTTATGGTTTCATAAGTGTAAACAAGAAATTTTCTTAGCGTGTACAATTTATTTATGAATCATCAGATATCAATTATAGCTATAAGAAAATTGACTCATAAAAATAAATTGGCATATAAATTGGAAATAAATTTATTAGAAGTAGAAAAGTAATGGAGTAAGTAAATAATTATATATGTATTATTAAATCTATCACTATTAAGTTGAATCATTACTGCAAGAAAATTTAGGAATATTTTTGTCAAAATTGTATATTCTTTGTTATATATGCTGAAAATTATAAGATCAATGTACATCAATAATTTTTAAATAGTGCCCTACTGAAATAAACAGTTAAACTTTTAAATTCATGCAATAAAATCACAAATGATCATTAAAAAATATTGATCAGGAAAGGAACTGGTTACAATTATGTTACAGAAAAAAAATAAATTATACCTAATTTGGATCTCATAATATACCTACTTAAGTTAGTTAAAATAGAACTTTAATTAGAAAAGTATATATATTAATGAAATTACAGAGAGATTATTTACTGTTTAGCACCGTTCCTATTTTATTATGTTGATACATTTTATAACACTTAAGAACAAATAGAACAAGTCTAAATATAAGGAAACATTTCTCCTTTTTGATACAAATAAATGAAATAATTATAAATAGAATAACCAATCACATAAATGTCTCTCTAGAATAATGTTGGACACCAGGATATATTGAAGAAAGGCAGATTATTTAAATAATGATGAACAAAAATACAAGTCCAATCCCTCAACCAAACTTTTATTGTCTGAGTACAATAAAATATAGATATTCTGGCTTTGACTTTATGAACTACAAATGAGTCAAATTATATATATTTTTTTCTCTGACTTATTTTTACTAAGCTTGATATCTTCTAGATAATCCATGTTATGCAATGGCAAGTTTTTCCCATTTTCACAGATGAATGTAAGTTATTGTGTAACTATATCACATTGGCTTTATCCAGTTATCTGTTGATGAGTTCTTAGGGTGTTTTCAGCTCTTGGCTATTGAAAACAATGTTGTGCTGAATATGGGGTGCAGACATCTCTTCATATTAGTGTTTTCATATTATTTTATTAAATAACTAGAATTAAGATATCTAGTTCATACCGCATTCCTATATTTAAGTTTTGAGGGTACTCTGTACTGTTTTCTGTAATGGCTGAATCAATTTACCCCAACAACAGTATATAAAGGTTTCCTTCTCTCCATATCTTCCCAAACAGTTGGTTCTTCTCTTTTAATAATAGCCATTCTCATAGCTGTGAGATGATATTGCTATTTTGATTTTCATTTCATACTAATAAGATTTCCAAACATCCCTTAATGTTTCCCTTGGCCTCTTTTAGACCATTTTCTATTCAAATCTTCTGCTCATTTATAACTGGTGTATTACTTTTGAGTTTTATGAGTTCTTTCATGTTTTGGATATTAACCCCTTAGTGGATGTGTGATTTGTAAATATCTTCTTCCATTCAGATGACATCAGGCGCTTTCAGGGTGGATTGGCCTTAGACCATTCAATTGAATGCCTTTTCATTTTGATAGGTGTTTCTTTCACTCTGCAGAAGTTTTTTTTCTTTCTTTCTTTCTTTTTTTTTTTTTTTTTAGTTTGATGTAGTCCCATTTGTTTTTGTGCTTTGGTTTCCCTTGCCATTGGAATTATGGAATATAAGTCTTGTTAACACTTGACTTTTTATAATTCTGTAATTGACATTTTTAAAACTTATGCATTTCAAAAGAAATCACAAGATTGCAAGTTCCTACACATGTCTTTTTAAAGTCTTCTCAAAGTCTCAACTAATTGCAATAAGCAGTTTGGTTGATGCTGAAATAGAATTTCATGTGAGCATTATTTTTATTCATATTTTAAAAGTGTACAATTTTTTGTCTGGATGTAAGATTGAACTCAATTGCATATGTACTTGTAAGTGTCATTACTGGATCATACGGTAACACTGTGTTACCCTTCTAAATAAACTGCCATCTGTCTTTTAAAATGGTTGTACAATTTTGGATAGCATCCAGCAATGAATGAAAATTCATGTTGCTCTGAATCCTTGCCAGCATTTGATATTTTCACATTTAGAGTTAAACCATTCTAATAGGTGTATAGTGTTATTTTAATGTTTTGCTGTACAATTTCCTAGTGAAATATAATGTGAAAGATGTTATGGATTTACTAGTGATTTGCATATTTTCCTTGGTAAGATGTCTATTCATATGGTTAGCCCATTTTTTTAATGTAGAATCTTTTTGTTATTGTTGAGTTCTAAGAGCCTTTTATAAATTTTGGATACAAGTCCTTTAAGAGTACTAGCATTCTTTTTTCTATATACTTTCAGACACCTGCTGTTTCTGAATTTTTTGAGTGGGTCATTGTCACATATGTGAGATGGTATTCTATTGTGATTTTGATTTGCATTTCCCCAGTAAATGATAATGAACATTTTTATTTTGTGTGTTTGTTTACATCAATTGTATGTCTTTTTTTGGACAAGTACCCATTTATCTCTTTTGAGCATTATTAACTTGGTCATCTTTTTTTTGTTTGTTTATTTAACAACCTTGTAATTTTTTTTACAATATAGGATTTTATTTTGGTTGTATGAATTCATTGTAGATTTTTATATCAACCCCTTGTCAGATGCACCATCTACAAATATTTTCTTTCACTGATTATCATTTGCTGAATAAGTTCTATTTATCATTTCTGCTTTAGTTTTGCTTGCCATTTTATTAGAGTTCCCAAAGATATTGCTGAAGTCAACAACATGGAATGACTTACCTGTTTTTTTCCATGTATTTTATGTTTTTTAGTCTTCCATGCAAGCCATTCATTTTAACTTTGTTTTGTGGAAAATGTGAGTTGTGATTCCATTATTTACATGTGACTATTCTTTTTTTTTGGAAATTAACCACTCACCAATATAAGTGCAGGTTTATTTCTAGACTCTCAAAACAACAAACTTCATGTTATCTATTCATAATGCCTTTGTATGGAAATAAAAAAATTGAATATTTGCAGAAATAAGTAAAACGTGTTAAAATTGTTAATTCCATAGTTTCAATTTTACTGGCAATCCTCTTATATCCATCTTTTATGTTAAAGGTTTTAAAAATGATTAAAAATTAGAACATAAAGATAATTTTAAGTCAAATACTATAATTCCATAGATACTTTACTGGATCTTTATAAATTTTTTTTGGTTACATGTTTAGAATTCATTGCATTAACCAATTGAATAAAAGGATTAGGATTAATTTAAAATGTTGTGAAAATAAATTTTTCTAGAGATTTGAAATGACATGTTATAAACTACACCATTTTGTAAAAGGGACTTCCAGATGTGGCAAAGGGATAGACTCATTGACTTAAGAGGCCTTTTGTATCTCTAATGCGCCTGCATCTGTGATGATAACAGCTCTTTATTAATAAGAGGGTTCTTTTCTTTAATGGGAAATTTCTTGGCCTGCTGTTCAGTGTTTGTTTAGAAAAGTTGGCCAAAAAAAAAAAAAAAGTAATGTCACTTCTGTTTATTTCATAAGTACCCTTGTAAATAATTGTATAAATCCTATTACTCATATCACTAAAATAACAAATAGAGATTATCAGTCTTTGTGAACAGAGCTCATTATCTTTGGTCTCTAGTAGAAAACATGCACATTTTGTTTTATTTGCTTTTATCAAAAAGAAATGTATAATGGTATATATGTACATATCTATAATCTCTGTTTTTCTGATTCCCTCCATAAGAATTGTCTGAACGATTAATATGTATAGTATCAGACCATATATGGGATATGTCTTTCAGTTTTACAGTTAGATCCCTGGGATATACATGTCCTTATTTAACATGTTCCTTGTTTCTGTTATTATGCAAGAAATCATGCCTGATTAAGTTCAGACAGTTTGCAAGGCAGGGGGTTGTGTAATTGCGATCATGCTCTGCAGGTTTTCGCTTAATTGTCATCTCTTTTGAAACTAGATTAAAGGATTTTTTTTTTTAGAGTTTGCTCTCACCTGTTTGTTCATTACATTAATTTAAGTTGTCTTCCCTGCTATTTGTTAAAAACCTACTACCAGGAGAATGTGGTAAGGTCAATTTTTTTTTCCTATTCTATGTGCCTAAAGGCATTATATCACTTTGTCATACACTATCATGTACACAGTGCACTTCTTGATTTTCCTGAGATATCTAGGATTATATAAATGCCAAAATAAGTCAACTTACCCCTAGGAATAACCATGTTTGCTCTTCTAATACACAAGGTGAACTCTAAAGCATATACATCTATCAAGGATATTCTTACTATAAAATGGTGGATTTTTCATAATTCATGGTGCTGCAAATCCCAGTGATTTAAATTAAACCACTCTTTCCTCTTTAAGACAGATAATAAGAGAGAATTAACATTCTTAGTTAATATCCGGTTCTCTAGTTACCAAAACCATGGGGATAACACAATTATTTGTTCACATATATTGTCAATTAACTTTTATTTCTAGACTTTTTTTTTATTTCTGTCCTGAGTTTTTGTACACAGAAGTTTGAAAATAAATATATGAAATGACAACTGAACATATGTATTATTACAATGTATTACAGTATTTTACTGTACAAAATTTTAACAGTTTCTTAAAAAGACAATGAAAGGCTGACACCTGAATTATTATTATTCAATAATATAGTTTATATTGAAACTGATATTAATCTCAAAATGTTTGCTTCTTTTATTTCTGGCAGGTTCTTTCTGTGATCACTTTGTTAACTGTTTTTCAACTATATTTGAACTGCAATCGTGAATTAGGATCCTATTGCAAGAACATATGGTATAGTAGACCATGAACAGTTTTAGAGAAAGGGAATATATCATCATAACATGATCAAAGTAAGACAATGAGGAATTGAAATCAAATTTCCACAAAATATATATTTTTGTTTTAATAAGAATTTCTTCATTTTTCATAATAAACTGTGTTAAATATAAATTTAAAAGATAATCCTACCAAGTTTGTCACTTAAGAATTTCTGCATGAGATTAAGGTGAAGGCACATTGTTAACCCACATGCAGATTTAAATCCATAAAATATTTTCAGTTATTATCAACTCCTTTCAATATCCACATAGTCTTTTCTAATGAAGCCCTTAGAGCATTGCATATCAAGATGATTTAATTTTATATATCTTGTCTTCACAGCACAAAATGTAAAAAAATTATTCCAAAAGATATTCTAATATTCTACCAATATTGTAGTCAGAAGTTTGTTTATAAACTCTATGAATCAAAATAAAATAGTGGGTTCAAACAAGGGGTAATTTGTAAACTTTTCTTTTAAAATAATATTGTAATGATATGAAAAAAGGATATACAAAATATAGTTTAACATGAAAATCCTCAGATACTGTGTTTGCTACACTCGAAAACCATGCCACCTCTATTGCCTGGGATAGTGATGGACTGTACCCCAAATGCAGTAGTGAATTGGGGTACGTAGACAGAAGCTGCAGTCATTTGGGCAACTGAAGAGACCCTGATGAACTGACCTGGGGTTCATCTCGACTATGTATGATTAGCCCCTATCCCAGGACTAGGGGGAGTGGCTGCTGCACAGCCAGACTCCCACTACATGAAGTTTCAACAGACATGATCTTTGTGAGTAGTCTTTATCCAAAATTCTGGAGGAAGGAAAAAGAGAAATGGCTTACATAGTATGTGGACACATTGCAGAACAGTTATGCACTGTTGTCACCAAAATCCTTTATCAGTTGTTCACTAACCTATGGTTTGTATTTACTAATATTACTATTCAATTATTTATCATACTTAACTGAGTGCCATTTGAAACTTATTTACATTTTAGGTTCTTCCTGGGAAATTATATTCCCAAGAAATTTTAATTTGTATCAAATTTTTTGCTCAGCAAAACAAGCAGGGACATTCAAACCTCAGAACCCTCTTTGAATCATGCCTACTATGAAGCTCATTCAACATAAACAAACTGTTCATGTTCACTTCAGTTTTATGACTGGTGAACTATATTTTTATAAGGTATGCTACTTTATTATCAATAATAAATATAAAATGTTTTGATCTTTATAAAACATTTTTTTAAGTGGTAACACCATAGAATGGGTCTGAGGATTCCACCAGAATTCAAGCTTTCAAAGTGATCAAAGTTTGATCAGGCAACACATAAAACTAGAAAAATATTTTTTCTACCAGGATTATAATTTCCAACCCATATTTAAAATCTATAAACACCATACTGTCTCCTTACTTCATTCTGAGATCATCAAGCTAATCAAAATGCTTCATTATGAACTTTCTTCCTGTGTCCTTTCAAACTTAAAAAGCAAGCCTAAGATCTCACTGTCATGACTCATGTTCTGCTCCAGCTGCTATTTAGACTGTCCCCGTTTTCATCCAAATCTCCTTAAATAGTCTGAATTCCATATTTTCTCTTTCGTACCATCTCATTTATCCATCACTGACAGAGATCTGATTTCTGACCCATATGCTCCAGTCCTCACCCTCCCTTCTCAGTCCCAAATGGCCTATTGGGCTTTCTGAATGCCCATGATGATGCTGCATACTGGCTGATATGGACACTTTGGACTCAGGCAGCCTGGGTTTTCTTCCTGACTCAGCCACTTATTAGATTGTGCTGGAAAAAAAATGTCTATTTTTCATTCTCTCATCTTTAGCATGGGTACATATAGGGGTAACATAAAGATACTTTTTTTTAGTTTTACTACATTCTCTAGCACAAAATTGTTTCTGATTTATTAAATTATTAGGAAATTCAATAATATATCAAAGAAACAAAACAGTGTTTGGCATACAATGAACAGGGTTGCTAAATGACACTTGCATATGGCTTGGAAGAAAGAAATCTTTTTAGAAAAGATACTCGGTTGCTGCTATAAATGGCTACAGTGAAGGTGTATTCTGTTTTCAATCCTAAAACAGAAGTCTGTGGTGTAAATTACAGCTGTGACAACTACAATGTTCAATATAAAATAATCTGATATTTGGAAACTGAGCAACAAAAAAGCAAAGAAAGTTTGTATCTGAGTAAACAGATTGCCAAAGAAGCTAATCCAAAAGTTAATTAATATACCTGTATACATATACATAAGTGTATATATACACATATACCTACAACTGTGTGTGTGTTTATCACTTTATTTTCAATTTTTCATTTAAGAAGTGACTCTTTAGGGGCCCCCTGGTGGGCCAGGGGTTGAAGTCTCAACACTATGACGCTGTCACCAACCACTGAGACAAGAGTTCGATCCCTATCAGGGGAGCTAACCCACAGAAGGCACATAAGACATTTCCTGTCTCTCCTGCTGCTTCCTTCAGTAGTGTATTTCAGTAGATCCACCTGTTCTGCTCACCACTCTCTCTCTGGTGAGCCCTCTTACTCCCTTGCATCTCTGGCCTATACCCCAGTTCTTGTATGTGTAAATAAATAAATCTTAAGAAAAAAAAAAAAAAAAGAAGTGTCTATATAGGTCCTTCTCCTAAGTAAGAATTCTCCACAATTTACAATTTCATGATTCTCATCAGATCATTGCTGCATTTTTATAGTTTATTATGTATTAGGTACCATCACCACTCCAACAGCAATTAAGTTGTTAAAATAATAATGATGACTATTAAAACTAAGTGAAAGGTGAAATAATGAGTCTAAAATGAGAGGAGAAATTCCTGCAGAGGGGAAACAGCATTTCTATATGAAAACATCACACACACACACACACACTGATTTAAACATGACAGTCACTGTGATTCTAAAGGTCTGATTCTGTCATCTCTTGTTTCTAAATTACAGGCTAATGCTCTCCTACATCCACCTATGTGACCTCTTTTTACAAATCTTGGTAAACCACCAGACCCACATCTTGAGAAATACTGCTCCAGGGTACATTGACTACAGTGTAGCTATTAGTACTTGATTATGGGTCTTAGGAATTGTATTTAGACACTTCAATACAATATTGATCACGCTGCTTTATTTGTTCAGGTTTTGAAATATGAATTTGCCAGGGATTCTAGACAGGAACATTTTAAATGCTTGGATCTTTGGCTATCCATTGCCTTTTTCATATAGATTTTCTGTTGGGCAATTTTATGAGAGCTGACTTACTACACAATTAGTGAAGTCAGTCTCTTTTCTCAAAGGAAATGTGGGTTTATCAGGATCTTTTCCAGTGCAATTCAAATATCCAACACTTTAAATATATATGTATATATATATATAACCATGTGTTTAATTTTATTTCTAAGAACTATGTATTCCATGTAGAAAATTCTTGATTTCTACTACCAAATAATTTAAAAAGTGGGAGGAAAGATTTTGATTATTGGTAATAAACACTTGACACTTTAAAAATTTATAACATCAGTCAAAAATATCTCATTGTTAGCCTTTCATTATTACTATGTTAATATCTCTATTTTTTGACAATGCAAGTATAATTGGGATCAAGTTAACTTTATTTAACTAGTTAATAAGCATAAAAGTCTATTACATTTTCAAATGACATTTTGGTAGTATAATTTTTTTAAATGCCCAATGCTTCACATATTGGTTTGTTTTAATGTTAAAATTGTTTTTATACATATATTCAGAGTTATTACCTTAAATGTAATTGCATATTTTTTTCTGATTACAGAAAGTATATCTGCTGAAAATAGAAATAAATCTGAGTGATTTTCTTGACTTTGGTTTAAACATGCAGTTCTTTTATCAATTTTCACAGGAATACTATAGGAGTGTACTGGGTAATATTTTTCTTGATTTTGAGGTTGAATTTTCCTTTTTGCAATAAATCAGTTTAGTGTAGGCAACAGAATATCCTTCTGCTAATATTCTCTGTCATCTAACAAATCTCTTATTTGCAAAATAATTCTGTGAATTTAACTTATATTAATCTGTGTAGGGATGACCTGCAAATGTGGTTCAGTGCAAAGTCACTAGTAGACTATAGCTATTTTCATTTTTGACTCAGTTTTTGGAAAATGGTTTTGTAATTAAATAAAAATCTTCCATTTGTCATCAATTGTCACATTTTTCCATTTTTGTGGATTATTTGAATTTTTTATATCTAGGTTAAAATGTTTTATAATGTACTCTTTATAAGAGGAATATATTTTACTAAAAATAACTAGTGCCTGAAATACAGGTTTCACAATCTAAAAGTAATTGAAAGATGATGCTTAGTCATATGCCTGCTTCCCTTGTTATTTCATATTCTGTTTCTTTATGTTTTCCAATTTCTTCAATAGCATGACAACTACATATTTTAAAGCATATTTTAAAGTATGTTCTTTAATTAAATCATGGAAAAGTAGCTCATTTCATTCTTTAATTATTATTGCACTCCTCATTTTTAAATTGACTAAAAGCCTCAGTTTCAGGCTCTGGGCTCATATATATGAAAGTTTAAAATTAAGTGTGACATTGTCATTATTTCTAGGGAGGTACAAATTTTGAAAAAAATAACTCTTATTACATTTGTTAACAGTGAATATTCACGTGGGAAGCATAAAGGAAATGAATTTGACCTTCTTACTACATAGTAAAACTCAAGAACATTCTGGTTATCCATTGGTGTCCTTATAACATTTCTATCTACCCCAAGACAACCAGCCACTATTGAGCCTTTAGAGGAGTTTAATTTAAGCAACTTGCTAAGAAATAAACTATTTTGGGTATTTTTAGTTGACTGACTTTCTATTTTATCTTTTCATAGGGATGTTTAGTAAATAAGCCTCACTTGTGAATGATGTCTAGTAAAATCAAATTTAAGGATAAACAATTTGATCCACAGATGGTAAAGTATAATTGATGATAATATGACCATAAACTGGAAGGACATGTTTTAAAACTGTGTCAACGCTAGGAGCAAACTAGTAGCATTATCAAACACTGTACTTACATGCTTTGAAGAGTAATTTCATTTCTAATTTTATTTCAGATAGACAGGAAAAAATCTTAGACTTTTTTGGCTTTACTTCAGTGGGATAGTCAGTCTGCTTTATATCTGTTACATGACTAAAATGAGAAAAATTTTCATGCAGATAATCTATAAACTATTATTTTTATGAAAACTGTATGGGACACTACCACCCAAACAAAAATTACATAATCACTCCTTTGGAAGATTTATCTTTAAAAAAAAAAAGATGAACTCTTTGCCATTTGGGACATGGATGAACATAGATGGGCTTGTGCTAAGTAAAGTATACCAGAAGGACAAAGAAAAACACAAAGTGGTTTTTGTTTGTTTTTATACATACAAGAACTAGGGTATAGGCCAGAGTTGTGGGGAAGGGGAGGGGTGAGAGGATTCACTAGGGACAAAGTGGGGAGCAGAACAGGAGGATTTACTGAAATACACTGCTGAGGGGCGTAGTAGGTGAGATAAGAGAGATCTGCTGTGCCATGTGGTTTAGCTCTCTGGATGGGGATTGAACTCATGCTCAGTGGCTGGTGAGAGCTTGATAGTGCTGAGGCTTTAATCCCTGCACTGCCAGGGATGCTCCAGTGGTTGTACCAATATGTGGAATAAAGAGAAGAAAACAAAATGTCAAACAAAAACAAACCTTAGAAATCTGACATAAAATTTGATTTCTAGAAGGGGAATGGATAGGTGGAAAGCAAAGGTGAAAGAAGGGCCAGTGAACTATAATAAAGACTATGGGTGCTATGGTGGTTGGTACTTTGTGGTAACATTCATCCAAAGTAGTGTAAACCTTACTTCTGACTCATGTATTATATTGTAAACCATTGTAAACCGCAGTAAAAAAAAAAATCAACTCTGTCTCATCAAAAGCAATGTTTTAAAAAGCATATGTTCGATGTATGTAGAAGAAACTTCTTATTCTTATGTTTATTGGGTTTGGTTACCACGTAAAAGTTGTAGCCATGCCTTGTTGTTAATTTTTCTTTAATGTGCTCTCTCTTCTTTGTCATATGGCATAATGTGAATGTAGCAGAAATAAAATCCTTGTCTTTTTCTAGTTATACACATTCACATACAAAATCACCCCAACAAACACATAAGTAGCAACAAATAAGAAATCAAATCCAGCATCAGTTTCTCCATATATTATTTTTTTTAATATTTATTTATTTATGCATTCAAGAGCTCAGGCACAGGCCAGAGTCACGGGAGGTGAGAGGAATCACCAGACAGAGTGGGGAGCAGAACAGGCAGACAGACCGAAACACACTGGCAAGAGGAGCAGCGGGCAAGGCAGGAAAGGTCTACCTCACCATGTGAGGCCGGCAGCAGGGATCGAACTCGTGCTGCAGTGACTGCGGTTTGCTTCACAGTGTGTTGCTTAACCCAGTGCGCCACCAGGGAGGCCCTCTCCATATATTCTTTTATTCACATGGAAGACTAAAATTAAGTTAGCTTTTGAACTGTTAGGAGAATTTGGTTGGGCATATAAGTCTGCTAATCTTCCTGCTAATATTACACAAATTACTCAAGAGAATTTTTAAACTAAAATGCTCATTAATAATTTTCAAGTGAGAATACATTAAAATTTGTGTGACAAACATATTGAATATCTGTATCAAGTTATCATTTTAATGAATAATTAAAAACCCATATGAATATCAGGGAACCCTTGCTTAAACCAGCTACTCAGGTTGATCCTTCTTCTATGTTTCATTTCCCCAAAATAATACTGCTATATTTTTCTTATGTACTTGTGGATTTCCTCCCTCTTCCTCTTCATTTTATTCTTATGCAACTTACATATATGTGCTTGACTGCTTTACCCATCCCTTCTATTCATTTTTATGGCCCAGTATAAGCTTCCTAAAATACAACCCTGCTGAAAAAATGGTGATATAGCATTTATCCCACATCAATCTATGCAAATGATATAAGAATAAATCAAGCCAAACTATATAAATTGTACGTTTTGTTGTTGAGATTATTACCTGTCATGTTAATGTGTTTACATACACTATTTGTAAATATATGTATATATGTGTCTGTGGGTATTGTTCATTTTACATCCTTACTGTAGTGCCTCAATCGCTATAAAATAAATCTATATTTGTTAAAAGAATTTGTCAAAATTAAATTATTTTTAAAGACTAAATTGTTTAGTACAATTGTCACTGAATGTTAATTAAATTCACAGAGTAGTTATAAGAATTCAACATATTTAATAGATCAAAAAAATCTAAATCATTAGAGTTGGAAATTATTTGAAAGGTACTTTGTTCTGTACACATCTTTGCTATGCATTTGTATGTGATGTCATTTATGAGTAGAAGTTATCCTTTGAGATGTGTGTATTACCAATTGATAGACATTATGAGATAAAAGTATGAACCAATGGTAATAAATGGAAAGTAGGAAAAACATATGAGTAAAAACTGTGATATCTATACAATATTAAAAGATTTAAAAAATTAAAATGGAAGAGTGACGTCAACAAGACTTACAAAAAGACATCTCTAAATGGTGTTTATACTGAACATCCTTCTCTTAAAACCAAGAAAACAATTGAGACTAAGTAAACTGATTGGGGAAAATTAAGTTTCTTTTTCACAAAATTTTCCATATTTTTTTCCCCAAAAGACAACTTTATTTGCCCCTCACCATGCCCTTGCCCTTGTATTTATTCCTTTTAGAGACCAGGGTATTAAGGTAAACAAATGATAAATTTAGTAAGGTAGGATAATTGCTGCCTTGGAGAAGTTTTCAGCACTCCCTGATGATATTAGTATGTTCAGGCCTTCTTAATAGTTAAATTTAGAAAGGAGCTGTGGTTCCTACATGCTGGAGTACCTCCAATGCCCCAAATTCTCTGTTATTTCTGCCGATGTGAAAGTGGAAGTGACATTTTGTACATAAAGACTCTATAGCAGTATTCACATTGAATTGGAGATAGTTTTAACTTTTCCAGAATGATGAATTCCTTAAACAAAGCAAGCTTTTGACATCAATGTACCTTTTGATTTCAAAACTATGATGATATGATAGTTATTCCAAGTTCTCAATCAATAAAATTGTGAAAATATCTGTTGAATATCTTTTATTTTATTTATTACCACTTATTATTTAATTCTGAAAATAAAGTATCAAAAAAAACCTCTAAGAAAAAATCTTCCATAGTAATATAAATTGTTTACTAAGAGTATGAACATACCATTGTCAGGTTCAAATAAGCAAAACCTTTTTTATTCTTGCTACTGCTACTATTGTGATGATTATTATTAATGTTCATGTATGCACTTTTTCTCAGATTAAGTATGACATATTTAATACTGAATGCTATTGCATAAGTGATTCCTTGAAACTTTCATGTATTTCTGTAAATCCTCCCAACATTTTAATAGCATTTAATTACTCTCAAATAAAAGCTTTCGTGTATGTGTAAAACATTTTTCTTGGCACTTGAAAGTAAAATGATTTTCTTTGCAATTTGAAAGTAAAATGCAGATTTAAATAGAGACAAATATTGGAAGTAAAAGAGAGGAGTTTATGAATTTCAGATAATTTCCTTTGAAATGATATATCTCAAGAAGATTCCGTTTTAAAAAGTTTTTAAAAAAATAAGAATAGTTATGATGGTTTTTAAACTGTTATGACTAACTGAATTTATTCAATCTACTTACAAAAAACAGAAGATTACTTCAAGTGTTAAACATCATCAAATATTATTTTCAATCTATACCAAAAAAGTATGTGATACTGCATATCCTTTAAGGATTACTCCTTATAAATAAAAAATGTGTAACAGAAAATTTGCTATAGAAATATATAAAACCAACTTAAAAAATATTTAGTATAATGTAATGTAACCCTCTGGTATAATTAAACTTTATTATGTCACAACAAATTACTTTGCAATTAAAAAATATTAGAAATTTCAAAAATGTTGTCACATTTCAAGTACAAATTGTATGATTTATTTTTACTTTTCTATATTTTGTCAAACTAAAGAGTCCATGGTGTATCCATAAGTAACAAGTGATAAGCATATTTTCACATTAACACATACATTATTATATGCATATACTGTTATTTATAATCATTACATATATTTTGCTCATTTATGTCATGAAAATAATATTCCTGGAAATCTCTTCTTTCTAGACTGATTGATATATTTCTAAGCTTGCTGAATAACTGACATGTATGTTAGGATTTTGTTTTCTTTCATAAACCAAATTCTGGTTTATTACCAAATTTGGAAAAACTCAACTCAGTATAAAGAAAATAACCTATGATAAAATGTACTTATGTGTGTATTTTGACAAATGTATAACATAATCACAATTAAGATTTTAAACATTCCCATCATCTCCAAAATCTCTGTAGAATCTTGTCCTCCTTTTTCAATCTCAGATAATCACTGATCTGAGTTTTATCACATTCTATTGTATCTATCACATTATTGCTGCCTATCTTTTAAAGTCATATGACTAGAATAATGTAGTTATATATTAGTAAAATAGTAAAATATTTTATATAGTAATTCATAATGTAGTGACCTCTATAACTGATTTTTAAATTTAATTATTGTATAGTATCTACCTTATGTATATTTCTGGATGTATTTTTTACACCCCTATTTCTGAATCTTTGGGTGTTTTCTATTTGGGATTATCAAAAGAAAAGCTCTAATGAAAAATATCATATGATTTTTGTTAGCATTTGCTTTTATATATGTTGGATGAATATCTAAAAGAAATACTCCAATGAAAATCTTGGTTTTTGTTAGCATATATCTTTATATATGTTGGATGAATACCTAGAAATAGAATTATTCGAACATGACATAAGTATATATTTGCATTTGTAGGAAACTGTCAAAATGCTTTCTAAATCAGTTGCACAATTTTGCATTTCCACAGCAATTAGTTAGATAAAATATTTCAGGTACATCCATGGAATGTGTCTGCATGTCCATTAGAAAGTATTTGCTTGTCAACTTAGAACTAGCCATGCTTTATGGAATTGTCCTAATTTATATTGTAGACCCAAAATTTCCTGAAAAATGAAGGAAGCAATGATTAATAAGTTACTGATAATGATATAAGAAATGAGGTGGAGGGTCACTGAAATTTTTTGTTGATGTGTTACTGAATTATACCTAATGCAACAGTTTATTTTATGATTTTGCTTCAGATAAAATAACTTAGTATTCAACAGGAATCATCACTGTCATGTGTGCTTGATAATATATGCTTTTGACTAAACATAATTTCTACTTTTTAAAGTGCAAGGTTTTCTAATTATTGAAAATAATTAAGACTGAAAAACAAGTACTCTCAGTTAAAGATACTTAAGATCAGTGGACTCTATATAAATATCTGGAAAAATGAACCTGACAGGAATAGTTCAAGGGTGGTTTTTGATGCATGTTTATATATTACATTCTTGGTAAAGGAAAAAGTTATTTGATATATGGGACCAGACTCACATTGATTCCTTTGTTGCCTCTGGTCTTATTCCAGTAACACATTAATGGGCATATCAATATCTCTGCTGGGAAACAGTGTCATTTATTTTTCATTTTCTCATATCTTGGCTTTACCCATTCCTTATTATTTTTTTAAAAAATCATTATTTTATCATCTTTTTCAGTTTTTTAAATATTCTATAAATATTACAGGAAAGGTTTTAAAAGTCTGTACATTTTTGTTCTGTTCAAATTAAGATGTTTTTTGGAATTTGTAATTAACAGTTATTAGTTTAGACTTGATGCACTATCAGCCCTCAAATTTAAAGTCGTTTTCAGTGATATGAACTGTTTATTAAAAAAAAATGTAAACTCCCTCTTTGTCCTGGCAGTCAGAAGTATGTCCACACTGGGTAAACTTGCCCATTTGCCTCACCTATCTTTCCCATTTTCATTATGGCACCAATAAAATGATTATATGGATTTGAACTTGGTAGGGCTAAATTGAGATTTTTATTAACTTTCTAGAAGTACTTTCAAAGAAGTAATTAAAAATGTGAATACCCCCAAAATTTAAGTAGTTATGACCCCTAAAAAGACTAACAGTAGAAGTGGCCTAAGCTGTCAGAACCATCTGGTCACATAAGACTCTTACTATGATGTTGGGTAGCAAGGACACAGGGATAATTCATGGACTCAAGTACAAATGCAGTGTTTGGACTAGTTCTCATGAGCACTTCAGTTTGAAGTTAATTCAACTCCAGTTATAATTGAAGGCCCAATTTATAAGGGTTACCTGTATGATTTACATTAGCTTTCGTCACTTAAATAATACATGCTGTACAACCTTCAAAAAATTAAAATAATAGCCTGTGCTTGGTGATACTAATATAGACAGACTGCCACATGATCTCTTCTCATTCACAGAATCTTGTTAAGGAAATAAACACAGTCTGTGTGTAAGTGTACATAGGATTCCAGGGTTCAAATTATAATCTTAGGACTTTTAGGACATTTATTTAGTAAGAACTCCAGCTTCTGCTATTGTAAGTATCATCACTCTCCTTTTTAAGCTTATTAATTACTCTCTTTATAAAACACTTGTAGTTGATTCTTTTTTTGTTCTTTTGTTTAATGGAGCAGATAAAAGATGGCAACAATTGGTTCATAGTTAATATAAGATATTTCCTAAAGGAAATATCAACAATAGCAAGAAACTGACAAGTGTGGAAAGGTAGGAAATCTAGATACCTAGATTCACAAAAATGTTTTTAGAGACTGAAAAAGTACGATCCTCTAAATGTTCAGATTGGTGAAAGAGTAGTAAGAAGGAAGAAAGAATGAGGAATCATTCATTTTAAGATTTTATTGTAAGAAATAATTTCCTAGACATAGATTACCAAAAAGCATATTTAAAATGTAGACTGTTAAGACATCACACCTGAAACTATCTTTATAAAAAATTACTGTTTCTATGTTATAAATGTTTGCTTCAGAAATTTTTTGGAAATGGCAAGCAATGGGTGATTGGTGAGGCCTACTCATGCTGTCTGATGATAGTCTAGATATGAAGGACACTCCTGAGATGTCAGGATGCACCACAAGCTGGCCCCTGCTGGATCTCACTTGTTTTGACTGATATTAATGTCACCATTTTGTAAAAGACATGCTGAGTGCTAACTGGAAAATTACCCACGAGGAGTGGTTGTACAATTGGCTGTTTTGTGAAACAAAATAATTAGCTGTTATGCATTTTGATGATGAATTACTGATTGGCAAATAATGTAACACAAAATTCTCTAAAACTGATAAAGACCACCAATACCAAAAAAATTAAATAGTAAAAGTTGTAACCGGAATGTGGTTGTTCAATAATAATAACTCACAAGTTAGTTATTAAATAGTTTCCCAAACCTGAACATCTACTATTGGGGAACTAGCCCAGGGACTGAGAAATGACTTCTGTAGCTTGGCCATTATGAAAGAAAGGTTCTGTGTTTTCTAGGTGATAAATTAGTCACATCAGCCATTCCTACTCTCCTCCCTGCCCTTTTGCCTTTGTTCTGCTTAAATTGTAATTGTAAGTTTTAGGATCAGGATATAGTGAGGTTAGTAGTTACTTTTAAAAGATCATATGGGGTGTGGATATAATTTAGGTTTCAATTTTAGTATTTCTCCTTTACTGGGGCCTGCAGTTTTAAGCATTAATACTAATTAAATTTTAGGCTTTGTGACTAGTAGTTTATCCTACACTCAAAGTAAAAACAAAATGATTAAGTTGTGATTGTGCAAAGTGGCTGTGCCCACTTTAACATTAATAAATAACTTGTGTAACCACTACAATCAAAAACACTGATGGGAATATGTTATTTTGCATGTATGCTTTATTTTGTAATAGTATATGTCATTAATCTTAGTTGGAGATCATAAGACCCCAAATGGTTTTTAAGAAAAATTGTAATCATTGTTATTTTCCTGCTCTATACACATGTTGATGTAATCCTACTGCCTGCTTGTAATGTATGAAAAAAAGACCTGCTGAGTCTGTCAGTAGGAGATACTTGCACTTTAGGTGTCTGTGTCTTCTCACTCCCTCTCCCCCTTCCCTCATCATTCTCCGACACCATCTCTCCTGTGGGGACCCTGGCCTTAGCTGGAACTGGACTCCCACAGATGATAATTAATTCATAATCTATTATGATGATATTTATTATGTTTGCTGTGTCATACTTTGGCCTTCTATGAAGAATAGTGAACAAATGAGATAGACATCCCCTTGTTCTCACGGAGCTTATCATTAATTTAACAAAGACATGCAATATACACACAGGAAAAGTATTAAACAATCATTAAAATGGAGTGTAAGAACATATAGATCTGATTTTTAAAAATTAAGGTAGCATTTTGCAGCAACTCACAGATCAGAAATATTTTTAGTGAAGATAAAGTCGCTTTTGAATTATGTATATAATATCATTGGAATTCTACTGTATGTTTACAGAGTTGTTTAAAGATTGCTACATATTAGAGAGATAGAAAATTACATTAGAACTTTAGCAAGTCATTTTTAATCATCTTGACGAAAGAATGCAGAAAGATTATAAAAAAAAGAGAAACGCTACTTAGGAGGCAAACACTGCACAGTCGATTAGTTATATGCTCAATCCAAAGTAGTTGCAGTAGTAACAAAAAGGAGTTATTGATTGGTGATACTGTTAAGAGGTATCTCAGAATTGATTATATTTTGATATGGTTTTCTTTGTTTAAAATGAAAATAGTCAGTACAGCCCAGAGTAAAGAGAAATGGACACTGCTGGAAGTTGTATAAATTGTTACATCTCTTTTGGGAAACAAGTTGGTAACATGTGTGAAGAGTTCTGAAATAATTCATACTCATTGACAGTTACTCTACTTCTGGGAATCAATCATACAGAAATAACTATAAATACAAGAAAAGTGTCTTACACAAATAAGTTCAGTGAAACATCTTCAAAACAGTAAAATAAATGGAACTTGCTTAAGTGTTGAATTCAATGTATAAATAACTATATGGGATTTTAAAGCAATCTTATACATTAAATAATATTAATCAAACAAAATTAAATGGCCTGCAAAATCATGCCTATTATAAAATATGTACAAGAAAAAATAGAGAAGATTCATCCAAGATTATAGGGTTTAAGTCTGAGTGGTAATAATAGTTTATATTTTCTTTTATAATTTAATATTAATAGCTGAAAGTGAACTTTCATTCATTAAAGAAACAATATTATTATTTTTAAGTTGTAGTAAGCCATTGCATGTGGTAGCAAAAAGTAAAATTATAAATCAATAAAATTATAACAAATTTCCTACTTTGAAAAGAAAAATATTTTAGGGAAGAATTATGTGTAAATTTGTAGCTTTTGAATGAACTAAACTGTATACATATTTTTTCCAGATTAAAGACTTTGAAGTAATTCTGAGACAAATGGAATCTCAAGGTCAAAGACACTAGGAAAAGGGCTTCCCTGGTGGTGCAATGGGTTAAGCACAGCACTATGAAGCAAACCACCATCACTGCAACATGAGTTTGATCCCTGTTGATGGCCAGGGAGGTGACCCACATGGCACGGCAGACCTCTTCTGTCTCACCTGCTGCTCCCCTCAGTAGTGTGTTTCAGTCAGTCTGCCTGTTCTGTTCCCCACTCTGTCTCTGGTGAATCCTCCTATGTCCCGCACCTCTGACTTTATCCCAGCTCTTGTATGCTTAAATAAATAAATCTTTAAAAACAACAACAAAAACGAAGTCACCAGGAGAAGGACCAGTGAGATAAGTCTATATTCTATAGGCAGCTTCCAAGTATTTGTTAATGCTTGGCTTATTGTGAAAGGATTAGAATCCAAGAAAAAGGATAATATTAAGAGGCAGAGTAGGCTATAGTTTGGTGCTAAATGACAAAAAGAAATTTAGAAGGTGGCTATAAGGAAAGACAGACAATTATGAGCTAAACTCCCAGTAAGATATAGGAGTAAGGACATAATTCAGACCAGTTTCAGGGCTTGTATCTGAGGACATCCAATTTTGAGCATCACAAAGCAGAAAAATAAGACACTATTAAAAAGATAAATATCAGTGTGTGTATAGTTTTCAAATTTTATTTAAAGAAACAAAAATTGTAGTTCATGGGGGCCTCCCAGCAGCCTAGTAGCTAAGTTTCAGCACTACCAGCAGTACGGCCTGAGTTCAATCCCTGGCCAGGGAACTAACCCACATGGCACAGCAGACCTCTCCAGCCTCACTGGCTGTTCCCCTCAGCACTGTGTTTCAGTCGATCTGCCTGTTTTGCTCCCCACTCTGTTGTCTCTGGTAAATACTCTCACACACAAGGGTGCCCAGTCCCAGGCCTCTAACCTACCCCAGTTCTTATCTGAATAAATAAATAAAATAAATGTTAAAAAAATAAACATCGAAGGCCCAAATTATGAGGGTTACCTGTATGTAGATTGATACATTTTGACCATATTAACAGTGCTATTAAAAGACACTATTAGAAACAAAATTTGTGCCTTTGAATCAGAGATAACATTAGGTATGGGTGGCATACATAAAGTAAGTTTCATGTCCTTAATTTAAGAAAAAAAAATCTTTTGAAAAACAGAGGCAAAAGAATGGATAACAATAAACATGAGTTTATTGAGTTAACACTTCAAGTAAGGATATTAAATCACTAACACAGGAAAGATTCAAAGTTCATTAAAATTGAATCATCAAATTCATTCCTCTAGGAGTAGAAACATGTACCTATTTGGTAATTTTTTTTTTTGCCTAATAAAAACAAAATGTTTATATTCTAGGATTTAGAAGTTTTATTTTTCCATATTTATCAAGCAGATTCATATATGTATGTATATGCATGCATATGACATATATAAACATATGCCAGAATGTTTATTATGACACTTTTTGTAATAACCTAATCCAAGAAACAACCCAGGCATATTAACAGAGTGAAAAAATAGTTAATATTTATTAATTCTGTAACACGGTGGTCCCTAGAAAAGGGGGAAGTTTTAGAATCTCGGTTTTGCCCTAAGTGGGTGAAGCTGAGCAGGGAAAAAAAAAAATTGCAGGGCGAACACAAAAGGAAAGGAGGAAGAAGGAAGCAGCAAGGAAACCTGGAGGAGGCATGTAGAGCAGAGGGACATGTGAAGAAACTGAGCTTGCTTTTTGGTCTTGGACTGATTGGAACAGATGTGGGTGAGAGACCGTGGAGAGATTAACAATGGCAGTTTTCATCTTGATTTTGATTTTGCTCTTTTCCTCCCAGATGTGTCTGACTCTTTCTGACCCTTTTGTATGGGTCGCTACTGAAAGATCCTTTGGACGGTGGCAGACTTTTGGGCCTTGCCTTGGGCCAATCCTGTTTGGCTGGACTTTTACCCTCAAGGAGATGGGTAACTTTGGATGTTTAACTCAGTAACCATATTCTTTGTCCTTTCTGTATTGTACCCTAATTGTGTTAAAGTTCCTTTCCATTAAAAGTTTTATATGTTTGTCTTAATGAGGCAGATGGCAAAACCCATTCAGAGAGGGTAAGTTTGGGGGTTCTGGGGTGCTCCTCTCCCTGCCTTGTAACAATTTCACAGAATGCTATAAAGTGATGGGACCAGCAACCTGTTGCAACACATGATAGCATAACTCTTGTAAAAAAGATTAGAGCTAAAGAGGCCGAACACTAAGGGCAAAATGTTATATGATTTAATTGTGATTAAATTAAAGAATATATAACAGTTATCTACTATTTTAAAAGTGACTTCCTGGTGATTTGCAATGTTCTATTTCTTTGGTTTGCTGTGGGTTACGATGGTATGTTCACAATGAGACAATTCACTTAATGATTTATGTACAGCTTTTTGTATATTATAATATAATATACTTACTTCAGTAGAAACTTCACCTAAAATAATTCTCAAACATGTGGGTTAGACTTGTAGGCAATTTTGTATTGAGTACATTTTAAAACCTTAGGTTTTTTTCATAGTAAACTTGAAAAAATTTATGCAATTTAAGAATGGCAAAACATTCAACAATTACAAAGCAAACATATTTATCATACATAAAAGCTTTTAGTTATCACACAATTCAACTGTGTATCTTTCAAAAGATTATTACTTTCGAAAAAGTTTTCTTTGAAATATACTCTCAGTTCTCTTAGACATGAAAGTGCACATTTTAGCATTTTATTTTAGCCTTTTATAACATACTTGGGTTGAAATTGATTCAAGCTCATTATCTGCTATTTCTTAATTATAGCCCTATCTGACCTTCACTGTATTCAAATCCTATGAACTAAAATTTTTCTCAGATAAATTACTATAACTGCATATATTCAGTTTCTAATAAAAATAAATAACTGCTATGTGAAATATACATGTACTAACCTGACTTTTTAAAACACAGAATATACATTGAAGTAGACATCTATCATATAGCATAAACATTTGTCTGATTGCTAATTTTATTCTATCTTCCACACATATGCAATGCTGTCATGCTAGCAGTTACATAATCATTTTAACATTTTAGTGTTTGCACTAAAAAAACAAACTGGAGAAACAAGGTCTTCACATTTTCAAATCTGTAAAATGAAGCAAGGAAGCATCCTTCGACAATACAAAGTTTGCAATCTAGTCAAAGAGAGAATAAAATATATTCTGATACTGTTCCATCTTCTCCTAGGGTTTCTTTAAATCATTAAGGGTGAAGAGACAAAATTTATTATTTTGAAATAATTTTGTTTCTAAATTAAATTCTATTATATTCAGGATGCTTGCCAAAACTCTTCTAAATTAGCAAAAGCAAATTTAGATAACTGTTCATTTTTGTGTGTGTATTTGTTGCAATTGTGTTTTTGTCTCAAGAAATTGCCTTCTGTTTCCAGCTAAGGATTGTTTATTTCTACCCCTGTGAAGCTTCTTCTGCATATGTTTAGAAAATAATTGAGAATTCTTGCTGTTCATTCCCAGGGATTCTTTTAAGTAAACTTCTAATATCCCATAAAGAAGTAAGCAGAAATAGTACAATTTATATTAAGGATCAGATTGGTTTCCCTGAGAGGGGCAGACATACAGGCAAATTTTAACCAATTGACATTATTGATATAATTTACATTTGGATCATGTTTGGTCCTCATCTAATGTCAAGCCCTCTTAACTTTGATAGCAATGGCATACCTTCCACATTAGTTCATTTTTTAAAGAAAGATTTTATTTATTTATGCATACAGGAGCTGGGGTACAGGCCAGAGTTGTGGGAGGTGAGAGGATTCACCAGAGACAGAGTGGGGAGCAGAACAGGCAGACTGACTGAAACACACTGCTGAGGGCAGCAGCGGGTGAGGCAGGAGAGGTCTGCTGTGCCATGTGTGTCCCCTCCCTGGCCGGCGGCAGGGATCGAACTTGTGCTGCAGTGGTTGTGGTCTGCTTCATAGTGTGTTGCTTAACCCACTGCACCACCAGGGAGGCCCCACATTAGTTCATTTTTAAAAGATGCCCTCACCAAAGTTAGTGGTGTTTAATTAATTATAGAGAAGTAATAATCATAAAATTAATCTATCTTTACATTTTTTAACTATAGTACAATAAAAATCATAAGCAAACAGAATGTAATTGTTGTTTGAGAGAAACAAATATCTTTATTGTTGCACTGGCAATACCACATTGATAAAAAAATAAATAAATAGGAGTCTCGAGCAGGCTGTAGGATACAGGATTCAGGATGTAGGATGCAGGATGCAGCTCAAGAGCAAAATCCTGGCATTTTTATTAAAAGAGAAAAGAGTGGATCAAACTGAACAGTGGATTTTGGACTCTAGAGAGGGTGAGTCCACTGATAAACTCTAACCCTCACCCATGGCTCTCATCTTATTAACAAAGAGTTCCATTCATCAGTCCCAAGGACACAAAGCATATCAGAGACTGTCCCCAGGGCATTCTGGTCCTTTGGGAGGTAAACCTATTGTCCCTGGAAGATCAATCAACCTACTCCTATCTAACCTGAAAGAAGTCTTGTATGCTACACCCACATTTAATATTCATCATTTATGCTGCAAAAAAAAAAAAAAATAGATGCTCTTACAAATCTTATTAAGTAAATTTTGGTAAGTTTTCTTAATGAACATTTATCTCCTTGTAGGGTAAATGGATCCAGCAGGTTTTTTACACCATCAGCCTGTGTGTCTATCACCTGCAGTTTATGCCAGGGGTGCTTGGGAGTGTGGGCATGCTTGTCTAATTGTGGACACCTGGGGCATGGGTGTGCATGCATGTGTAAGTGTGCACACCTGAGCCTAGAGATCAGGGATATAAGGGTGGCGTCACTCAGAGACAGAGGATGGCTACAAGAAGACAAGTGACTACAGAAGAGGTGAGGCTGTGACAGAATGTCAGAGAAAGCCCAAAGAAAGAGTGAAAGATTCGTTGGAGACTAGAGGCTTGTGGTCTGCCTGCTGCCTCTTTGCCTGGTGTGCTTGTGTCCCTGTCTCCCTGAGAGAGCATTAAAGCCTGAAGAATCCACAGAGGGCTCCAGGATTCTACTTATCCATCTACCTGAATACATAGTGAACCTGCCCTGTGCTTGTTGACATAATACTCCTGTCTAAACTGAAGCAAAATGCAGCCACTGCACCAAGAGTTCAGTCCCTGCTGCCAGCCAGGGAGGGAACCTACATGGTACTGCAGACCTCTCCTGCCTCACCTGCTGCTCCCCATAGCAGTGTGTTCCAGTCTGTCTGTCTGTTCTGCTCCTCACTGTCTCTGGTCAGTCCTCTCACCCCCTGCACCTCTGGCCTATACCTGAGCTCTTGTATGCATAAATAAATAAATCTTTAAAAAATAAATAAAATTTATGTGCTATAGGCTATATTCTTTCATACCACTCCATACCACTACAGACACTGAAAATCTACAATCTTGCAAAGTCAATGTACTGAAATAAGAAAGTCAAATGGAGAACAATTTCAAAAAATCCATGAGCAGACAAATTAGTTTATTCATAATACATGTGTAGGGTTAGAGAAATCAGGTCTTTCCACCCTCCCACCACTGTGATGATGGACACGTGTGGTGCTGCGAGCATTTCAAGGTGGGCATGCGCAAGTGGGCACACCTGAGTTGGACACAGGATTAAATGGGCAGCGTCATAAGGACACCAGTATGGACCAACAGAACCAACAGGACTGACCAATAGTCAGAGCACCAACGAGCAGCAGCAGCAGAAAGCAGCCGAGAGGGTGAGATGCACCAGGGGCTGGGAGGGCTGCCAGCCTCCCGGCCCCCTGGCACCCCTGCCTGCCATGTACCTGGCCACCTCTACTAATAAAAGCATGAAAAGCCACTGAGGGCTCCAAGACTCCTCCCTTCCCTGACCCGTCTGCCCAGAACCATCCCTTTCCTGGCTGCGACAACATGGTATAAGCTATAATCTATTGTTGTATTAAATTTTAAACATAAAATAATTTCTTTTTTTTTTCAGTAACCCACTATATTCTATGGAGAAATTACATACTTGCTTCAACAAATTAGTGGGATTAAGAACGATAATAAGGTAATTCTACTTTCTCTCACTTTCTGTTATTTAGAGGAAGTGTTTTGCATTTTGAATATTCAATTTCATATTTAATTTTAAACTTTTCCCTTTATGCAGCTCAAGATAGAGTTAGGTCTTTAGTGATTTGGATTTCAAG
Organism: Galemys pyrenaicus; assembly: GCA_019455555.1. NCBI lineage: Eukaryota > Metazoa > Chordata > Mammalia > Eulipotyphla > Talpidae > Galemys > Galemys pyrenaicus. The sequence goes on along the minus strand of JAGFMF010011574.1, from coordinate 6,319,830 downwards.
AGGGAAATGTTCGTTTTCATAGCTCCTCATGACTGTTTCTCTAGACTTTCCTCCTGTGGCCTCCAATTTAACTCCAATCATGGAGACAAAACACCAGTGGCCAGTGAAGAGGGCAGTTGTATCAGATCCAATAATGGACTTAATAATGTTGTTAAAGTCACAATCAGCTCCCTGGCTGAGGAAAGAAAATCCTCCTAATAGTCCTGATGTAATGTACTAGTCATATCCTTTGCCAATTTGACAGTCTTATCAGTGGTAATTTTTATTGTGGTAATTGCCAAAACCATCCTACCCTAACCAACTTCTGAGGTAGTCATGTATTTTTTTTATCTCTATCAATAGTTTCAAATCCCCAATCTTGCTTAAATGTCAGGATCTCATAAATTCGCTGAATATCAACTTGTTTTGTTATTTTAGAACTCTCAGAGTGATGGGAATTCCATAATAAGAATAGGATATAGGATCTCCCTGGTGGTGCAGGGGTTAAAGTCTCAGCACTACCAAGCTATTTCCCCTACAAGACAAATCTCATTGCAGACCAGGGAGGTAACCCACATATGGCACAGCAGCAGACCTCTCCTGTATAATCAGCTGCTCCCATCAGCAATGCATTTCAGTGGAACTTCATGTTCTTATCACCACTCTGTCTCTGGTGAATCCTCTCACTCCTCCCCCAACAAACTGTGGCCCACACCCCAATTCTTATATGCATAAATAGATAAAATACATCTTTATAAAAGCATAGGATATAAATTCATTTTCTTGGGCGTTTGAGAATTTTATGACTTGGGAGAAGTGCTAGTGTGAACTAAATGGTATTCTATTGTTTATAGATAAGGGAAAGTACTCCTAAGTACTCCTTAAACATTCTGTATATTGTTAACATCTTTTGTTTTGTGTTGCATAAATTAGTGAAAGGTAATCATTTATTAAGTATTTAATACCACAATGTGTCATATGCAAAAGTTATAAAAATCTATGTATAATTTTATAATCAACAAAACTATTAATGTAAAATCATTTATATTAAAGTGAATATGTGAAATGACAATAAATCATAAGCAAATATAAATTATGAAAATATTACACATATCACTATACTTATAGAATCTAGAAAAAAAAACAAAATATGAACTGATTTTCCAAAATGACTATTTTACCTATATTTTGATTCTCTGCTTTTATATTTTCACTTTAGATGACAAAATATTTGGAAAATAATATTCTAGAAAGCACAGAAAGAAAATTTTGTCTTTAGCATAGTGGATGAATAATATTTATTAGCAGTGATGACTTAGAGAAATGTTCCTCAGTTTTGAAATACTTTATTGATAACTTTGTATACATTTTCAGGCTTTTTAAACATAGGAAAACATATTCCAGTGTTTTTATTATATAAAATAAAGGATCTCAAGGTATATTAACTATCCTTTTAAGTGATGACTCTTAAAATAATTTTTAAACCCTGAAATTTATTCACTATTTTGCCAATAGCAACTTCTTCAAATTAGTTCATTGTGAATGATATAATAACACTATGATATCATGAACTATATTTGATATTGATCATGAACTGTATTTCAATAAACATGATTAAAGTTCACTGTACCTAAAAGTTAAATAATTTCTCAAATTGAAGCTGTTATTTTGCTATTCAAACCCAGTAAACTGCAGTGTTTTACTATTACTTGCCTATTTCTTCTTTTTCACTTCTAATTTGGCAACGATCTTTATCTTTGTATTGTAATTGTTTATAGTTACGGACTATCATGATTCCATTTCCTGTCAAATTTTTTACTTTCTATTTCATATAAAAGAATTTTAACATTTTAAAGTATATAGAATCTCCTATTGTCCATTTCTGCTCTTCTTTGAAGGGCCCTGACATGACCACCAGTACTACAGGAAGACAGAGCCTCTGTGTCCCATCCTGTCCTCACTTTAAGGGCAGAACCTTTACCTCAGTTATTGCAAATTGTAACTGATGGGGTTTTGATTACCCTGGTGCCTAGTTAATTATAGAGCAAAAATGTCCACAAATGAGAACAAAATCCAGAAGTGCCAGGGATTAACATAGTGCATGTATCATTCTGGAAAAAGAGGGACTCTGTCTTCATTTCCAAGGAGGTGTTTTAGGTTTTATGCAAGAGAACAAACAAACTTAAAGACAAAGAGTTTTGCAAATCTGTCTGAAGTAACTGAAATTTTTGGTTACAATTTAGTAAACTTTATGACTACATAAATAAATTGTTGTAAAACGGAAATCTTGGGGGCAAGCAATTAAGAGAAAGTTGTTAACTCCTTGGTACAATGAAAAATTCAGTAGAGGGTCTCAGGGAAAAGCTCTTTGTGGTCACAGTCAATTCTGGGAGTTAGAAAGTTTGTGCTTGTGTGCTGGGCTGGACCCACATGGCAATAACTGAAAAAGGAAATAGGGGCAATAGAAAGAATTCCCCACCCTACATGAGACTAAAACAAGGTAGAAATCTTAACAGCATAAGGGGATTAAACAGAACCTCTGACCAAACACTGACAAAGTCACTATATCGATCCAGCAGCTCCTGCAAAACCAGGCTTAAAATAAAATCAACCCATTCCTTTCAGTCTGAAAGATTGTATGCATGCCCATAGCCACACTGGTCATGAACAATTGAGGAGGGAACTTTCAGTCAAGTCCCAGGATGAATGTGAAAAAAAATTAAATTCTCTGAACTGTGAGAGCAACTTCCAAACAACACATACATCCAAATATATACTGAAAAAGAGAAAATAAGCAATACATCATCTACAAGGGAAGCCCAATAAGATCATATGACATCTTAATAGCTAAATTCTCATCAGTGCAGTAAAAACCCAAACACAATTAAATATATTTAAAGTTAGGAGAAAATAAAATTTGTCAAACAGAAATATACACTGAAATCATTTTGAAAATGAAGACAAATTAACAGTATGACCAGCTAAACTAACTGAAAGAATTTGTTGCTAAAAATATATACTTACAAGAAATACAAAAGGACTTGCTTTATACTAAAAGCAAGTGACACTGGACAGTCATTCTATTAGATACTCTGTGTTTATGTCTAATTTTTTTTTTTGAGGCAACATTGGTTTTCTATAAATTAAGCTATTACTTTCATTGCAGACCTAGTGTTGACAGTTCTGTATTAAAATTGCAGGTTGCAAGATTTTAGCGGAGCTGTAGCTATTGGATGCTGTACTTTCTCTTGTGTTGTATGAAACCTCATCACCAGTCAGGATGCCTAGAGCATACAAATCAGCATGAGGTAGTAGTTCAAAAACCCAACCTACATGGTGAGGACTGGAGATGTGGGTTCTCTTCTGGTTGTTACAATCGATTGTCAAGTGCATAAGCCTCCTTTGGTGCTGTATCTAGCTGAGCAGAGGAAGGAATTTGCCATTACCATTTTCCAAAATCAGGTCAAGGTGACTTCACTAGTGGTACTCTCCCAAAAGCTCCAAACTGCTACTGGCACTTCAGTTGCAACCTAGTTCTGATCTCACTCAGCAGGTCTTGATGGAGTGCCTGTCAGTGAGGTCTAGTACAAGCTGAGTGGCACAGGGTTGTGGGCAGAGCCACAGGCAGGCAGCACAGGAAGTGGTAGATTCTGTAATAATTAGGATGTCAGATGTCTGCTGAGTCAAACAAGGGAGAGGTCCATGCTTCCTTGGAACAACTAAAGTAGCTGTCCACAGCTCCCAAGTGTGTCAGCTCCATATCTGCACAGTAATCAGTGCTCTTTGTAATATGAGGTACTCCTATGCAGTGGTCTCAGAGAAGAAAGAAGCCCAGGAATTCCGGAGTACATGAGGCTGATATAGTTCCTGATATTAACATCCCTAAGGTTTTCCTACCCTTTCCAGTGGTCTCTCTCTCACTTCCTCATGGAAACCCAAATCACCAAGTGCTCAGTTCTCTTCAAAGTGTAGTTACCTACTTGATAAGGTTGGTCCACAGTATCTATGGAGGAAAAGATGTCTGCATCTGATCTACCATCTTAGGTTATCAAACATACTGCATTTCTATTTTGCTTAAGTCATCTAAATGCTCTGCCTTGTGTATACATAGGCACTAAGTACACTTATGAAAGACAATTTTAATTATTACACAGACAATATTGAGTAATATGGGAAAATATGTTAGACCTCAATATTTATACTCTTTAATATCTGAGTAGGTGAATACATATTTACAGCATTGGGGTATTGACTATGAATCACATATATTAAATATAGGAAAAAGTAGAATCTCACAGCTAGAATTATAATATATGCTCCCAGTTTTGCAGATAAATGCCAGAGTTAGATAACTATATCTAGAACCATTTGAAGTGGTTATTTAACTCATATTCTATTTTATATGCTAGTAGAGCAATATTGTTTGTATTAATTTAGTAGAAATCGATGAACTCATTGATGTTATTTATTATTTACCAGTATTATATTGATATGGATATTTAGCTAATAATGAAGCAAAATAGTAAATCCCTGTACAGATTCTACTTAACAACATGAATTCAATATACAATATGTAATTATTCCTACAATATTAACTAATTAAAATGAATAAAATCTCTGTTTTTTTTTGGTTTATTCATGACTTTCATCCAACTGCTAGGAAACCAGTATTATGTTGAAGGAGGACAGCAAATGATAATTGACAAGTAAAATATCATTAGACAAAGTAAATAAGAGTAATTATCAAGGTATAAACAAACCTTTTTCTGTAAGAGAACTGACACACGAGTCCTAGGAAACTACATAGGTCAAATGAACCAGGAAACTATAAGATAAATATAAGTATATTGTGTTTATTAAATAAAATGTCAAAACTAACATTAATGGAATGAGCTACAGTTTTCCTTGCATATATACTTACATAAAATATATTGAACTCCAAATAAAGGCAATAGTCTAATCAAAAATCTACTTTGAGATACATTTAAATTTCTTTCTAGTTATATTGTACATATAAGGTCCAAAAGAAGAAAGATTTTGCATTTTTGTTTCTCCTACATAGTCTTAGCTATCATAGGAAGTAGAGTAATTAATAATATAACTACTATATTATGACAAGTCAGATATGTCTTTCCATATTTAACAAACTTTCATTATTTGAAAGAGATTAAAAATCAGTCATATAAAATTAAGTCATGTATACCCCTGTTTAATCTCCATCCTTTCTTTCTGTCCTCAATTGACAATGGTTACTATTGATGATAAGTTTTCCCTGATATACCTATAAAATTTTTTCCTGTTTAAATATATAAGCTATGGTAGTAGAATATTTCTGTATAAAGTTTATATATGTATATATGGGATTTATTATTCCATCACAGTTTTAACAACAAATATTTGTTGTTATTACAACTTTAGTTTGTTCATTTTAACCATTGCATAATAATTTAGCCTATGATTATACCATATTTTTGGATTTAGTCATTTTGGTTGCATATAATGGTGAAAAAATAAGTAATATTCACTTAACTGAAAATGGATTTACTTTATCCAGGTAATGTGTATTCACAGAGTTGTTTGTAGTGTTGGTTTATAGTTTTTGGATATTGGTACTAATGTGTTTGGCTGAATTATGAAGAATAAAAGACTTTAGACATTAGGATCATTTTGAAAGGAGGGGGAAGAGAGAGGAGTTCATAAAGCTGTCTGACAGCTGATCTCTATTTCAAAGAGTTTTCCTGAAAAATTGCATCCAACATTTCCCACTTGTGTATTATTTATCTTGTATAATGTCATATGGATACTAAAAGCAATTGAGAATCAGCAATTTATTTTCCTTTGTGGCTGAGCATAATAAAACATAAATAAAATCATGGTTATATTTTTAAGAAAAATAAAATTGATTATATTATAGTTTTCTATGGGAAATACTGCCAAAATACTATTACATTTTGTATTTTTACAATTTGTATTTTTCCAGGATGATTTATTAAAAATATATTCTAGTATTAATTATCATGAATATGTACCAGAGAAGTTTTCTGAATAGATCTATTACTCAGTTTCTATTAAATTGTCTTTTATCAATAGACTTTTAGTAAATCTTTACATATCCTGTCTATGTTCACCCCACCAAAGTGTTATGGATGCTCAACCAAAATTAGTTTTCAATGTGAAGAATGATAACACACACACACAAGTGCGAAAGATTCATTAGTAACATAATAACTTCATATAAAGGATAGGACACTTTCCTAAAAAAAAGCTGTTTTGAGAGAGTGTCAAAGAAAACTGGTTTGTGGTTTGTATGGGGGTAAGGGTTAAAGTTTTGCTGAGGATTCACACATTCGGTTTACCTTAAGTTCCTGCCAGTACTTAAAAGGCAACACCTAAATTTTATTATTAATTTCTACATGTATAGGAATGAATAGAAAGGAGGAGTCATGTTTGAAAGTTATCAACAGCCAAAGATTAGACATTTTTGACTCTGTTATAATTAACTTCCTTCCAATGGTTGACTGAAGAATGAAATGTGTTGTTTCATTGAATTGAATTTTAGCTTATTTAAGTAAGTTATTATTACACTCTGTTAGGCCTGCAGATTGAGACTGCTAAGTGAGGTAAAAATTACAGTGAAATTCTTTTTTAAGGTTTAAATATTGTATATTCTGTGACGTAAATACCCTGATTATTATCAGTGATGTCTGAGCTACTATGAACATTATAAAGAGTGTCTTGGTTAGGTCTCATATCACTGCTTTAGCAGAAGTAGATACATGAATAATCTTGATTTACGTGTCTATGAGGTAAGACAAAGGCCTTCCCTCAAATAAGTAATCAATGTTTCTGACACTGACCAGCAGATGACCCCAAATACCTGTGTGAATTTTCAGATTTTGTTTATTTCTGACTACGGAATCCTTTGCCAAGATCCCTGCCAATGTTTGGCTAATTGTGTTAACTCTAAACCAAAGGAGACTTTTCTTCTTGTGTTTTATAATTTTGGTTTGTTAACTCATAGTTTTGAATCACTCAAAAAAAGTTTCTTCTCATCATTTTGTGATATTTATTTCTTTACAACCCAATTATTTCCAGCTCCCTTTACTGCCTCTATGTCATAACTCCTTTATTTCTATCCAGCACCTTGTTGAGTAGGAAGACTTTCAAGATGCTAAATATCGATCTGTTATCTAAATTCTAATCACCAGTTCATATTCAAAGTCTCAGTTCCTTCCCAAATGAGGCATCATAACTTAACCTTCTAGATTCCTAAAATCAACAACCTATTCCATGAAGTTTTCAGGGTATTTAATGCTGTGCTTTTCACTTGATTTTAACCCTTAGAAATTTCCTTTAGTTTCTTTGAAAATTATCTAGCAATTACATGGGATTTTTTGAAGCACTTCTAATTGTTGTAGTAAGAGATCTTTTCAGATTATCTAATCTTCGTTTTTCATGTAAATGTACAATTTCTTTTTGGCTAAAGTATCTTATAAATAGAAAAAAAGAATATTAATTACTAGTAACTGATAGTGAGATAGTTATTTATTACTTTACTATGTATATATTATATACTTACTACACATTATATATCTTAATTCTCACTGTTCCATAAAATACATACTATTACTATGCTTTTTTTCCATATAAGAAACTAGTGGCTTATTAACATTAATTGGAATTCTAATTTAGGTTGGCCTGATTCCATCCATGAACTTATTCATAGTATGCATGAGTTTATCCATTTATTTAACAATATGTGCACAGTCTAGTAGGAGAGATGGATATAAAACAAAAGTAACCAAAACATAATTATCCAAGTTGTAATCATAACTATGAAAACAGAGTGTAGTTTGTAACTAGAGCTCATGGTCATGTCTGTCATTAAGGGTGAGTTACCAAAGAATAAAACAGTTAGGCACTGAAATATGGAACACATGAATGTGCATGTCATCCTTGCATGGGGACCATGCTAATCTCTGTAGCTTTCCAATTTTTGTATATGTGTTGCCAGATCAACCAAAGTCCTGAAATATAGCATTTCACAAATACAGACTAAGTTAAAGTTGTGTGTAAGTATGTGGTGCTAGAGTAAAAAAAACAAAAAGGAAAGAGAAAGGGAGAGAGGAGGGAACTGACTGACATATAAAGGTATTTTAGATTATGAAATGAAAAGTCAGTGGTACCTTCAGAAAACTGCAGAAATATTAAATATGAGTAGTATATAATATCAAAATGAAGAACCCAGGCTACCATCAAAACATGTAGGACTTAATAAGTAATGTTAAAAGCATTAAAATATGTTTAGTACTTTTACTATAGTTAATGTATGAATAGGAATTACCTTATTGGTCATGCTGATACATTATTTTCTGTCTTAATGGTCACATTAAATATAATTAAATTTTGTGGCCTTCATAACTGGGATGCTGACATTACATGCATCCTTAAAAATTTCAGTTATACACTGGGCAAAAAAATCAGGAATGTGAAGAATATTATACTGTAAAGGAGTTAATTCTTTCAAACAAATTAGTATAAGGAGAAGGGGTATAAAAATTGGTAGAAAACTTAGATAAGTTTCATTGAGAGTTTAGGTAATATGTATGAATAAACTAAAACAACATTTGAGGGATTGAAGACTGGTAGTTAATTCTTTTTTCATTATTATGGGGAGTACTTCAATAAACAATCTCATTAGGTTCCTTATATACATTACTGAGGGTTTCTCTAGGATAGACATTTAGAAATTAAATTTAAAGGTCATAGATAACAAGCATTTTAACTTTCTGGTATGATTAAATTTTCTCCAAAATAATTTTTAAAATATATAGTTCATCATCAGCAAGATCTCATTTTCACAAATTTAAGTACTATATTAGGCAGTCAATGAAAATATATCAAAGAAGTTAGTTATAGAGGCACAATAAGAACAAATAGATATTTGACAATCACAGAGACTGTTCAAATCTTAATTTTATTCCCTTATATCTTTTTTGCCATGATCCAATGACATGACAAAGTCACTAGTCATCTACTTGAAGAAGAGGGAAAATATAATGCATCAAAATATATATGAGGTTCTCAAGATAGCTCCACTCATTCCCCATTAAGAATTCAGACTTGCCTTAGCCCAAGCAGTATTTTAGGTGTTTCAAGATTTCTAAACAGGAAGTTATATGAGGCAATCTATGCAGAACCTTTCCTAAGAAAATTACAAATACTTTAATAAAATTGTATGTTGTAAGTGCTGTTATAAACTTCTTCAAAGTTTATAATGAGTATACTGCAACATAGACATATGAAAGATTTTTTCAAAGTAACAGTTATTAAAATTTAATTATGTGAAATTTTCATCAGCATTAAATTCACATATTCTATATGTCTCAATTTAAATCTCAATTGTGAACTCTGTGTAGCAATTGGTGCGACAGAAGAGGAAAAAATTTGAACTATAATTCAAAATACTGACAGTAAGGCCAGCATTCTGGAAACTTTGATTCCAAAGTAGAATTACAATGCATTGGAAGGAAGAATAGAAAATAGGTGAAATGATGAATATTCTTTAAAGTTTGGTGAAAAAAAATTTAACCTGTAATCTCAACTTTTCAAATTTTCTCTAGTGTATTTATGTTAGTTCTTTATTTTACTAACACCAGAGATTAACTCTGCCATAAAAAAAATAATTTAGGGGTCCTTCTTAATAGATAAAAACATAATCATTTATCCTTGCAATTATTTTTATGACTTTGTTAAATTAACATTTGTTAATTGAAGCACAGGGTGCCAGATGGTGGGTCATGTTTCAGAAAAAGACCACAAGGGAAATTGAACTTTATTAGTGACACTTCCTGGAAGCAGTATGGTGCATCCTTGAGGGTCACACAGAAAGATCAAGGCAGAGAACAGACAGGTAGACAGGAGCTGGGGACATGCTTTTATTATAGTAGAAATGCTTTTTTGTGGGGTTTCCCTGCTGGCGCCCCGGGTTGAGCAGCCGCACTGGGAAGCATCCGGGGCACAGCAGCACGAGCTCATCCCTGGCCAGGGAGGGGACCAACATGGCGTGGCAGACCTCTCCTGTCTCGCCCGCTGGCTGCTCCCCTCAGCAATGTATTTCGTTCGATCTTCCCATTCTGCTCCCATTCTGTCTCTGGTGAATCCTCTCATCTCCCGTGCCTCTGGCCTGTACCCTGACTCTTATATGGAGAAATAAATAAATCTTTAAAAAAAAAGAAAGAAATGTTTTTGGATTGTTTGGGTTCCTGAGCCTAAAACAGAGTCAGTCATCAATTATAAAAAAGGTGGAATGTTTTGGTAAATCCTTCACGGGTCATATATTAAGAACACAAAAACCTAGGAGATGGGGGGTGAGGAAGTGGGGTTGGTTGATCACAATGTCCTCTGAGAAAGTCAGTGGGAGACTGTATCTGCTGTGTGACTCTAGGCTGTTGCTGAGAGCAAGTGCTTGCATGAGAGTTCGAGAATCAATTTAAGGTCCTTGCAGGTCATTTGGCTAAATAAAATGGATGCCAAGGGAGTAGTACACGGAGCAGCTTAGTTAAGCAATAACAATCATTTACACATTTGTACTGCTAAACATCAGCTGTGCACCTATTTATATTTAGACTATATTGAGATATTTGTTGTCAGACAAAAAAAAGACTTAAAACCACTGCCTAAAGAATTTGTTTTCTAGTTCAAAGTTGGAATAAAAGTATACTGTATTTAAACAGCATTTTAGAGAAATTACAAAAATCATATACTCATTGGCTAATGAGTAACATATTGGTATATATGTGTGTTTTAAGTAGGACAAACTCATTGATATTTTTAAAGGGTAGTTTTTAGAACAAGAGTTTATATTAAAATTCAATCCAGTTTAATATTTTCTGATTTATAGCTTAATAACTTTGGAGATTTTTTAAATTTATTTTTATTGAGGTAACACTGGTTTAGAACATTGTGAAAGATTTAGGGGTATAGGATTACAGCCTTCAAGTGCTGTTGCCACTATACCCCCACAAAGATATCCATAGTCCTTCACCATAGTCCACTGTTCTTCTTTCCCACTTTGTTCTCATCACTCCTCTTCCTATCTCGAAGCTTCAGTTCCACAGTCAGCTGGCTAGAGTTTGTTACTGGTTTAGCTATATCTGACTCTGTTTTATTTCTCTCTATTCCACATATTAGTGACACCATCTGGTATTTGTCTTCCTCCTTCTGACATATTTTGGTGAGCATCATCCTCTCCAGTTCCATCCATATTGTGGTAAGTGATAAGACTTCATCTTTTTTTTTTTTTTTTTTAATATAGCAGAGTAGTATTCCATGTGTGTATCTGCCACATCTTCCTAATCAACTCATGTGTCTTTGGGCACTTTTGACAAAGTATGCATTAATGTATATCTGATTGATAGCTATCATTATCTTATTTGATTAATTGCATTCCCATGAAATAATCAGCATCCAATGAACACATTTTTGACCATGATTTCAAACTATAGTATGTGTATCATTGTTATAATTGTTTTTAATTCACTCTATTATTTTAAACAACACATAGGTGTTTTATATATGTCTTCTGTAAAAAGCAAACTAGGATATATAGCATACTTTGGAAAAATTATATTTTGACAGAATCATAATAATTATATTCCTTTACTCTCTATTATCATATTTTATCACATAATTGTAATAAAATATATATTACTCATGAATATAGAGATTATTTTGGGGTGGCAGTAGAGAGAAATTGGTACAACTTCTAACATAACTGAAGTTTTTGTTAATTGCTTTTACAAGGGTTTATGAAGTTTCCAATTTCATTATTATAAGAAACAGTCTCTGTTTCTATTAAACCTTATAGTATGTGTCTAATTTTTTAGTGTTCCTAAATTTATTCCCTTATGTTATTATTTAGTTTTTTCCCTTCTTTATTTAATTCCCTGATAACTTGTTAATATAGATGTACACATCATTAAATTTCATTTGTCTTCTAATACACTCTAGACTATCATTTTCTATCTTAACAGTCTATCTTGCTTACTGGTAGAAAACAAAATGGTAAAAAATAACATAAGGCTTAAAATGAATTATCCTCCTTAAAAATATTTACACATAGCAGTAAAACTAGGATCCTTAGTAATCATTATTTACCTTGATCCAATTTCAGTGATTGAGATCATCCAAAATTGGATTTGTAATTGACGAAAGTGTTTCTAATCTATTCTACAAAACAGTGAAATGGGTTTCCGTCCCTCTTTGTCAAGCCCACTATCCAGATATTGTCCTCTGAGTTCCATAAGCATATGGGAAGTTTATTTAGCCTCTTTGACCATAGCAGACTCTTAGCAAGCTCCCTCTCAGGGAAATCACTCTAAATTCCAGGGTGTCAACTTTGGGTTTCCATTTTTATTCATTTAATTGTAATCATAATTCTCATTGTCATAAGAACGCTCTGTGTCTTATATTGCTATCAAAAGAGGAAGTCAGCTGTGTGCTATTTTAAAGAACTTTAAAAGAATGTGAGAGAATAGTCTATCGTTTATACTTATTTAATCTTATTTACAAACTCTAATATATTTTCTGTTAAATCTTTTTTAAAAAGTTGGGTAAACTTGTAATAATGTTTTGCTATGACATTTTTCAGTGGCTATTTTTTAAATAATGATATAAAATGTGTATTGGTCTTTGTTTTTTTATTTTTAACATAGTCACACTTTGCAAGCTATCTCTTTGCTACAGGCAAAAGTTTAAATTTACAAACTAAATTTTTGTTAATAAGTTTTTGAAACTGAGTCACTCAATAATTTATTATATTTTACAAAGTCTGAGAAGAAATAAAGTTATCTTTTCTTTCATAGTGCATCATCCATACAGAAACTTCCTTTGTGGAAAACTTTCAGCATTAGTGAATTTATTACATATCAAAGATTACAAAATATTTTTGATATTCAATATTTAAGCAGCAACTATTCTTATTAAATGCATTTTCCTGTTCTTTGCATTCTGATCCTTATAAGTAGTTTGTTAAATTTATTTCCTCTTCACAGTGCATTTGTTCATTAAGAGTTAACACATTGTCTCTGTTATTCACCACAAAGAATTTAGTTTCTCTCAGTTTAATCAAAAGTTGGAGGGTTCTAGGATACCTGCTTTATTGTGTTGCCTTTTACATCTCATTAACTTTGTCTAATTGACACTGGTACTCGATGTATACTTTTTGTGCTGCTGTTGCCACACAGCAAATTATTCTACCCCTCATGACTGCTCTGGCAGCTTCCCACAAAATACGCAGACTAGGTTCTTGATTTTTATTGATATTAATTTATTCTGAAATAGTCTTCATCTGTTGCACAAATGCTGTAGTTTTAATTAGAGTGTTGTTAAATCTCCATACTTCAGATCTCCTATAATTTAGTGTCTCACCAGAGACATTGACACCAGGAAATTACCAAGCAAAGTTAGATTTTCAATAACAGATGGTTACATGCTTCAACATATCTCATATTATTTTAATACTCTAGAAGTCAATCTTCAATAAAATGTAAATTAAATAAATCAGCTTCCATAAACATTTTTCAAGAGTTCATTTATATGAAACTACATCTAAAAAGGTTACCTATGCACCCATCAACCTGCACATTGTTTTGACTTTTTTTTGTTTTGTTTTATATCTTAACTTCTCAGTTTATTGTTAAGATCATTAGAAAGTAGCCTATCAAAGTGTTTCTCCCATTTGGAGAGGTAAGTGCACAATATTATGTCATCCAGATACCTCATAAAATTTACTTAATTAGTCCCTGTAAATTGGCATCAAGGTGGTTTCATTGTGAAGTCTCTAAACAATTTTTGAAATTGAGCTTTTTTGACTTTTAAATTGAAAATTTTACATTTTGAGGAATTTATGCTCCCAACGTCACATCTAGTCATGTGGAATAAGTTCATTGACTGGTTTAATTTGGTAGTGTTTTGCCTTGTTTTATTTGAAAAGACAAGTACACAAGATCATAAAGGAATACAACAATTCCAACAATCTGAAGAATGTGTACAGTCATTTTTTCTAACTGAAAATTTAACATATAGAGAATGCCCAATAGATTCAATAAGCAAATGCATTCTCTTTCATGTATGTACATATAGTTGTGTACATGTGTAGTTGTATGTATACGACTATATATCATGCTACATTATGCAGATACTGCATTACATATTATATTAACATCGTGTGTGTGTGTGTGTGTGTGTGTGTATGTGTCTAGTTGCTGGGTTTTTTGCTATAATTTTTGTACCAAATTTTGCCATGCTTGTTACAATCCTGTAATTCATTTTACATAATTTGTAGCAAGTACAATTATAAACAGAACTAGGAACCTCCCTTTCTCTTTCCAAAAACAAGTAACTTTATTCTTAAGTAAGTGTTTCTCTTCTGAATTATACCTCTGAGATTTTTAAATATGAAAAATGTCAAACTACAAATTATACTATGTTGCAAAATTTGTAAATTTTGGTCATGCACCATCATATTGTATAGCCATTTACAAATGTTATTCACTGTTCGATATTATGAAATGCAACTCACATCAATACACATAGACAAATTCAGTGAGTTATGTATCAGTGGATAAACTACATCTGTGTGGTATCATTTTTCTCCAGCATAAAGGAATTTTAAGAGCTGTTATATGATTGACTTATTAAATTTTCCAAATATTATTTCTTCTTAAACTTTTGGCTAGATCAAGTGTAAGTTTTCTAAATATTGCCAAATGGCTCTCTATGCATATCTGGCAGTTGATATTCTCAACAGTAATCACCAATAATTAGTGTCATTAAGTCATTAATTTTTGCAAGTCTCCTATGTGTAAAGTGTAAAATTCATTTCTATACTTTTCATTTCCCTATTTGAAATTTTATGCTTATATTCATCCACATATATTTTAGCAAGTTGGAAACCCACTTTTCTAAATTGCCTGTAGCAATTCAATATCCATATTTCAACTACACTGTATGGAGAGTTTCTGTATTGGCTGAATTTTTATCATATATATTTAATATTTTTGTAATTGGGTTTTTTGAAAACACACTGACTCAATCTGAGATTCATCTTGCAATTTGTTTATAATATTATAAAAATGTGTTAAGACACATTAGTTTTATCTATGTAATATTTGTGTTTAGTTTATGAAATTTTTATATTGAGGAATTTATGCTCTCAATATCACATTTAGTCCTGTTTCCTTTAAAAGTGATTTTTATAGATACATACTTAATGTAACTGCTATTATGACATATTTTTAAGGATGTATTTGAAATATGTATATGTATTTGAAATTTATAAATGATTTATATATAAAAACACATACTAATATATTCTCATTAAGATAGCTACTTTCCTACTTCGCCGGAAACAGCTATTAAAGAATTAACCTGTCTCCACTGATATGTAATGACATCTTTAAAATATACTGAGTTCTGAGGTTTATCTAGTGGCACAGGGGTTGAGCATCATACTGTGGGCCTTCCTCTCACACTCTCCCCCTTGCACCTCCGGCCTGTACTTGGCTCTTGTATGCATAAATAAACAAAATCATTAAAAAATATACTGAGTTCTCTCAAGTCTTTTTCATATCTCTATATTCTTTGCTTTATTTTTTGTGTATCCAGATTCATAGAACACTTTGAAACTTACTGCATAATTTTAACATGTTGTTTGTGCGTCTATCACACATTTGTTCTTCTATTCTTTCATTCCTTTGTCCTGTTCACTCATGTGAATTTTGAGAATGACTTGCCACATACCCTGCCCTGTTTGTGGTAAACTGAGAAGTTATTCTGTCTATGAATGAAGATGCCATCTTTAAAATAGTGAATTTCTTCTCACAAATATAGTAAACTCTTTACTTATTCATATAGTACAATGTGTGTTGTAACTATTGTGAATTTTAGTATTTATTTGTTTATGTGTAGAACTGATATAGTCTTGTTCATTCATTGTCTATCCAGAAGTCCTGTCACATTCTGTTATGTATTTTGAACCTGAATTCTAGATTTCATTTGAAAGCCAAGGTAATGATAATAAATTTTGAAATAAAATCAATTTTAATTTTTCCATGCAACTCAAATTAAAATGTATCAGTTTTCCCTACTGCAAAGAAGGAAATATTATTGGAATAAAAAGTTATGGCAGATAATTTGAAATTTTCTGATATTAAAAGGAAAATTTTAAGTATTTGCCACTTATAATAGAACATTAGGGGTTTTTGGTAGATTTAGTACAATATTTTTACTTATATCAGAAATAAAAAGAAATAATCTTAAAATGATTTTGTGCATTAATGTTTCAATACTTTAATTTTATTATTCTGTTGCACTAATAGTGGCATTAATAATTATAATAAATAACAATTTTGCATTTCTAGAATAAAGCCAAATTATTCTTGGTGTGTATCACACTAAGTACCTTCAGAATATTTTTCTCTGGATTTGTTCTATGAGTATTATGTCATTAAATGTGATTTTAAGCATTTTTGATTCCTTAGAATTCCTTAGAATATTATCAAAAATTGACCCCATTCTCTTGAAACTTTCAACCAAGTTATGGAATACTGGTCCAGCTACAACTCCAGTGTTACAGCTCTCATGCCCTAGTTGTAGTTTTACAGCTCTTGCTTTTCAGCTCTGGTGTTACAGCAGAAGTATTTCAGCCTTAGTGTTACAGGACTTCCTTGGGGATGCGGGGAGGAGGAGAGGTTAGCATGAGGATATGTAAGGGACTCACTGACCCTCAAGAATCTCTGTCTCTGGCTGTTTCACAGATTCAATATGACTCCATATTTGTCTTATTTTAGTTTATATATTAGCCCACTTTAAGTATATCTAGTTGTGGTTTTAACTTGGAAGTTGAGTATATGTTAAAGAATGACAAAAATGGTCATATGTCATTAGTAAACTATACTGTATTATTAAATCATATTTTTAAAAAATATTTCTTATTTATTTTAAGCCATAATCTTTGTCACAGATTTCACTTTTTTTTCTGCTGTATCTCTTTAATTGCATTCCGTTAAATCTAATTTCATGCTTTCCTAGTATTTTGATTGCTTTTTTTATTATAAGTGATGAGTTTCTATTGGATTGATATTTTCAAAGAATGTGCTATTGGCCTTCTTGAGCTTATTTTTGTCTCATTTTGTTTTCTTTAACTTTTATTATAATTTGTGAATCTTTGGGGTTTCTATAATTTCTTTTTGGTCTTCTTGAATTTTATATTTGGGTGATTCATTTTTTAATTTTTATTGTATGAATTAATCTCTAGGAATTCTATTGAAATTATTTCCTTAACTCTACAACATGCTCTGATATTATTGATTGTAATATATTTTATGTAAGAACTATACGATTCATATGTATAATTTAAAATTTCATTGTTTTTATTTTTAAATTTAATGTTTTTCAGTTTAAAATTATTTTCTTGGGGCCTCCCTGGTGGCGCAGTGGGTTAAGCAACACACTATGAAGCAAACCTCAGCCACTGTAGCACAAGTTCGATCCCTGTTGCTAGCCAGGGAGAGGACACACATGGTGCAGCAGACCTCTCCTGCCTCACCCGCTGCTCCCCTCAGCAGTGTACTTCAGTTGATCTGCCTGTTCTGCTCCCAACTGTGTCTCTGGTGAAATCTCTCACACCCCACACCTCTGGCCTGTACCCCAGCTCCTGTATGCATAAATAAATAAATCTTAAAAAAAATATTTTCTTTTCCTATTCATACATATATAATTTGCCAGATGTTTTGTATACATATATACATGGTGTGTGTGTGTGTGTGCACTATCTGGAACATTAATTATTTTTGAAAGTGCAATAAAAACACCATTAGTGATTCTGAACATGCTTTTTTTTTGCATTTGTGTTAGCATACTTTTAGGAAATCATTTATTTTATCCTTATTAGAATTATTTTCATATATAATATCTCTTGTAAAATCTGTTTTATTTTTAATACACTATATTGAAGCTTCATATGCTTTATGTTTTTACTTTCTCTAGTTTGCATAGAGATGGGGTCGAAACATCCTTATTTATATACAGTTAAACCGTGTAAGTTATTTTCCAACTGGTAGCATATTAACATCCTTTGGGTTTTTTTTACACATGTTGATTTAATTTTAAATGTATTTGTTTACCTTCATTTAATTCTTCCTTTATTCTTAACTTTTTAAGTAGTTTACCATATTTAATGCCAACAGCATTACATGCATTTGAAAATGGAATTTTGTAATAGAATTATATTAATTTTCTCTTTACCAGTTAATATAATTCTTAAAATTGCATGATGAAGATGCATTTTTCTACAAGTGGAAGTTATTTTCCTTCTTTATTTCTATTTTGTTTGCTAAAAACAATGATAAATAATTTTTTTAAAGATTTATTTATACGTACAAGGCCTGGGGTACAGGCCAGATGTGCAGGGTGTAAGGGGAGTTGCCAGAGACAGTGGGGAGAAGAACAGGCAGATATACTAAAATACACTACTGAGGGGAGCAATGGGTGAGACAGGAGACCTCTACCTCACCATGTGGGTCACCTCCATGGCTGGGAGATTGAACTCGTGCTTCAGTGACTGTGGATGACTTCATTATGTTGTGCTTCAACCCCTTGTGCCACCAGGGAGGCCCTAATTGTTTTTATTTTATGGAAAGTTACTAATTTATTCCCTGCTCTTATTGGCTGTGACCTTGAATTGTTTATTGAATATTCCATCCCAGTAAATACATGAACATCAATTTCATGGTTACTGGAAGAATTAATACCAAAAATAGAATTTCTGGGAATAATGTCAAAATGTTGACTAATCACTATTAGCTGATACAATGAAATCATCACTAAAACATCAGTCTTCCAAATAGTACAATTTTAAATGACAATAAATAAGTAAAGGTTCAACATGCATACATTTATTTTATCTATCAAAATGTGATCAACAAAATCTATAAGATTAAGCCTTATAAGAGACAAGCTAGAAATAAATATTAGGTATTCATTTCCCTACTTTTGTAATACATTTATGTTTTAACTAGAGGTATACACTATTGAGAACTTCTTGCATTTTCTTATGGAGCGTTAATTGGAACACAATAATCTTTGACATTTCATTGCATGAGAAACATTATATATTTCTCATTCAACATATTTTCTTACAAGTACTTCCTGAGAATCATGAATGTCTTCTTCCAGTATTTAAAAGAGCAGCTAGTTTTAGAAAATTCTTTTTCTGAAAGATGTAAAATATTTTAAACTTTAAGAAATTAATACATTTGATCACTAAGAATTCAAATAGTTTTCATTAAATCATTTCATTACATATGTATGCTAAACATTTTATTTAAAGAACATATGAGTCATTATATGCCATGATTCTAATACTTTCATTCACATATCTAATGTATATGTAAGAAATATGTTACATGTAAGATACATGAGTGAAAGCATTAGTATATGATTAGAAAGATGTGGTCTGGCTTTCCGTTTGTATTTAATCACACCTATGGTCTTCGTGAACAGTCTGAATTCTAACTTTAATCCAAGGAGTTTGTATTCCAGAGAGTTTTTCATAGATTTTCTGTCGAGAGGGAGTGAGCCACTGGCCACAGGAGGGAGCCTAAATTAGTATGTATCCTCCTGGCAAACCTATACTCTGACTTGCCTGGAGCCAGTATAATTCTAGTGTCTCACTTAGTGGTACAAAGTAACATACATTTTATTTCCAGGTCTCTGAACCACTTTAGGAAGGAAAAGCTTTCCTTTAATGCTCTAAAAAGAGGAAGTTCAGATATACATAACCAATATTTTCAAGCAAAAAAAAAATCATATGCTTTTGACAAAGTAAATCATTTTTTGATATAGGAATCGTGGGACTGAACTGCAGAATTTTTAAAAAACATTACAGCTAACCAATGTACATGGAATTCATTTGATAATATTTATAATATAACCTTATCAAAAATAAGAAATTGAAACACACAAATTACTATTAAAGTCAAAGATTTTGTTTTATAGCATGAATGCCAAATTTAAAATTCTATACCTATTTCTTTCTAAATTTATATCCTATGTCCTGTGAATAAATCATTTTTTGTGGGAGATGTGAGTTATAAAATAATTATCAGATCATTTGATCACTTTCTTGTTAAAGTCAAATGTTAAGGGGAAAAGAAGTAAAACTAAAGGTTAAAAATCAGTGATAATTTTCCTTTTAATATAATTACAAACTTTTGAGTAACTCTTTTAATATTACATAGTCTATCTTATTTTTAGATTTGATTAAAAAAATCTTTAACAACCTGTCTTTTAACTGACTATTTGGAATAATAACTTCTTTTTGTGGCCAGATTGAGTAAGATATCAAAGAATTTTGCAGGTGGAGCAGCAAATGTGCAAAATCCTGAAATATTTGGACCACAAGAAAGAAATCAACACTCATAATTTTTACCTTAGTATGAAACTAGACTCTTTTATAAATTTCTCATTTCAACTTGTCACATCATTCAATCAGATATGGCCTTATAAATGCAGTAGTAATCTGGGAAATTTTCCAGATTCATTTATAAGAAAGCAAAGAGCTTTGAGCTACATATTTTAGGGCTCTTCATTCTTTCCTTATGACCTGAATCTCTTACATAAGACTCTGTACGCTTCAAGCGTAGAGCAAAGGAGCCTTCCTTATGTGCTTCCCTTTTTCACTTTAAATGTATTATTCTGTGTTGGGTTTGCAGGAAATAATCCAAACCTTTCAGTGAAGATTCACACCTGGATGTGAAAGGTAGTAACTCATTTTGAGAACAATGAGTTGGCTTCCTTTTAGAAGTTGGTCAATGAGCATTACTCAGTTTCCAAAATCAGAAGATTTCACTGACATCTCTGAAGTTAATATTGCAAAATAAACAACAGACAAAGTAGAGAATTATGTTTATATATTTGGGATTACAAATGTCACCACATCTCAACTTAATTGTAATTGCAAGAGACACGTTTGTGCACTACAGCATCTACTATATTTTCATAACCATGTTTGCATTCCTATTTTTTAAATAAAATGCTTTCTTTACTCTTTCATACTAAATAGATTTGCATTTTATTTGTCAATTTGTGTTTTAAGATTTTTTTCTGTTTTTTTTTTCACTCTATTTTTCTATAGGAAATTATTTCCAGATACTAAGCTTGTGTAAGCATAGGGTTGTCTTGTTTCCATTCATTCAAATATCACTGTCTTTTCCTGCTGTGTTCAAATTGCTGAAAATGTATTTCATATTGGACATCTGAATTTATACACAAAGTTATACACCGATGTTACTTCAACAAATAAAAAGACTATATATATATATGAATGATCATCAAAAAGCAATAAAGCTATGTTTAATGAGGAGGGGAGGGAGTAAAGCAAAATCTGCATGTTCAGTTTTTTGACTGTTAACATAAGCAAAGAAAATTTTAGTTTTTGTTGCTAGTTATAGAGATCTATACATGATATCCAATTGTAACACTATCTACCTGCTTTTGAGATTTATACTGAAGCACCATGGAGGGGAAATCCACTCACAGAAAAAAGCTAAGGAGCCTACACAATTCCCTTTACCTCTTAACAGATCTGGCAATAGAATATGGAATCAAGACTCTATTCACATTCCCAGGAGCATTGCAATTTATCACTCCCCTAGCTGTACTTCTCCAGCAAAGAAATATATAAATTTCACCTTGGAGGAATTAGTTGAGCTGCTTCCTGTGCATTTGTAATGTGTGCATGCATTCTGATTCTACTATTTTATTAGTGTGAATCATGAGCAGTCACTTCTTTACTTTATTTCTTAGTCTTCTACATCTTCCACTCAAAAAAGACCTTTAAAAGTCACCTAAAAAAGACTGTGGTTCCCTTGAGACTAGTAAATCTCTACTCCTTATCTGATTTGTTACGATGTTAAAATCTTTTCCTGACAAGCCTAAAGCATCATATAGGAAATTTTGTCCTTTTACAAAGGTCCTCCATCAGAGAGGAATTAGATTGTATTTAATTTAAAATCTAGAAAAATTTGATGCCATATAATGTTAAAGAAAAATTGATTAGCTTCATACTTAACTGGTATAATATAATTGCATAAGATAAAATAATTTATAATTCTGTCTTTAGTAAAACATGCCTGGATCTATTAGGTTTACAAAAAATAGTAATTATATAATTTTTCTGATCTTAAATATGAAACACAAAGATGTAATTCCTCGATGTTTGTTAAATGAATTAAAAAATATTCATGATGCATATATGAATACATGCTCTATATAAGTAATTTAAGCAATAATCCCCTAATTATAGATTGATATATTTATAGTAAATAATATAGAAATAAAATGAAATGATTTATATCTGAATGCATTTTATATTTAGTTTCTATATGAATACCACGCACAGCTTTCTTTCTGTCTTTATGTATTTGTGTGTGAATGTGTGGATAAAAATACATTCGATCAACACAGCTCACTTAACTGTATATACACTCCTTGAGAAGAGAACAGGGATTAAATGTTAAAAGAGTTTCAGACCTTATATTATTAGCTAAAGTATACTCTGAGCAGTAGTTGGAAGCACTTTTTATTGTAAGACTGAAAAACTTATTAGTATTTTTAAAATTCACTCTAATTTCCCAGTAATAAGGTTGATGATTTCATATGGAAATAGACTGTGCATTCCCAGTTTCAGAATTTTTATATCTGTAGGATATTGTGATTAAATATGTATTGTTTTTACTAGAAAGGACAAGGATATATAGCAAAAAAATAAGTAAGAAGATCATTTCCTATTATGAAAAATATTATTTTATCAACCAAAAATGTACATGAGTATAATAAAGTAATATCTCTGCCAAAATGACTGTTACTGTGACACAAAAATTCTCCCCACTCAGGTAAGTAAAAAAATGCAATAAATATGATTTTAATGCATAGATATAAAAATAAATTTCCACGTGGGCCTCCCTGATGGCACAAGGGGTTAAGCACCGCACTATGAGGCATCTGCAGTCACTACAGCACAAGTTCTATCCCTAGCCAGGGAGGTGACCCACATGGCACAGCAGACCTCTCCTGTCTTGCCCACTGCTCCCCTCAGCAGTGTACTTCAGTAGATCCACCTGTTCTTGTGAATCCTCTCCCCACCCCATTCCCACAGACACGTCTGTGACCTGTACCCCAGTTCTTGTATGCATAAGTAAATAAATCTTAAAAAAAATAAATATATTTCCAGGAGGCTATTAAGCTAAAAAAAAAAAGCAAGAACAAGAATAGTGAGCATATGTACAATCACATTTAGCATGAATCCCATAAAATAAGAATATCTGAGGGAGATATGTGCAATCACATCTAGCTTGAATCCCATAAAATAGAATATCTGTGGGAGGCAACATGCAAAAGACAATAACTACATATTTCTTAGAACTGATAAAACCAAGAATTGTTAGATACTGAAGTACAGTTAATGTGTGTAGGGTAAAATATATATATTTTATGAATATATATTTATATATAAAACTCACATGGACTCACATAATATAGAAGGAAAAAAAGACCTGAAAAGAGTCTTAATTTGAACTATGCATTGTTAATCAATTTGTAAATATTTATGTTGGCAATTAATATAAACAAAAAATTTAAATCACAAAATGATGTAATAATAATATTGGAGTACTAAAATGTAACACCACAATTAAAATAAATTTTTAAAAATGAACTAAAACTTTATTGTTTAATTTTTATCAACTTTACTCATTACTGTGTTTTTTGATGGTGACTATGTGGTCATTTTGCTTGTGTTTAGTGAAAAAAGTCAAAGTGACAGACAATTACCATACAGTTTCTCTCATATATGGAATAAAAATAACCAAACAAATGAACTAAAAACTATAATGAAAATAACTTTTAGACAGAAAAATATGATCCAGAGGGGAAAAGGAAGGGAGTTACAAAGGTGGAGGGGGTAAGTTTTATAGTATGAATGGCTCTACAACTTTGGTGACAGGTGCAGTGAGGTATACACACATTGAAATGTTAAACTATACTCCCCAAATTTATATAGTGTTGTGAATTAATGAACGGACGGTAAATCAATTAATTTTCTTAAAAAGAAAACTGTATATCTTCTTATCAGTATAGACATTACAGAGTCAGTGCAGTGACCCATCTGGATCATGTTTTAGATTTAAAATAATATCAAACAGGTTTTTTGTATCATGTACTATTAAATTTCAACACAAATACACAGAAAATAATAAATTCTTCATAACTTTGCTAAATATTTGCACTGCATACAAATCAACTGTTTTGGGTGTCATAATTATTCTTTATTGCAATTTTGTAAACAAGCATTATCTTACTAAGTTTAAACATTTGAAATACACAACAATTTCTAAAATTTTTGTTTGAATTTTAAATAAAACATTGAAGCCATCATAATCTCTCACCTAAACTAGTTATAGCCATTTTGTCTCTCTTCTTACTGGTCCATTGAACATACTGTTGCTAAAGTAGCATTTAAAAAAAAAAAAGTTTATGCATACAAGAAATAGAGTATAGGTCAGAGGTGTGGGGTGTGTGGGAGGGTGAGAGGATTCACCAGAGACAGTGTGGTGAGCAGTAACAGGCAGATCTACTGAAATACACTGCTGAGGGGAACAGTGTGAGGAGGAGAGGTCTGCTGTGCCATGTGGGTTAGTTAGCTATCTGGCATGGGATCAGACTCATGCTGCAGTGGCTGGGGATAGCTCGATAGCACTGAGATTTAACTTCTGTGACACCAGGGAGGCCCTAAAGTATCATTTTTAATACATAAATTAGTTCATGCTTCAAATCCACATATATTATTATCTCAAGATTTTTACATATGTTAAAGTTTTTATACAGTATTACTCTATATTTCACTGATCCATATGTCTACAAACACTTGGGTATAGATTTATGTGCCAGTTGGCATGCCTGGTATTTATATAGCCATATTTTTGGAAGTTTGATAAAAATTACAATAAAATATAGGATTCATAGTTAATATAAAAATGAAATTCCAATCAATATAGTCACTTCTTATTATAAACCTAGGAATAAATGATAAGCCTTGAAATGAACAATAGATTGAGAATCAAGTTATTGAATCAATAGGAAAAAAAGTTGAAGGATTCTATTTCTGCAATCTAAAATAACTATTGAAATTGTCAAGTAATACACAGAATATGATCACTCTATTATGATCTCAATCTAAACATAATTCCTTTTTGAGTGGTGCTTATTCTCTGGCTTCATCAAAGCAGCTAATAGAGAGGATCAATGAGAAAAAGTCTGAAAATACTTACAAAATATTTTTGCATTTAAAAGACTGTTCCTTAAAACCAGGAAAAGTTTTAGTTTTGTGACTCTCTATGCCATTAGTACTCTCCCAGTGATAGTTCTATCACTTTCATAGAAAAAAGGTCAAACACATATTGACACACACTCAAATACATATAGGAAATATTTTGAATTGAACAAAATAGAAATAGCAATAGTTGAGGGTGAAGGGATTGTTTGAATATTTTAAAAACATCTTATGCTTAAAACATTTTATGCTTAAAAACAATAAAATGAAAATAATTAGAAGTTACAAAACTGTTACACAACTAAAATTTTTCTTTGATAAATATTAAAGACTGCTTTATTTTAAAATCCTCAAAATAGTGGTTATTTTTAAAGGATAGTAAAAGATTACATTTATATATGAAGGAATTCAAACTCAAGCCTTGTGACTTTATATTTGTGGCACTGCAACATAATTAAATTTCTACCACTATATAGTGAGATCTTTAACAGAAGAAGCCTATCTTATTGAGATATCACTGCAATTCCTATCATTCTGTTTAAAAGTATTAGATAATGATCTTATCATTGGGAGATGGTTGTAATACCTCTACCATACTTTTAGTAATGACAGAGTAGAACAAGCATCCTCATTTGTTCTATAGCTGTTTGCAAGTTAGTTGCCAGTTAATGGAACCAGACTGATGCTCTACTCATAATCTGTTTGGCACTCAGTCTCTTAAAGATGTAAATTAGTTAACAACACTAAAAATCAAACTATTTCACATAAAACATACATTTCTGTTTCTCTCCAAAAGAAAGACTCTGGCAAAAACAGACTCACATTGCCAGAGTAACAGAGCACTTGAGCAGAGTAGCAGTTGCCAATTTACATAAAACACAATTTCCTGTTTTCAGTTCTTACACATTTTCTTTTCTAAATTTATATCATGGAAAGAGCTTTATAGTTTTTTGAGTATATCATTTCTAGTCCATAAATATGCATACAAGTCAAATGATATTTATTAGATATGTTGTAAAAGTGCACTATACTATGGAAATCATAATAGATCGCTATTTGAACCACAAGAGTTGATAAAATATCTTATGGCAAACAGAAAATTATCAGAAAATAAATAATATTCATAAAGTTAAATGACTCAAAGTGGATAATTGACCATGTCAGGTAAATGTCTTCTGTAAACAGATAGAATCATACTTTCCTAATCGTGATAATATACATATGCAGTATTGATATCTAGATGTAAAATGCCCTTAGAGTCTCATAGATGTAATTCAAAGAAAATATGAATTAGAACATATGTTTTACTTTTTTTCAGAGTTTATGTTCACAATTACAAAAATATATGCAATCATATTTTCAATGTTGTTTGATACAATATAAATTGATTTTTAAAAACATTGTAAATTTTAAAACATATAGAAAATTTCTTTTATTATCTTTTTTACTTTTTGACTCCAAGACTTTGGTGTATATAGGAAATGAAAACATGTAAGAAAAAAAAAATAAAAGCTTATTTAAATTATTGGAATAAATCCACACCAAACTGTCACAATATATTTTTATAGTTTTATAATTCTTGTTAGACGGTGTTAGTCAAGACAACTCTTAAATATACAATTTAGATAGACACATTTTATAAATTTTCAATTGGTTATTTTTTTCCTGACTTTAAGAAATTAGTAATCTAATGTTTTTCTTACATATAAAATCTAGGATAGTTTCATATGAATATGTGGATTTTTCAAATTAAAATGATTAAATATTCAATCTCATGAGTTTGCTTCTAAAAGTATAAATCAGCCCAGTACTTCTGGAGGTAATATTTTATTAATGATTACCTAAAAGTTATTCAGCTATTTGAAAAGAATAATTCCTAATGAATAGTTCTATATTTGTTTTGCCATAGGCTAAACAGTTAAGCATATCATTTTATAACAGACTAAAATTGAAAAATTAATAATAAACACAATGATTAAATATTTTAATATCTTACAAAATAGGCAAAATCAGCATTTTATGAATACAAAACCTATCATTCAATGGCATGCTTGATGAATGAAATAGAAAAAAAATTACTAAAACTTGCATGGAACACAAAATATCCCACTAGCCAAAGAAATACTTACATAAAAAAGAAGAAAAATGAAGGTAAACCCAGATTTCAAACTATGCTATAAAACAATACTAATCAAAACAGTATAGTTTAAAATTAAAATAAACATAATGATTAATGGAATAGAATTGAGAGCCCAGAGATAAAACCTCACTTATATGTATAGTTTATCGTGATGAAGAATCCAAGAATATAGAACAGAGAAAAAAAAGTCTTTTCAATAAATGTTTTTGGAAAATTAGACAAACAAATGCAAACTGCTCACTCACACATGATGCACAAAATATAAATCAAAATGAATAGAAAACTTGTAAGGCCTGAAACCATAAAATATATAGAAGGAACATAAGCAAAACAGTCTACAATGTATAGCTTCAGTGTAGTTTTGGGGGACTTAACAACAATGGCAAGAGAAACTTAAAGAAAAATAGATAGTGGTACTATATCAAACCAAAATGTCCTGCACAGTAAAAGAAACTGTCATTAAAATGAAAAGACAGGTTTTCCGTGGTGGTGTAGGGATTAATGTCTCAGCACTATCAAGCTATAGTCAGCCACTGTGGCATACCTTTGATCCCAGGCATGAGAGCTAACCTATATGGAACATCACTCCTCTCCTGTGTGGCCCATGCTCCCCTCAGCACTATCTTTCAGTAGATACCTGTACTGCTCCCCACTCTGTCTCTGGTGAATCTTCTCATTCCCCTCACCTCTGATCTCTATCCCAGTTCTTATATGCATAAATAAATAAAAACAAATCTTTAAAATGAAAAGACTTTCTGCCAAATGGGAGAAAATATTTACACATCATACAACTGTCAAGGGGCTCATATCCAAGTTCTACAAAGCACTCTTACAAGCCACCTGTATGAAAATAAATAATCAAAAATGGACACAAAATCTAAATAGATACTTCTCCAAAGAAGAAATTCAGATGACCCAAAGTTACATGAAAAAATGGTCATGATTATTTATATCAGTGAAATGTTTATCAAAACCACACTTAGATACCACCTAACTTCATTGAGAATGATTCACATCAAGAATGCCAGGAACAAGTATTGGTGAAGGTGTGGAGAACAAGAATCTCTAATACATTGTTGGTGGGGGAAATATAGACTGGTCTAGTCCATATGGAAAATAGTAATAGCACTGAAGATTATAAAAACATTCATTTGAAGTGATATTTGTACTCCTGTGCTAATTGCAGAAATCTTGTCATTTGCTACAACATGAACAGAACTAGAGAAAGCTAAATACTAGATGATTTCCCTGATATAGATAAAAAGAATCAAAGAAAAAAATTGGGCAAAAGCAAGTAAAAAAAAACCTTGAAAGCTATCTACAAAACTAAGACTACCAGAGCGGTAAATTGAACCCTAGAGAACAAAGCTAAGAGTGAACCCAAGGACCTATGGTGGAGGATTATTTGTTCTTTAGTGGTGCATTTGTTGTGGTAACGTATGTGTTATATCCTAAATCATGTGTAATGTTTTATCCAATTTTATCTCTAAAAATAATTTAACAAAAAAATCTCATCATTCCATATTTTCGTGTTCGACTCAATGTCAAAATCTAAAAAGAGGACTCATTAAGGCTGATTATGTCCTATTGTTTGTCATTTTGTCATCTACAAAATTACATCACAGTTCTGATTTTCAGCATGTTTTTCAATGTGGCTGCAAGAAATCAAGGACGTCAGGAAGGACCTCTGCCTATCACAGCATGCCTCAAGTTGTCAACTGGATGTATTGAGCAGCCTCCAATAATTTCCTTCTTAAAGGTTTTCAGTGCCACCAATCCATTCAGTCCACTTCATAATCCTTATAATTATCATTGCTGAAGCATCATATCCATTGTACTTCCTAAAGCTTCACCTCCCAATTATACCTGAAACCAATGAACACTGAAGAAGACATTAGTGACTATATTACACTAGTGACTTGAAGCATGGGAGAGATTATACCCGAACCCTGTGTACACACTAATCATAAGTGATAATGTCCCTATTGCATTACAAATAGTGGGGAATCTAAATTCACAATCAAGTCTGTCTTCTGCTTTCTCAAGTTATTCTTGGACCAGTAATAGTTTTCTTCAGAAATCCTTCACTAATTGAAAACATAAAATTATTTTCTCTGAAAATCCATAAATGGAAATCAGTTTATATTATATTTTGAGCTTGATAAGTATAAATAATAAGGCTAACATACATGCATGCAGAATGTAACATAAGTAGAAATAGAGGAAGAAATTTTCTAGTAAACATTAAAATATTATTTTGAAATTTTGGTTGTGCTTTTAGTGTCATTGCCAAGACCAATCTTTTGAGTCCCCCTCTGTTTCCTTTAAGGCAAAGTTTTATAGTTTCAGATATTGCATCAAAGCTTTTAATTCATTTTTAGTTTCTCCCTTTCCATATTAACTACATTTTCTTAAATTTATATGAGTATATATAAACACAAATAACATGGGGGAAAAAACCTAAAAAAATAATTTGGTGAACAGTGTCACCCATATAATTTTTTTCTACATTACCAGATATAGAAGCAAAAACATATTAGATTTGTTTTCTTAATATAAAAACAGAAATATTGAATTTCTTCAGTTGTCAGCACTTTGATTTTATTAGCCAAAGAAATATCACTTTGTGTCAGTTTACTAATAAATATAGACTGGAGACAAAGGCTGTGCATATCTAATTAACAGTGATCCCAATAAACATTTCTTTACTAAGAGAATTTTTATATACTCATACGTTTTATGTAGTATAGTAATTAAAATCTTTCATGATAAAACAGAAGACAACAAAAGTTCCTTAAATCTGAGACTGAAAAATAAGCATCAAGGCAGATTTATGAAAGTATTTTGTTGTCAGATTTATATTTGTGCCATATCCTATAAAAATTCTTTTTGTGATAAATAAATCATCTCACTGTTACTGTGATAATTTTATAGATACTCCATTTCTAAAACTGTAATGGTATCTCCTATGCATTGTAGTCATCAATCTTCAATATTTTAAAATTGTTATACAAAACTCCTTGCATCTTCTCTATATAAAGCATTTAATTGTCTAAATTTCTTCATTTGCCAAAATGTTTGATTTATGTCTACTCCTATAGGTAGATTGTCCATAAAATCATTGACCCTTGTGGATTCTTTGCATTGTTAGTGTTAGACTGATATTTTTTCATATAAAATTATGTTTATTACTTAAATTTTAATAAATAATGTTAAATCCATTACATTTTTAGAAATTAATCTGTAAAATTTATATGATTCTGAATATGTTTTATAGATTCTAGTACTGCCAAAGGCTCTAAAAAAATAAAGGCAGTGAATTTTGGTGTTTTTTCATAGATAAATACCTAATTATGAAAAGACATGAGAAACCAGCTTTAGTTAAGAATGAGGAAAGTTGTTTTGTTTATTTGTCTCACAACTGTGATGATGGCACCCCAAAATTGATCTTGAAGCCTCCTCCCCAGGAAACTACCACTTGGTTGCCTGTTTCAGAGGTCCACATGGGGTGTCCCAACTTGGGCTGTGGAATATAGTTTCTACCACACAATCCAACTGAAACACAAGGGGGGAAATGTCCTTATAGCCTAGATTGGGACAAGGTCTGTATTTTAAAGCTCACTATCCTTTGCGTCAGCCTTGTCTGTCAGCTGGTAGTGCTGAGCCTTGTTGATTTAACTAGCACTTGGGTCTTCTTGCTAGCACCCTAGGCGATGTTTTCTCTTTATTATTATTATTATTATTATTATTATTATTATTATTATTATTTCTATGCTGTGTATGTGCAGTGATGCCAATGCTGTAAGAAAGGATAAATGCTGGAAAAGCAGGATGTCTCTGGACTTCTAGACAAGGCTGATACTTGCTCCCATGGATGACACTTTCTCCTTGAACCTGTGCCTGGATTCCTTCTTAGGAAGGTATAGTGAGAACAGTGGGTTCTGTGAAGTCCACAGCGCTGATGGTGGTGGTTCTGCACTGTCAGTCATCACCAGCCAACCCAGTTCATCTGCCTCCCTCAGTGCCTTCTTTATGCCTGCATCTTCAAGTAAGAAATTCAGAAATACTCAGGGCCATTTTTTATGATGATTATATCATCCTGTGTCAATATAGTCAGTCACACTCCATTTCATATATAGGAGCAAAGGTAATGTGAATTTTGCCCTCATCTAGTTACTCAAATCTGTTAGAAGGAAAGATGGCTAAGGAGATAGAGCAACAAGATCCATGAGAGGAGTGAATTATATCCTTTGAGTAGCTAAATTAAATTCACTACATGTTTATATTAAATGTATCATTCTTTTTTCTTGGCATCCTAAACTAAATTATATCATTAATAAAGCTGAATGAATCATAGCTAGAATTTTTTTTCTCCAAGAGTTTTGGAGGTTGTACATATTTCTGAGAATGCTTGACTAAGAATTACTGATGGTGAGAAAAATGGTTAAAAAAAAAAGTACAAATGTTTTCTCTGCAGAATTTATTCATTGACATCATTCATTGTGTTTTGAAGATGGATTTTAAATAAAGTTGTCATCAGTTGAATTCCTTAAAAATCAAAATGATGAAGGTGGTTTGATTACAGAGAAAAAAGAAAGAATTAAGCAAAAAGTAAAAAATGTTAGCTATGAGGTGATCTTACATCAACAATCACTTCCTTTACCTGAAAAGTGATTACAGTATTTTTTCTATTGCATGCTTTCAAATATAAAACTTAAGTCATAAAAGTTCCTCTTTAATTATATTTGTTAAGTCATATTTAAGTCAATGATTCAATATGAAAAGCCAACTTGTTTACAAATGCTAGTGATCTTTTCAACTGCATCTTGAAATACTACCTTGAGAGAGCATTTGTTATTAGAGATGCTGTATTTTCAAAAGCTTCAAACAAATAAATAAAGCATTGGTAACCCCTATATAGTCACTATTAATTATGAATTAATTTTTGATTATCTTTAAAGTAATTCCTATGATGTAATGGAAATATTTTGTTATGAATATACAAATAAGAATAAATAGAAATACTTAGCTGATTTTTAAGATGAAAACATTAAAAGAACTATTCCTTATACTGCTAAGATTTGGATGAGACTATATACTTCCAAACAGATTTAAACTTACCTTTACTGAGAAGGGCATTTGAACTACTGGAATAATATGTCCGGTTCTTTATTCATTCTTACACCCAATGACTGGTAGGGGTAGATATAAACAAATTCCATCAAATGAAAAATAAATACGAAATATCTGGTATAAATAGAAACCATTTAAAAATATTTCAGGAGAATGTGTACCATAAAATATGTGTACCAATCCTAAATCAAGAAAACAGATTTTGATGCAAATGAAATGAAATTAGCAACTAAATGGAAATGTGGAGCTAAGGCTATGTACTGTGATTATTGCTATTTTACAACCTTATTTTAAAAGTAAATAAGTAGAATAAAGCTTTATAACTTGTTTAAAGGGTAATGACAAAACTTTCCAAAGTGTGGCAGTTTCTCTTCACCACTTATCTAAAAGTAAATGTTCAATAGTATTTTATCCTTAATCATTTCAGTTATGAAAGGCATTTCTTTCATATAAGTGCAACAAGAGCAACCAGATTTATTTGACATTCAAACTCTAACTAGAAGCTAGCTAGCTGGCTTTCTCTTTACCATACTCAAGGAACTTGTTTGTTTTTAATTATTAGAACTAGTCATATCTTTGTAGAGTCTACTTCCAAATAGATAGTCCTAGTGATAGTATTGCCAGTAAGGGGAATTTCAAATTCCATTATCTCCCTTTATCTTACGAGGCATTTTACTTCTGCTAGCTTTAATTAAGTTAAAATCTGTTTCACTTGCATTAATGATTAAAACTAATTGGGTTTGTTGTTCAATCCTATCTAGAAAGATTTCTATTGCTTAAACAGGTTTACTTCCAAATGGAATTGATTTGGTGGAGAAGTCACTACATTATTAGGATAAGATTTTATTTTACTAATTGTATTAATAGGTGCTCTGAATTTATTCCACTTGGAAAAATTTCTCACATTCAAGTACTAATAAGATAATATTTTTGCACATTTAAGCAATGAGGATTATTTAATAGTGATAAAACTCAGTATTTTCAGTTTGATAAACAAATGGCAAAATGAAAAAAGAGCATTATTTTTTTTTAATTCAGAGAATAAATATGGGCTTAATCTACATTTATTTACATATTTATAATGTATTGGCTCAAAGTCAATACTAAAAATATTTAATAATATCTTTATAAACTAGGATATTATTCTATATAATATTTGTCATAAATGTCTGTGAGTAAACTTTTTATGAACTAATGATCAAATAAGATAGTGAGAAATTATTCTTTATTCTGAGTTATAAAAAATAAGATCTCAAAAGCAACAAATACTATTCTACAAATTTTCAAGCTCATGTAGTTCAACCATTGTACTGTAGCTAATTCTCACAGGAGTCTTTTAATCTTCTGCAACCACTGAGTAGATGGCAATAATATAATCCTCAAAGCAGAGGAAAGCTAGGATAAAACACACGTCCCAAACTCACTGGCCCATAGTTCACAGTGCTGAAATCAACAGTCACTGGGTCTTCTTTTGCCTTCAGCTCTATCCAAAGGCTGCTAACTCCTCTGGCAGGAAAATATAATTTGGGAAAAGCTAAGGTGGAATAAGAAGATACAATTCAGATCTTTGCAAGCTAACACTGATTAATTTTTCTTTTCAAGCTATGTTGGTATGATTTCATTTTAAAATAAGTAATACCTTGGTAGTTTGACATTGAACACTCAGTTTTCACACTTTCACACCCAAAATGATCATAGCTTGTTGTCATTTGAGATATTACTGAGAGGTTGGCGTGAATCTTGTACAAATTTACTTGTTAGTTAAATGTAGCTCATTATATAGCTTACATAATGCAAGACAGGCTATTTAGTTGTATCTATTTGTGCATTTACCTTTATCTTCTGAAGGTAAGCATTTTTTACATGAAGAATTTCTTTAGAATTTTAGCTATTTTAATATTATCCCAAATAAAGCACACTGATAATGTTTGCCATGAATATGAAGAAGAAATGATAGAAAAATTAAGGAATGTAATTTCCAATTTGGTAGAAGTGTTACATAGTATAATATGCCTACCCTGTGCTCTATGGAAGAAAAGGAAAAGCTTTTGTATGAAAGATTTTAAAGAATGCTGAATGGAATATATTCAAGTATGTCTATTTGTAAAGGTATAACGTTTTTATCACTTTAGGCCATTAAGGACTTATTATAATACCTGGATAAAGAGAAAGCAGTGGATTAAATGTAGTGGTAAATTGGTACTCTCACTTTCACTGCTGCTTAATATAAATGGATTTTTTTTAATATACATTACTATCACTTATGGGAAATGCTACTGATATTTCAAGACTGATAATAATACTTATTGCTCAAATTTTGGATTATTTTATATGTATTTTCAGACTGAAGAAAAAATAAACATTTAGAAAGCTAAATTTGAATGACTGGATAATTTTCAGTAAGTCAGTGATGTAAATAAATAGAACTATTCAAATGTCATTACCTGTATTAAACATATGTTCTCTGATTTGCTACTTTGCATTCTAAACTAGCTTGATTTGAAATAAAACAACTTACTTGTTTTTAAGTAATATAGACATTCTGAATACAAGTATATCCCCAACATCAGTTTCATAAGTATCATTATTAACAGATATA
The DNA here is from genome assembly GCA_019455555.1 of Galemys pyrenaicus. Lineage (NCBI taxonomy): Eukaryota > Metazoa > Chordata > Mammalia > Eulipotyphla > Talpidae > Galemys > Galemys pyrenaicus. Next base: position 6,284,586 of record JAGFMF010011574.1, on the reverse strand, counting down.
GAGTGAAAAATATCATTCCTGACTGTAGTGGTTCATTTTCTGCATTTCTCATGAATTTCTATCCTAGGACAGGTAGTGCTCTAGTGTTCACATTACATTTCCCAAGCTGTCTCAGCTAGGTAATTCCCTATGTATCAGTGAATGGTCATAATCCTGTGTTGAATTTCAATATCTACAGTTCTAAGTAATTCAGTGGAGAGTAAAGATCTATCTTAGATATACTTTCCTTCAAGCAATGCCGCACACTACACTCACTGAAAAACCCCAGAGACCAATGGCTCAGCAGTATATGGCTCTAACTGGCAATATGCCTGTGGCAGTATTAACTTTTGATTTTTGCTGCTGCTTGTTTTCTATTTTTAATATTGCACATGAGTGTTAGAACTCACACAGTCATATAAAAGGTAATATCCAAATGCAATGAAATCCAGGACTTGACTACAACTTGGCATTTCCTCTGCCCCTCCTTAAGCACAAAACTTAACTCTGTGATTAACAGATTATCACAATAATTGTTATACATTTTCACAGGATGATGAAAGGAGGAAAATCACCTTTTAAAGAATAATTAATATATGACTAATAAAGATGCTCTGTGACTTTTAGGCCTGTGGTTTCGGTCTACCCATGCTTGTTGACTGGAGACCCATTTTAAACTCCAACAGTAAAAAACATTGAGAGTGGCCATACCTTATATTGATAATCTGGGTCATGAAAATATGATAAAATGTAAATATCTATGTAAAAGGCATTTTCTTTATAAAAAGCCTATTAGACACTGGACAATAATTTATACTACACTGAGAGAACATGTTCCTCAAATGGTAAGCAGAGTATCATACCTGGCAATATATTTGAACATATATAGTTACATGAGAAATGAAATAAAGTGGGGCCTCCCTGGTGGCACAAGAGTTAAGTATCAGCATTATGAAGCTGTCATAGCCACTGCAGTATGAGTTCGATCCCCGGACAGGGAGGTGATCCACATGGTGCAGCAGATCTCTCCTGTCTCACCCACTGCTCCCCTCAGCAGTGTATTTCAGTCAATCCGCCTGTTCTGCTCCCCACTCTGTCTCTGGTGAATCCTCTCACCACTGCACCTCTGGCCTGTATCACAGTTCTTGTATGCATAAATAAATCTTAAAAAAAGAAGTATATCACATATATGAACTAAGCTTCAATAGTCTGAACTAGAAAAAGAAGCATTAATACCCATTTGCTTACACATAAAATAGTCTTACCATACAATTATCCTTAACTTAGAGTTTAATTGCATCTACTTAAAAAATAATTCCATTTATCTTAGTAATTTTATTTCTCATCACATAAACACGACACACAGAAAAATAACAATGGAAAAAAGAAATTTTGAGAAAAAACAAACTATACAATTAGAAAGCTATCACTGATTTAAAAAAGGGGAAATCAAAACAACAATCGTAAAATGTTGCACAAGGTTAAAAGGTGCTACAACAGAGTAATTTTGGAATGTAACTGCAAGGTTTTCATACTGCTTCTCAGACTGTCAACCCTGAAGAAAAGTTTCAATATTTTTCCTTTAAAATTCAGAGGAATATTCAGATTTTTCTACATATTGATATATGTGTGTAACTTATAAGATAGAAATAGGTTTGTTCTTGTTAGCATCTATATTTGAACTATTAACAGTGCTAAGGTGAATAATGAATATAAATAGAATCTAAAATTCTATTTGTGAATTTAAATTCACTTAAAATTCATTTGCAAAAAATGGTAACTTGGGGAAAGAATTTTTTTCACATGTAATAGCCTATAAGTATCTCCCATATTTTTGTAATTATCCTGGGGAATACTTGAAAAATTCATAAAACCTCAAGGTTTAAAAATACCTCAATGATTTAAGAAATATATCTTAAATGACTGCATTTGAGCATTATCAAGAAAGACTGATGATGGATGTCTCTGTTTTGTGACCCTCTAAGGACAAAATATCCCAGGTTGAGGGTATTTTTAGCAGAAAAAAGGTAGAGTGGACACTGATCAAGTTATTAACTATAGAATATGACTTTGGTAAGACTTGATTCTTTGGAAGATTTCAAGACAACTTCAAAAATCTAAAGACAATTTCATATTGTCTCTGTAGCAGAAATTCAACTCAAGATTACCTCTCACTACGAGGGTGCTATGGGTACATGAACTGGTCAGGCTTTTATGCCTTGACCTCTGTGGCTATCACCTGCAGCCTTGATCTTGTTAAAGTAGGGGGCATGTGGGTGTGGCGCATATGTGCCTGACTATGGATACCTGAGCATGTGTGTGCGCATATGCAAGTGTGACACCTGAGCCTAGAGGTCAGGGCATAAGGGCAGCATTACTCAAAGACATCAGAGTGGCTATAAGAGGAATAGACCATGAGAAAGAGTATATAGTGATTTGCAGGGCCCAAGTTGCTTTCTCTCTGCTGGTTTGTTTCCCCTGCAAACTCTTAAAATCCCCTGAGGGGATGATGCCGAGGTCTCCAAGATCCTCTTTTAAGCTGCTCTAACTGACAGGGTACCTACCTGGCCTGGGATGGTTGCACAACGGATGTCTAAGGATGTCTTCAGGCATTGTCCAAACAATATGGTGAGCACTTTCTTATTATCTCTTGGTTCTGCTTCTCTCCCCACATTGGTCTCATGATTTAGCGCTATAATGTCGTTTTCCCCTCTGGTTAAGGGAGCTTGACACTTGAAGTAGCTTCAAGTAAAGTCAGCTAATGTTTCAAAATCAATGAGTTTTCTTAATTGGTTTTTACAGAGACTACTTGGAAAATAATTTGAGTAGCTTGGATCTAGTTGCATGTCTCTATCTGAACAAATCTCTGTGTGATTCAGGGAATATGAATCCACTATAAGACCATCTGATTTAAATTCTCACTCCTTTAGGCTATTTTAAAGGAATAGACCACATAACTAACAGTTCCATCAGGCCTACAAACAGGAGAGAAGCAGTTTCCTAAAATGTCAGGCAGATAACTTTGTATAATTCATAGTTTTTGGAGATAATAATCCTCACATGAAAAATAAGCAATGCTTCTAATGAGAGTATATATGATACTTTATAGGTCACAAATTCAAATTCCATGAAAGCTGCTGGGGGCTGGACCAAATAGGCTGAAAATGTAAGAAAAAAAAAAAAGGCAAAAAGTAAACTTTTACACCCACTCATACTCTAGTAATTAAGCTCTATAATGACCACCGCTACGACTACAGTTCATTGCTTTTGGAGCATCTCAGCTCTTATATACTATATTTTGTTTTTTATTCAGAAGCTCAATGAGATAGACTTCTTTATTATCCCAAGTATAACAGATGAGGAGACTGAAGTCCTTCTAGTTTTCTTAACTTGTCCAAGTTCAAAACCAGTAAGAGCCAAAACTCATAGTCAGATTTTATTTCAAATATCATGTTTTTAGCTACACACCTCAGTACATTTTCAGTTCCTCAAAATAAGAATTTTGCTTGTTAAAATCTATATGCCCAGTGTCTATGATTTCATCTGACACCATCTGTAAATTCTGTACATGTGTTTTCTTTTAGTGACTATGTAAATGGATGCTTATCCCAACTCAGCAGTCTCAAACTTTCCCTTTTGACTTACCCCAGCATGAAATTTCTGAGAAGAGAGGAGCTTCCCCACTTTAATTACATGTAAGTCACAGATGGATAGCAGGGCAATATTTTATCCCCATAATAGTAGTAGATTCAATCATTCCTTTATTCAAAACTCTGAACTGTGTATCTTCTAAGGCTACTTCTTTATCCTTTACAACCAAAGAAAGACCTCAGACTAGGAGTTTATATGCTTCTCAGAGATAAGAGAAATATAATAAAACAATTAACTTAGTGTAGAAACAAGTTACTCACTTTCTTAGTAAATAAATAACCAAATTACACACAGTAAATATTATGGGAATAAACTTTCTGGAAAAGAGGAGGCACTATTAAACAGCATACACCAGGGCCTTCCTGGTGGCACAAGAGGTTAAGCACCACACTATGAAGCATCTACAGCCACTGCAGCATGAGTTCAATCCCTGGCCAGGGAGCTGACCACATGGCACAGCAGACCTCTCTTACTTTGCCTGCTGTTCCTCTCAGCAGTGTGCTTCAATCTGCCTGTTCTGTTTCCTAATCTATTTCTGGTGAATCATTTCACCCCTCCACACCTCTATCTTAAAAAAATAAAATAAATAGCATATACCACAGAACATCTGCTTTTCATCAGGTAGTGCCTTGAAAGTGGCAATTATTATAAAAATAAGTTTTTCTTAACTTCCCTTTTAAAAAGTCCTTCTAATGGTTCCATTTTACTTCACATTTGAATTTTAACACATTTTACCTAATCAATGCAAGCACAATAAAATGTCTTTTGAAAATGAAACTGGAAAATAATTGTCATGAGTTTAGATTGTAGTACACATATAAAAATCAAAATCCCACCTAACATTTACATAGTAGTGACTAAGATTTGAACTGTTTAAATAAACTTAGTTTAAATGTTAGCACACTAGATAGAAAAAGGGGAAATGTGAATTCTACTTTTTTATTGCTAGATTTTTGCTAACCTAATAGAAAGAAAAATCATTACTGTTAGTTGAACCTGTAAAAGAAAAAGTAATTTTCTTTCATCCTGCAGAACCATATCATGAATTAAGGAAGGAATTAATATTTTTATTTTTGAATAGAAAAATCTTACATTTTCATTTATTAAATACAATGCAAATTGATTTAATAAAGAGTGTATTAGAGAAATTTTTTATATTTTTCTTTTTTATATACTCATATTTTTTAATTGAGGTAACATTGATTTAAACCACTGTATATGATTTAGAGGTACAGAATCACTCCAGGTGCACATCACCACACCACACTCACCACCAAGGCCCCAAAAACCCACCACCATAGTCCATTATATCCCCTCCCCACTTTATTCTTCTTCTTTCTTTCTAGTAGCATTGCTTGTACTGACAGATATCTAGGGTTTGTTACTGGTTTAATTGACCCTTTGCTGCATGATATTCTGCATATAAATGGCACCATCCATTATTCCTTTCTCGTTTTCATATTTCACTTAGCCAATCCCCTTCAGTTCATGGATATTGTCACAAAAGGCAAGAGTAGATCTGTTGTGTGTTTTGTTTTGTTTTTACTTTCCAAAGTGTATTCTCCTGTGTGTGTGTGTGTGTGTGTACAGATATTATAGATACACCCATATCTATATCTCTATCTTCCTAAACCACTCATCTCTCTCTGTTTCCAGAGCTTGGCTATTATAAATAGTGCTGCAATGAACATAGAACTACATGTATTCCTTCCCACTAGTGTTTTTGCATTCTTAGAGTAAATTGTTATTTTTTTAAACCATGGTGGCTGAAATAATTCCTTTGTGGTATAACTTAGAAATGTGTAGTAAGTACACATTTGTAGAGCACACAATGAATTTATAAATAAAGATTCAATTAAAATATTTGAGGTGCCTAAATATAGAGTTGTCTTAAATATTTAAATCTGACTGGAAAACTTGCTTATATTGTTAAACTACAAAAAAAAAAATCTGTCTAGTCAAATAAAAAAAACCCTCAATTATAATAGATAATCTGTAACTTCTTAGTTAATAAAATCTAACTGATATTTTTTGGTTTAAAATGGGTGCCGTTTTAAACTTATCTGTTGAGTTTTTCTTTAATTAAAAAAATAACTTCATATTTAAATATGTGCTCAATATCGAAACTATTACCATGTAAGAGAATTCTTGTTAGGATTTACTCATAAAATTTAGTATAACTTCACAATCCTAAAAATGCATTGATATTAAGAGTTCTTAATCATTTGAAAGAAAGATGTGTTTGAATAATTTTTTTATCTTAATATACATATATTTGAAAAAATAAGTATAAGATGACCATTAAATTTGGAAATTCTAAATTCAGGTTCATCTCCATCACTTATTAATGCTTTTTTGCATCTCATTGAACTTCATTTTCTTTACCTAGAAAAGAGCAAAATAATACCTAACTTATTAGGGTGCCCTAAAAATTAAATGGACAATGTAACCTGAATTGCTTTGTACATTTCTAAGTATTTTATGGCCACCTGAAATTATTATTTTCCTAATCAGAGAGCAGAGTTGTTTTGCTTTTCTTTATACCTGCCTAGCATCTAGCTGGCATTGAATAAGATTTGACTGCATGTTAAATAAATATAAAAAAGAAAAGATTAAATAAAGAATAATCTATTTTCTGGCAGAATAGATTCTAAATGAAGTTTGTCAATAAATGCTAACACACACACACACATATACATGGTTTTTAACTGTTCCTGTATGACAGTTTGCTAAGTATAGAATCTACACAGAAAACCAGCAGTTAACCTTATAGATTAAAGGAGGAAAAATTGGGGAAAAAAAATAAAAGGTTACTGCAGAGCAGTTGATCTATTCTGTCAAAATGCCAGTTGTCTCTTACTCTTTGCTCCTGGATATTATTAAAGCTGGCTTCAAGGATTCTCTGACTATCTTTCATTTTCTTTCTCTCTCCCTGTCCCAATCAACATGCTGGCTGCATTGCTCAATTACTGGACAAATGTAACTTCCTGTCCTCCTCTGCCAGCCACTTTTGTAGCAGTGCTAACAGATGCTATCATTAAGACCCTCAATGGGAAATCATGAACTAAGAATATTCTTTGCCCTTCTCGCTTTTCAATTTTCTTTTAAAAGATAAACCATCTGCTTTAACCCTCTTAAAATTGCACTTCCTTTATAACATCAATCTTTCATTTATCTTAATAATACAAAGATGTTTAAACTGCAAGTTCAGAAGTTTAATTTGTATGGAGCTATTTGTTGGCACTAAAATAAATTAGATTTAAGGAACATAAGAAGGATCTCATTTTCTGGTAATAATTTTATATTTTAATCATATGCACATAAACAGTAAAGATGATGCTCACAGATTTGAACATATGCAATTTTAACAAAAATATGCTTTCAATAAGTATATGCTATGGAATTATTCAGAGAACACCAGTGACTACAATGTTTATGAAAAATTCAGGAGTAAAAATATTTGATGGGTAACTAGAAATATTAGCAATCCTTATATTCACATAAATATTGTCAATGTTAGTATATTAAGATGAGAAGAACATACTGAATTAAAATGTAGGGATATGGGGCTGTAAGGTTTGAGAAAAGTCTCAGGCTTTTCTTCCCTCCCACCACTGGTGTGATTATGGACAACTGTGGTGCTGCACGCGTGCCTAGGTGAGCATGCATTAGTGGGCGCACCTAAGTTTGGACATGGGCCTATATAGGGGCACCATGAGGACCCGAGTACCAACAAGCAGTGAAAGCGAGAGTACCAACCAACCAGCAGTTGTGGAACAAGAGCAGCACCAGCAGCGGAAGAAAAGGGCACCAGTCGGGGCCTCCCTGGTGGCGCAGTGGGTTAAGCAACGCACTATGAAGCAAGCCGCAGCCACTGCAGCACGAGTTCGATCCCTGCTGCCGGCCAGGGAGGGGACCCACATGGTGCGGCAGACCTCTCCTGCTGTGCCCGCTGCTCCCCTCAGCAGTGTGCTTCTGTTGATCTGCCTGTTCTGCTCCCCGCTCTCTGTGGTGAATCCTCTCATTCCCCCCGCACACACCTCTGGCCTGTACCCCAGTGCTTGTATGCATAAATAAATAAATCTTTAAAGAAAAAAAAAAAGAAAAGGGCGCCAGTACTGACCAACTCGACCAGCAAGACCAGCGGCAGCAAGACCAACAAACAGCAGCAAGACCAACAATCAGCGAGAGGACCAAGGAGCAGCAGCAAGAGCATCAAAGCAGCCGAGAGAATGAGACATGCTGGCATCTCCCATCCACCCACCCCGGCACCCCTGCCTGCCATGGACCTGGCCACCTCTGACAATAAAAAGCATAAAAGCCACCGAGGGCTCCAAGACTCCTTCCTTTACCCACCGTCTGCTAAGAACCATCCAGAACTTGCCCTGTGCTGCCCTTTCCTGCTGCTACAGGGGCTTAAATGCATATATTATTAAAATAATGGAAAGCCTCATTATTTCAGAATTTATGATAACACTGCCTATATCTCATACCCATTTAATACCATTAATAAACAAAACTAATTGTTAAAGAAAATATGTATCATCATTCCATCACATTAATTTTGTGGCTCATAAAACCAGCAATACTTTTTTTCCTAAAACTCAAATGAAGAGTTTGAGGATTAGATATGAGAAATAAAGAAAATATCAATTATTCTAGTATTTTTCATTACTATAACTACCTGTGCAATAGCACCACCACAATAATAACAACAAGAAAACAAAATACAATTTTCACAACACTGATATACAGGATTTACCTTGTATTATTCTCTTTTACTATGATAAAATTTAAGTTCCTCTCTACTTGTCCTTTCACTTCCTTCTCTATCAATATTTCCTTCTCTTCTGAAACCTGAAATCTGACCCCAGAATTCCTTTACTCCTTAAGACTAAGCTATGCCACTTAGTAGAACTTTAGCTTTAAAAACATCAAAAATGTCTATCTCCTGACCAGACTGCTTTCCTAACTAATGGACATGAATATTCTAATGTTTCTAAATGAAATACCTATTTACTGCCTAAAAAAAAACAAAATTAGAAAAAAAATTTTCATCTATATTTCAATAAATATAACTTTCCTAACTTTTTGTTTTATGCTTTTTCAGAGCTTTTATCCCATGATATATTACAGATGCATATTTGCACAACTTCACTCTATGCTACATTTTAGAAGGCAGCCATTGCACATTTCTAGAATGAGAATAAGAGAAAGAATCTTTATGAGACTTTCACAACCTCGAGGTCAGTAAAATAAACTATAATACTCTTACCCATTTTCTGCTGCTATAACAAATTACCACAAATTTAGCAGGTTAAATAACTTTAATTTTGTGATTATGTTGGACAGAAATCATATCTGGGCTAAAATCAGGTGTTGCCATGTATATGGGAAGATAGGATTTATCCCCCATCCCTCTAAGTTTGTTCTTAGGATGATCCAGCAGACAAATTAAGAATAGATTAGTAGGATAAAAGAACAATCTTTATTATGTAAGGTGTGGGGAATTACATAGATGTAGATTCTGAGGCTAGTGAGGAGAATGAGTGTTTTATATTCAGATAAGCAATGGGGTAGGGGCTTCAGATTTCAGGGAAGAGGGAGAATCAAATGAGAAAGAGAATAATATAATGAAGGCTGGATGTTCTGTAATTAGATGTTTGCTTTGCCATGTTGACAACCAGAAAATTTATTCTTGGTAGGAATCCTAAGTCTGGGTGACTCCCTCAATTCTCATTCTTTTAGGTAGTTAAAGGATTGACAAAATTTTCTCATGAGCTGTCAGAACCTTGGTTGACCTCAGCTCTAAACAATTCATATACCAAATGATGGTTCTTGAGTAAAGGCCATTCTGAATATTTGAGGAGGCCTGTTGGGAACATCTTAGGGAGGCCTATTCTGAATATCTTGGGAGGCTCTCTCCTACACAGGTGTAGAATAATTGAGTTAATCAGACTTTTTTTTTTTTAAAGATTTATTTATTTATGCATACAAGCACTGGGGTACAGGCCAGAGGTGTGGGGGGTGAGAGGATTCACCACAGAGAGCG
>JAGFMF010011574.1:6262670-6274854 GCA_019455555.1 Galemys pyrenaicus | reverse complement strand
CCCTCTCTGGCCGGCAGCAGGGATCGAACTTGTGCTGCAGTGGTTGCGGTTTGCTTCATAGTGCGTTGCTTAACCCACTGCGCCACCAGGGAGGCCCCTAATCAGACTTTTTATACCACTAGCCTCTGTGGCTATCAACTGTGACCTTGATTGTGTTAATTCAGAAGGCACTCGGGAGCCTGGGGTCTGGGCACACATGCCTGATTGCGGGAATCTGGAATAAGAATGCAGGCATGAGTAAGTGTGCACAGCTGAGCCTAGAGGCAAGGACTAGGAGAGTGGCTACAAGAGGACAAGCTGCATAATTACAGAGAGATGAGATCATGAAAGAGTGCCAGAGAGAGAACACAAAGAGAAAGTGTAAAGATTCATGGGGGGCTGGGAAGCTCCATTGCTTGCCTGTCTTCCAGCCACCCCCTGTCTGGTTTGTCCCCCTCCTTGCATGCCTGCCTCCCTGCCTGCTGTGCTAGTGTACCTAGCTCCCTGAACAAGCATTAAAACCTGAAAAATCCACCAAGGACTCTAGGACCTTCCTTTATCTTTCTGCCCAAAGCCATAGTGTACCTGCCCTGTGTTCCCTGGCACCAGAACAGGGCAATGTTTTTCTCTGGCAGGCTTAGAGAAGAATCTATTTCCTTGCCACTTCCATTTTCAAGAGGACACCCACATTGCTTGGCTTGTGACTCCCTTCATCTGTCTTCAAATCCAATAGCAACACATTTCTTTAATCATTCATTCTACTGTAGTCATTTTTCAATCAGCTACACTTCTTTTATCTCCTCCTCCTACTTTAAGGTTCCATGTGATTACAGTAGGTATACCTGGATCAAATGAAAATCCCCCTGTTGGCAAATTAATTCCAATTTACAGCCTTAGTTCTCCTGTACCACAAAAGTGAGCATATTCACACAATCTGGGGATTAGAATGTGGGTATTGTTCAGAAAGGCATTATTCTACCTGTTACTAACACCTGATCATGGTATGTTTTTTAAGTATAATCTTAAAAATCACTTAGGTAATGTAGGATTTTGAGATAACTTTTGGGCAACTTGCCCTCCCTTACAGGAAAACTTAGTCAAATCATTACTTCATGTGCAATCTCAAACACCAGAAAGGGAAAAAAAGAATGGGAAATTCATGTAAGAATATATTTATAATATTGGGAATTGAACAAAATTATCAAAACATACAAATAAATGGATAAATCATAGAGGAAAATTCATAGAATGTGTAAGATAGAAATTTTACCAGCAACATTTAAAAGGTACTGATTACAATGGTAGATATAGTTTAAGCAAACATGACAAGCAAATGTTCAAATCTTTAATGTATAAAAACTCTAGAAGCCTAAAATAAAAAATATGAATAAGGGAAAAAACTTATCCAAAAGGAATAGGTAAGTTACAGGAAAATTTAAAATAAATTAACAAAGAGGCTCAACATAATAGTATTCAACTTAATGATTAAAAAAGAAAACCTTTGAGTTTTATTACATCAAAATTTAATAATTCTATGTCCTAATTCTAGACCATAGTAAAATAAAGCTAGATATTTTCTTAAACATTTAATGTGATATATTTAGTGGCATTTGATGATACATTGGAAGTAGGGAGATGTTGTATAACACAGTTTTTAAAATCAGCTGTATTTCTTTTATACCTTTCGGTATAGTATGTATTATCATTATGGAAAACACTGTGACCATAAATTTCTAACAACTATCTGGGATGGTACTGAGGTAGTGCAGATTCCAGATTAGTATTTATGCTTTTATCTATCCTGGGAGTTGCTGTCAGAAAACAATCATAAACTTCATTACTATGATAATTCATACTATGGTAAGAACAAGAAGTAACTGAAAGGAAAATGAGATAGAAGCAGTGTGGAGATTAGGGGTTATTACCAGCAGCCCTGGAGCCCAGGGCTGCTTTAGGGATACTTCCTCTAACTTCACTATCAAAGCAACCAGCTTGAAGAGAATAATAGGCTTATGTTACTTCCTGCTAGGCACCAAAATAAATAAATAAGTAGAATTAATTTTTAATAACAAAAAGATTTCAAATGCATTTAAATATCACCATCAAATCCATAACGATGCCTCCTAAATTTTGTAAGGTTCATTTATTCTGAAAATAAAATAAGCTGACTTTCTACACTTCCTTCATACTCTTCAGAGTTTACATATTCTGAAATTGTTGTGGGGATTTTTTTTTTGGTCAAAAATGTAATAAAGTCTATTTTAAACCAAATTTATTTCTATAAAAATTGAGAAAAAGACATAAATTTCCCTGAATCAAAATCCTTCTAGATACTTCCTAAAATGTGACTGATGATGGAAAATAAAGCTTATTTGCATTCAAGTCCGAGATGGTCTGAAAAAAATTGCTGACAAACTTCAATGACCTTAATAGCATCTGTCTAAAGCCTCTTGCTTCTATTCTTACTTTTCTATCCAGGATGCTTTATTCTAATTATGAAATCTATCCTACCAGGATCACATTTTTCCTTGGCACCTATGAGAAATTGATATTCATTTTGAGAGCTAAGAATGCCTAGAAGTCACAGACAGGTTTAGATAACAAGTTAGATGTTTTTGTCATTTTCCCTGTTATTTATTATTTTGCCCTTATCTCCCTGAGTAAAATAAAGTGCATTGCTTGCAGCCTTCTTAGTCACAATAAGAATGGATAAAGTTTTTTAAAATAATACATTTCCTAGAAATCATGTTAGAATAGATTTGGTTGGGTTTTTGTTTGTTTGTTTACTTGGGGTTTTATTGCTGTTATTTTGTGTTTCTTGAGCAAAGTGTAAGTAAGATAAAAGCAGCAAGAAATGGCAAACAATTTGAACTTTAAGACTTTAAAATAAGTACCTAGTCAAAATAGTTACAGTTGGAGAGCATTTATATTCATCTAACTATACTCAGTTGTTTACGATATATGATATATATTCAGTGGATATATTTTGCACATATTTTACTCAGTGGATATCATCTTGTACCTCCAGGGTTCTTCTAGGTTGGCAAATAATCAAATAAGCATCAGACATATTGATAAGAGAAAAAACAAAAAAGAAGCTCAATAATGACATGCATGCTTCCTGTATATGTAAGAGAGATCCACCACCTCTGAGCTCTCACCCCGCATGACTTCAGATGGTACCTTAAATAGTTTAGCTAAGACAAGGATGGTTAGGAAAAGAGAAAGGAAGTTTACCTAGGGAGTTTACCAAGGAAGGCACAGCAAACCAAAACATGCATTCTCTAATGAAAATCAATAAAGAGCTTCCTTGGAAGAATACCTCACAGAAAGAAATTTACTTATGAATGTATTTTTTTTTTTTTTTTTTTTCAAATCAACCCTTACCCAGGTTTCAAAGTCCATCCCATGAAATCAACCTTTTGACAAATATGTAGTTTAGGGTGGCATATTTATAAACCCCTATAATACTATATAACTTCTTGATAAAATTAGGTAGAAAAATATTTGTTTACTACTAATTGACTTCTGTCTCTGCACTATTTACAATAGTTAATCAATAATCTGTGTTAGTCTTATTTAAATGAGCATCTCTATCTTCCCTATGTCTTTGTAAAATGCAAGGTTGCAAATAAGATGACTAAATATTCAAAGCAGTAAGTTATGTGACAGACACCAGATAATTGGCCTTAGAGAGTATCATCTTGTGAGCATAAGAACATTATGTCATTACTATCTCACTAGTGACTCTTTGTATTTCTAACAGGAAGATGTCAGTGAGCATCTACTTTTTCTTACAAATACAAAATAATTGTTCAATTTAATCTTTTTCATTCCAAAATAAATCTTGGATTTTTAAAAAATATTACAAAGATAGACAAAGCAACATTTAAAAAAAGTCAATGATGAGTGTTTTCATGTATTTGTTCCTTGCTTTAAAGTATCTCATAGGTAGTAGAGATAATGACAAAATAGGTGATTTTGCACAATTCCTGGATTGACAATTCCCTGATATTTGGTGGGTTATGACACTCATAACCAACAGATCTCATGGCACTAGATGTATGAACCAGCAGATCTTCCCTCATTAGCCTTCTACCTGCAGGTTTTTTTCCCTATCCAAGAGTTTAGAAATGACCATTATTACATGTTACATTGACTGTGTTACATATCTTTAAACTGGCTTGTGGCTTCCTTCAAATCAGATTTGAATTGGTCTCCTGAAAGCTAAGATCTCGTGGGTGATTGTATCTGCCTTTCTCATTTTCCTAAAGGAGCTCCTCTCCTACCTTCCAATTTAAAATGGTATAATGACTATAGTACCTAGACTTCTCTGTTCTTTCCCTCACTCCTCTCCACAGTCATCTTAATGGATTCGATTTTTATCTTCCATTTTACAGAATAATGAAAGAATGCTTTTCAATTACTAGCAGCCTTGTCTTCCAAATTATTTCATAATCTTTGTTATTTTCAGGGAATTATATTCACTCTTCAGAGAAGAGAAGAGCTGATAATACTTTTCTTCTTTGTCTTAATATAAAGATTATCAAATGCTTTACTCCAAAATGCTTAGTTTAGTAAGTTTTTTTTAATGTAATTACATGGTTTAACAGTTATACTACCCATAGACCAAGGAATGCCTTTTCTTTGAATAGTCAAATTCACTTTGCCCTACCATGGATAATCTCTTTGGGTCATTTAGACATAGTTAAAATGTCAATTTTCTTTTAAAAAGCGTGTTAGCAATGCAGTGGTCAAGTTTCCTTTGCATTTTTAAAAAATAATTAAATAGGACAACATTAGATTGAAGTCACCCTAAATGCCCTGGTTGCATAAATAAGGAAATCAAAATCTAAGCCTGCAAATGACTCAAGTTTATTAAATCAAAAAGCCAAGGACAACCAATCACAGTCAACTAGGCCTAAAGTCTTAGCCAATCAACAATTAATTTTGTTTCCTGCATTTCTCTATAAATTCTCTTTCCCAGCTCCTGCTGGTAGAGTACCTCTACCATATCCAGTTTAGTATTGCCCTATTTAAATTGATGTTTGCTCAAATTCTTAAAATGCTTAATATGTCTCAGTTTATCTTTCAATAGCTTAAAGAGAATAAATAAAACATTACCCATTAAGTTTATAATGATGAAATAACCAGGCTCTAAAAAAGTTCAGATGATGACTTTAGGGAAGAGTCTATAGAAATAATACCTATTCCTAATTGATTTCTTTAAAATATAAAATACATAAAAATACATGTTATGTAAATATCACGTCATTGACAATGATGAAGATGTAGGTATGTAATAGACTAGAGTTAGTTGCACACATCTACAGTTGGGTACAGATGTACATTTAGAGAACAAGTAATTTAAAAATAATTGAGCTCCATGGTGGCACAAGGGGCTAAGTTGCAGCACTATGATGCAATCTGCAGCCACTGTCTACAAGTTTGATTCCCCAACTGGGGAGGTGACACACATGGCGTAACAGACCTCTCTTTTCTCACCCGCTGCTCCCCTCAGCATTGTATTTCAGTAGATCTGTCTGTTCTGCTCCTCACTCTGTTTCTGGTGACTCCTCTCACCCCCCACCCCAACCTCTGGCTTGTATTCCAATTCTTGTGTACATAAATAAATAAATCTTTAAAAAAATAAATTAAAAAATAAAAGTAATTGGAGAATTTTAAAGTTATCAGGAAAAACACAGCAAATAAGAATGCAGATTTTAGTCAGTGTCTTCTCCATTGATGAGTTTCTTGTAATTTATCATCATCCTTTTCTGCCTGGTACACAGAGGAAGACTCCCTTCCAAAAGGGTAATATTTCTTTCTCAGAGATTTCCCATGACTAGCTTTGTAAAAATATTCAGATCAAGGGGCCTCCCTGGTGGTTTAGGGGTTAAGTCTCAGTGCTATCAACACTACAACATGAGTTCCATTCCAGGCCAGGAATGGTGAAGCAGACCTCTCCTGTCTTGCCTGCTGAGCCCATCAGCAGTGTATTTCAGTATATCCATCTATTCTCCTCCCCACTCTGTCTCTGGTGACTCCTCTCACCCCCACACCTCTGGTCTATACCCCATTCTTCTATGCATAAATAATCTGTTTAAATGTTCAGTTCAAAATAATCCTTATGACAAAGAGATTTATTTTTGGAAGACGCTCTACAGATCACCCATTCTGGAACTGTATATATGAATAAATAGAAAAGTGATAAGGCTTGTTTCAAGAGAACATAGCTAGGTAAAGCCAGCAGTGAGGGGGGCTAGGAGTAGAAAATTCAGAATGGTGGTGTCACAAGACCAGAAACTGGAGCTGGATGTAGATGTGATTAACATAGTGGTTAAACCAGCTACTGCAATGAGAAATCCTTAGGTGCCAACTGCTATAGTAATTATCAGGCTGCTATAGAACATACCTGGAGGTATAGACCAGAGGTGGGGTTATGGAGATGGAGAACTATTGTAGAGCGACCCCAGGACTTACAAATCAACCTAATCACACCCTAGAAGTAATGCATTTAAATAACAGATAATTCCACAAATGAAGCATTCCTTCCCAAAAGAACACTATTATCAGTACAATTTCTGTATTGGCAAGAGGTAACTCGCCTTCCCACCTGTGACTAAGCAGGTGTCTCTTAACAAACTGGTCCTGTTCAGAGGCAGCTCTTCCTGTTTGTGTCTTTGCAAGTGTCTTCTTCTCCTTTCCTTTTTTTTCACATTGTAAATCTGCTCTTTTGGATATAATCAAAGGTCTCTGCCTTGTGGGGAAACTCACCATATATCTCTGAAAGGGAAACTCTTGAGGACATTGTTCTCAGAGGTAACCCAAGGACCTCCCTCACTGAATCCCACATCTCTCCAACACGACATCATCTGGAGTGCATTTCCTTAGTATATGAATGCAAGAGCAGCAATCCTGAAGGTCATAGCCTGAACTTGAAATCTGAATTCACTATAGCAGACTCTACCCTTGCTAATATAATTTGGGAAACAGTTACTTAACCTCTTTGTGCTTTGCTTTCTTCACATGGGCTTCATAGCAGCCCACATTTCCTGCTTCAGAGTGTTAGGGCAATTAAAGGTGTGAAATGCTGAATCTGGTCTTAGACTTCTCTGCAGCCCTCAATAATGTCTGCATTTGCTCTCTTTACACTCTTTTAAAGCATGCAGCTTCTCTGTGTAGTTACATATTTGCACATTTTTCATCCAGAACTCCAGAGAGGATCAAATAATTTTATTGATTAAAACTCACTGTTTTATTTGCTATGGATCTTAAAATATATAAGCTAAACTGTTTTGAAATGGTATTAAAAACAACTACTAATTTTCAGTAAAATAAAACATTAATAATATATATAATATGCTATTAGTTTCATGTTATTCTAAGTTGACAGCTTTTTAGTTTAATTTATAATATTTGTTGGTAGAGATTTATGATGGTCATGATTAACATGAACTACTGTCATATAAAATGTAACTTCTGGGTTCAAACCTCCTTTTCCAAATGTTTTCCCCTTCTTTCTCTTTGCTAGCTTCTTTAGATTGAATAATACTTTCTCTAAGGCAACATTTCTACATCTAAAGTTAATAGACCTTTTTTCTTTCCTTTGTACTCTTTGTTAAAAGCTTTATAATAGAGAATACCTTTCTTTGCATCCTGCATTTCCCCTTATCTGAAGAGAAGGCTGCCTGCAGGCAGTTGCTTTGAGTTCTAGGAGGTTGCTATAACCTTCTTTGTGATTAGATTACTAGCAATCTGCTTCTTTTCTGCATAATGCATTTTTAAAACACTAATGAAAGAAAAATAGAGCCAAGCAATGACTTTTTCTAGAGTTGGGGTTGCCTGACAGGTGGATCTTTGTTCTGTTCTCAGAGAGAACATGTACAAAATCTTATTTTCACTTCAATATTATCTTGAGATATCCTATGTGTTTTTATTTTAGTTTTTTTTTTTTACATTATGATGAACAATGGACTTGTTCAAAGGAATGTCAAATAAAGTTCATTGATTTTGAAAGTTTTGAATGTTAAGAGTTGTGTCTTTGACAGCATTTTTAGATTGTGGGTTTACTCTAGTACATATGTCATAGCTGCTTAACCTTTTAAAAGTTTTCCCACTACTTGGTATGAGTTAAAAATTAAAATTCATAAAAAACACAAAGATTTTATAGAAGATGACTGCTTTACCAAAAAGTGTCAAAACATGTGTGACTTATAGTAATTGTAGGGCTTGTGCTGAGTCAGGCTCCATCTTGTCTGTAACTGGCATGTTGAGTTGCGACGGACCAGTGCAGCCGGAGCACGGAGACCACCGGGACAGGGGCCCAGGTAAGGTGGACAAGGATTCGGCTAAATGACAGACAGACACAGTCTCAAGGGATTAGCATCTGAATGTAATTTGCAGCAGTGATCATCATGCATTATACAGAATATGCTGACATTTAGTACAATTGTTTTTCATCTTGTAGTTACATTGTTTTTAGTTGAACATCAGATTTCTTAGAACAAACAGGTTAGATCATATCCTGATTACCTGGTGTTAAGACTGCAGTTTCCTTGGTGACCTTTTGTGGTTACTTATTAACCTCTGATACTTTCAAGTTCTGCCACTATGGCCACTACCTAGCCTTAACACTGCCTTTAGGACTACATGGCTCTCATCCATCCTTTTGTCTGTCAGATTTGTTTCTCTGTCTCTTCTAATGTTATCCTTACTGTCCAGATTCTCTCAATCTGTCCCGGAGGCCACTCACCTCTGGGGAACCATATTTTGTAATATTTTTTTTTTAAAGATTTATTTATTTATGCATACAAGCACTGGGGTACAGGCCAGAGGTGTGGAGGGGGGTGGTGAGAGGATTCACCACAGACAGAGCGGGGAGCAGAACAGGCAGATCAACAGAAGTACACTGCTGAGGGGAGCAGCGGGCATAGCAGGAGAGGTCCGCTGCACCATGTGGGTCCCCCCCCTGGCCGGCAGCAGGGATCGAACTCATGCTGCAGTGGTTGCGGTTTGCTTCATAGTGCGTTGCTCAACCCACTGCGCCACCAGGGAGGCCCTATTTTGTAATATTTAAAGGCGTTTTTTAGCTATTTACTTAGCAACTCTTTTTGCTCTTTACTGAGGAAACACCAAGGTGAATTCGACCTAGATAATTTATTTATAAAACCTACAAAATACCACACTATTCTTTTTCCATCGATGTTCACGACTTTGCTTTTCCCAACATACATTTTTGTATATGATGTGCGTGTGTGTGTGTGTGTGTGTGTGTTGGCTCTGGGAATTTTCCCATGTGACCTCCCTCAGGTGGTCTCCACAGCCTGCTTCCTATGACATATGCTACACCAAGCTAAGTTACAATCATGGGGGGCAGTAGTTTTTTACTATCTGTTTCTCCTGAGACTTTTCCTATAAGCCTATCTACTTTTGGTAATCCTGTCCCACTTTCTGTCTGAATAAGCAATTCTTCTTATTGTAAGTTATTAACAAAAGTTCTAGTACTAGGTGCATATTGTTTGGCCGCCTTAACTGTAAACTTGATCAGCAAAGAAACATCTGAGGACAAAGTGGCTTCAAGACAAGGTGTTTTCGTGAGTGACCGACTCTGTATATTTAGTGGTCACAGGTGCTGTTGTTGAAGCACCTGATGTTCTGAAGGATGCAGTACGTTAATTCCAATTACAAATTATCGAAAGAATCAGACAAAGAAACAGAAAGGAAAAAACAGCCAAGAACGTAAGGGGCTGGCGGTGCACCACCTCCTCCTGCGTGCACACTTCCTTGAAGCATTTTGCCAAGGCCTGAGCAATTGCTCACGCAGACTCCGCAGGAGGTAGCATGACATTGAGTTTTCTAGGTGAAAATTAAACAGCTTGACTCAGCAATTTGGTGACTTCAAAAAGCCAATAGATCATCTGCTGAGTTTGACAATAGACCCCCATTCTTCAGACTTCTTTTTGGAGTCTTCTGCCCACCAATCATGAAAAACAGATGCACTAGGAAGTGATCGAAAAAATTCTTCAACAGATGACTTAAGTTCAAATCACTTCTCTGCCTGATTTCTAAAAGGTCCCTTATATCCTGACCTGAAGGTAAACACCTTGGGACTGTGACTTTTTTGTGAACTAGACAATTATTCTCAAATAAATGTCTTTGTTATTATATTACAATCTGATTGTTTCTCTAAGTTGAACAGCATGATTGGGCCTGAGCTAAGGATAATGACATGACCCCTGTTTCAGAGGTCACTCAACCATATCCCTGAGGGCCACAGTAATGGTTGCTTTATTGTTCAATATTTCTGTCCCCTCTGAGGATACTAATACCTTAGTACCTCATAACACTCCCAACCACTCACTAATAAAAATTTCCTTTGTGGAAACAATCTAGTGGTTCTTTTATAGACTGTGACCCAAAAGGGTACATCCTTTAACCTCTAGAAAAAATAATTCAACAGGGATTAACCAGACAAGGATTTATTTGAGGGAACCTGTTCCAAAAGAGAGAATTCAACTTTGCTCCTGGGAGTTAGGAGGAGATATTAAAAGGCTAGTCCAAGAGGCCCTGGGAGGGGGAGGAGGAGTAAAGTGGGGGGTTGGTGGAGGGTGGTTGTGGGCATGGGGGTAGGGGAGGAGAGCAACACTATTATAGCTTGGTCAGGGTCAAGCTATGCCTGGGCATGCACAATGGGGCTACATTCCAGCTGTGCAAGTAGACTGTCAGCCTTCTCCTCCAGAACAGTGTAAGATAGTCATTAGTGAAGATCGAACACCTTTTGTCTAACATGTCTCCTTATGCTCAGTGTGACATGTCAAAATGTCTGCACAGGACATTGGAACAGGCCATACCAAAACATGATGTAGTCCACTTGTTCAAACAGGACTTGGGGCAAATCTTATCCTACCAGCTCACAGTTCATGACTGTCTCAGGCCATGCTCTGATTTTCTGAGACTAAGCAATAGAATCCAGATAGGTCAGTAACAAAAGTACCATCAAGTTAATAGACAGAATGTTAGTTTTTCAGTTGATACATTAGTATGCAGATGCTGTATATGTCTGTAGTGATATTGTTTAGAATAAGAGACTTAACAGCCTTGATCTTGTAACATCCAACTGGTTCGGTTTTTTGAAGAATCATTTTAAAGTTCTATACAGTATTCCTCCTCTATTATTTACCAAGAATATTAAAAAATAAGCTCTTTTAATTAACTGAAAAAATAAAAATTAACATTTATTTATTATAGAATTTTTTTATGTGAATGTACAGTACCTAAAATAACCTGAAACCAACCGTCTGAAAAGTGTGGGGGCAGCTACTGAGAAAAATCTTAACAGCAATTTCCAAATTCTAGGTTCTTAATGTGACTCTGTTCTTAATGTGAATAGCTGTCAGTAGTCATCTCTTTCTGTAAATTTTGTGTTCCTTTCACAGTGATAAATCCCTTTCAGTTGATGAATTTAATAAAATACAAGATATATCTTAAGAAATTTGCAAATTTTTTCTGTAGAAATCTCCTTTCCCAACTATTCTGTAGAACATATAGTTTTTTTTAATTTACTTTGTTGTTGCTGCCAAGATTTTATTATTTTATTTTATTTTTTTAAACTTTTTTTTATTAATGCATATAGGAGCAGGGGTACAGGACAGAGTCGCGGGTTGTGAGAGTATTCACCAGAGAGAGAGCGGGGAGCAGAACAGGTAGACCGACTGAAACACACTGCTGAGGGGAGCAGCAGGCTAGGCAGGAGAGGTCTGCCTCACCATGTGGGTCCCCTCCCTGGCTGGGGATCGAACACTCACTGCTGTGCTGCAGAAGCTTCACAGTGAGGCGCTCAATCCGCTGCGCCACCAGGGAGGCCCCACTGCCAAGATTTTAAAAACATAAAAATTTTAATAAAGATGACAATGCAGTAGATAAGTTTGGGTTTTAATAAGCATATATGGTGTCAAGAGAACACAATCTGACTTTGTATATATTTAATCATGAATGCTATAGTCCTTCAATGGCAAAATACACAGAAAACAGAAAAGAGGAAGGCTCATCATTGAGAGAAGTTTAAATTAGTGTCTCTCTCCTCCCATTAAGAATTATGCATCCTGGGCCTCCCTGGTGGCGCAGTGGGTTAAGCAACACACTATGAAGCAAACTGCAGCCGCTGCAGCACGAGTTCGATCCCTGCCGCCGGCCAGGAGGGGGA
>JAGFMF010011574.1:6180218-6262620 GCA_019455555.1 Galemys pyrenaicus | reverse complement strand
CCCCGCTCTCTGTGGTGAATCCTCTCACCCCCCACACTTCTGACCTGTACCCCTGTGCTTGTATGCATAAATAAATAAATCTTTAAAAAAAAAAAAAACCTTTAAAAAAAAAAAGAATTATGCATCCTTTTATAATACAGGTTCACAGGTGGAAAAGAATAGAAAATTTCAGAAATGAAAAAAACATATGCTAGCAAAAAAACCTAGATATTATAGAAACACTACAGCAATTTATAAATGATTTGAAACCAATTATTTAGTGCTTGATGCAGAATTTTAGAAAAATCATGAATGAAATGGGCAAAGAATATTTGTTTTTGTTTTTTTACATGTTTTGTTTTTCTTTTATAGTAAAAAGAATGCAAAAACTTTACAAAACCAAATCTAATTGCAAACAGGAAAACAAAACAAAACAAAGACCTACAAATTTCGGAATACATTACTTCAGTGGTAGAAAAATGACATCTTCAGAGGAACATACTGGGATCTTCAAAGTATTAAAAGTGCTCTTTTTCTAAGAACCATGTGCTACACATGTGCTTGTCTTTATTTTCTTATTATTAACATTTTTCTAATTTATATATATTTGACATCAATTGTAGTCCCCATGTATTCCCCATCACCATATCACCAGTGCACCATCACCTCAGTACCCCGTGCTCTGTCTGCCCTCAACCCTCCCCCTCTTCCCTCCCCACCAAGTGCCCCAATTTGTCCTTGTCTTTTCATTTTTGGTTTTTGTGTCTTTATTGTTATTATTATTACTGTTCTTATTCCTTTCCTTGATCCTTATTTGGTTCCCTTATATTCCTCCTAGGGGAGGAACCATCTGATATTTTTCTTTTGCCTTCTGACTTACTTCACTGAGCATAATCCCTTCCAGTTCCATCCATGTTCCTACGAATGCATCTTTTTTTCATTTTTGATTGCTGAATAGTATTCCATCGTGTATATGTACCACAGCTTCCCGATCCACTCATTTAGAGCATTTAGATAGTTTCCAGGTCTTACCTATTGTAAAGAGTGCTGCTATAAACATAGGGGTGCAGGTATTCTTTTGAATCGGTGTATTTGTGTCTTTTGGGTATATTCCTAGAAGTGGGATTGCTGGATCCTATGGAAGTTCCATTCTTAGTAGATTGAGGAACCGCCATACTGCTTTCTGTAATGGTTGGGCCAGATGAGCAAAGAGAATTTGATAGTAAGAGCTACTATTTTTAATGCTAGCGTTTTTCATTTGGTGTATTGTACTATGTTAAGTTGTAATAGTTGGGTCACAAGCTTGAAAATAAAAAAGTTTGGTTTATAATTTTGGCACTACTATCAGCAGACTCTTAGATTAGCTAATTTTATTAGACACTGTACTATATAGTTCACTGAGTCATTTCCAATTCTGTAATTTCATGACTATAAAATATTTAAATTCCAAAAATTTAATCATTGCAGTTTGTTCACTGCTATAGGTGACAATGAAGAGTGATATACTATAAATACCAAATGGTTTAACTTATATGTGGAATATAGAGAAATAAAACAGTGTCACAGAAACAAACTGATAACAAACCCTAGAAATATGAGTTGGAGATGAAAACAGGGAGGGAGAACAAGCTACTACGGTAGGATATTTGGGTTACTTGTGACGGTGGGATATTTGGGTTACTTGTTGGTGAGTATGGTTAGGTAACATACATCTGAAGGGTGTAATTCAATACCTCTAAATATATACAGTGCTGCACCAGTGTTGCATCAATAAAAAAGGATATGCATATAGATAGCATTTTTATAAAATATTTCCATTTGGGGTAGGTTTTTAAAATGCTAACTATATTTTTTGCTGTTTCTACTTATTCTGTAATGATTTAATGTAAATAAAACTAATAATATTTATGATATGGCTCTAATAGTAAAAACTTATATATTTTTGTACTTATTATCAACTAAATACAAAGTGTATAAAGCATTTTTAGTCATTAAATATAGCAATATATGCTGCTTTTTTTTTTTTACAAACTGAAGTTTCATGGCTGATGTTTCATTAAAATGATTCCCATAGACTAGATTCACAAGTGTCTAGTTCCAACATACACAAGTCCATGGATGAAACACAAAATATGATCATCAAATGTATGTATTCAGTTTCATGAAAAGTATCTCATAATTTGCATGTCAGATACTTGACATTTCCTCAATAGGTGAGAGTTTTTAAATTGTGTTTGTTGATTAGACAAAACAGTTTCTATGTTGATTTAAAAGGTATAAAATGAAATTTTCAAGTACAAATATGTAGCAATATTTAAAGCAAGGCTTTTTGATAAAAGAAAATTTCAAATGACATTTAAACAAAGGAATAGTA
This sequence comes from Galemys pyrenaicus, assembly GCA_019455555.1. Classification (NCBI taxonomy): domain Eukaryota; kingdom Metazoa; phylum Chordata; class Mammalia; order Eulipotyphla; family Talpidae; genus Galemys; species Galemys pyrenaicus. Next base: position 6,260,267 of record JAGFMF010011574.1, on the reverse strand, counting down.
TTCCTTCTATCTGAAATAAATTAACAACTATATTCTGAATAAGGTGGGAAAGTATTATATAATTTTACCACTTATAAATTTTCCTAATCTCTTTAAAACCTTTTAGTAAGTAATGACAGCACTAATCCTAGAAACAAATTAGCTATAGAACTTATCACTGTCACTCTTTGATTTGGTCCTGCTTATGACAGCATTACAATTGAGCTATAAAGAGAGTATCTCAAACTCAATTACAAGTTATAGCAAAAGTTATGTCCACCCATGGAAGACAAACCTTGGGTAAAGAATATAAACTGAGAGTGAGAAAGACTTTAAGAGTCAAAGGATTAATGAAATGAAGATTAGAGAAAAAATTAAAACTACAAAATCAAGGGAGCAATCTGTGATAAAATAGTTTTCACAAATTTATAGACCTAAGGTGAAAGGTTTTTATGGGAAGATTTAAGAAGCAAAGAGTTAGTTAAGGCAAGTTGAAAATTTCTTAGCAGAATGATGAAGCTGACAATACTTTAACCAGTTCTTAGGAAGTCTGCATCAATTTTAGTTTTGGAATTTGTTCATTAGGAATTTGGTTTAGTGGCACTATGATGAAGAGAATGAACAAAAATCACATCATAAAGAAATGGGTAGTTCAATGATGTTTTGATAAATTATTTTCATGTTTTTTGTTTTGAATTATAGCATTTATAATTACATAAGTATATATTTTAGTTTTACAAAGTTTATACATAAATGTTATTAAGTTGTTATAATAAAAAGCTTAAAAATTAATTGTATCCCACTTCATCTAATTCACTTTTGCTCTGCAGATTAGTTTATTTTGCATTTTCTTAGATTCTTTTTTCTTTCACACTCTTTGCATTTTACTAAATAATATGCATTACCATTACACAGTCAATGTCTATTATGATAAATAGGCTTTACTTTATTTTAACATAAATCATGACACCCAGGCAACACATATTTCAGGACAGATATGCAATTTACCTTTCATCTTATATTGCCTCCTTTGTAAATTCGAGGAATGCTTTATATTTGTTTCCTGTGTCTACATTATGAACTGTGTTCAATAATTGCTGCAAGGTCTTCTAGAACTGCTATCTTGGTGGTGGTGGTAGGGGGGGAACTTCATTTCTTTTCACCTCTGTTTACTTATTTGAGGAAAGCTAATAAAAATATAACACGATTTATAGAGTGACTATTAAAATGCTATTAGTTTATGTATAAAATGAACAAGAAATAGGCACATAATGGTTTTATAAATATTAGTTATTATTACAATTTTCCCTCTTTCATCAACTTTAATATGTAGTCTTTTACCATTTGTCAAGCATGGTATTTTAGCTGGTAGTTTTTTTTTTTTCCCCCCCCTATGGTAATAAATGAATGGTATAGCTTGTATATTGAATCAGTTTTTAAATAAAATGCATTGTTAATATTGTCACACTGTAAATACTTCAATGGAAATTTATTTAAAATATTATGATTCAGTTTTCTCTCTATTCCTTCCATGCTTGAAATCTTCTTAAAGTGATTTCAAATTATGAATTGTTAGATGTTACTACTCTTTGACAACCATCCTCTTGTAAATTCTATGTTGATTTTATATAACTATATTAGGAAAATAACATCAAAGGTTTCTAGGGGCATCATTTCACTGCCCGCATGATTGATCTTTTGTTACTTTAATTCCATAAGGAAATTTTTATGTTGCTAAAGCATATCATGCATAACATGTCAAGATATGGATTGTGAAAACTTTTTCTGAGGACTTCCTTTTATGTATGTAAAGATAAATGTTTATATATGCATCTTTATATTGACATTTATTATTCAGTAATTAGTTCAATTTTATATATTGTTTATCATTTTCCTAATTTTTTTAGGTTTTTTAGCTTTCTTATTGCTGATGAGAAGTTTAATTCCAGTTGATTATCACTTGTATTCAGAATAATCTGTTTTGCTATAGGTGACTTGGTAATTCTTTGTTTTGTTTTTGATATTTTCTTCTCGGGAAGTTTTACATTATCTTTATTTGTGTTTTGAAATGCCAAAATTTTGTTTGTGGATATATGTATATTTCTATGAACTCATTGATTCCTTTTAATCAATAATTGTTATTTTTGTTTTGTGTAGTTACTTTGGATTATTTATTTGCTGTTTTTCTCATCAGTGATTTTTCTTTCTGAAAACTTATATATTCATAAACTGTTGGAGCAGATATAATTTAAAAATATCTTTTCATTTTCTTGACTATTTGTTCTTTGTGGAGGTTTATTTAACTCATAGGTTTAATTGCTTTTATTATTATTCTATATTTAGGTGACATAGGTTTATGGTACTGCCAATGATTAGAAGTATAGGTTCATATCTTTTCATTCATGCTGCCACACCACCCCCACCACAAAAGCAAGCATTACCTGCCACAGTCCTTTGGACCGCTTCCCACTTTACCCATTTCCTCACAGTTTCTCTGATAGGTATTATTTGGCCAAAGTCATGACCAACTTTGTGCTTAAAACATGTAGCTGATTTTCAACTACAGTGTTGAAAACTGTTAGTAGTCCTTTTTCTACAGAGCTTATCAGGAGAGCTGAATATGGACAAAGAATAACCCTGCATAATTTTCGTCAATGTTAAATAACACTTTAATACCATCTGAATGTTTAAGCAGGGGAAATGAAAGGGTAATTGATTTCATTAGTAATTTGCAATATGCAGTGTATATTAGACTGAGAATTAAAAAAGTATAAATCTCAAGGAGTTTCTAGTGTACTGAGGCATCTATATCTGAACAAATAAGTTTAATGGGACATTTAAGTGCTATGAAAAGAACAGATAAACTGAAATTCTGGGAATTAATGTAGATAATTCTCATTTTTGATTTTTGGGAGTTATGAGATAAATATTATAGATTTCTTGGAAGTAACTTCTGAATTAACTGAGTTTTTTTTTTTTTTTTTTGGATTGGTAGAGCTGTACATGAAGCTGGAGACTCTAGGCCATGAATGTCACGTGTAATTCTTACTATAATCATAACCTCTATTAATTGAAAAAGTATAACAAACTCAGTTTTAAAAAAATATTCCTAGGTTCTTTCACTGATGGGTTTAGGAAACATAATGTTGGGAAAATTGTGTTTTGGGGGCTTCCATGGTAGCACAAGGGGTTAAGTCACAGGACTATGGAGCTATCCGCAGCCACTGCAACATGAGTTTGATCCCTGGCCAGGGAGGTGACCTACATGGCACAGAAGACCTCTCCTATTTGGCCTTTTGTTCCCCTCAGCAGTGTATTTCAGTCAATCTGCCTGCTCTGTTTTCCACTCTGTCTCTGGTGAATCTTCTCACCCCCCATACCTCTGGCCTATTCCCCAGCTCTTGTATGCATAAATAAATCTTTTTTGAAAAAAGAAAATTGTATTTGTTGAGTAAAGGTAAGGTAAAATGTTAGCATGTCAAACTAAAGACTTTAAAGTAATTTTACGTAATTTTGAAATATTCAGGTGATTTTTTTAATCACGCTATTATTGTAATCTAGACATAGAAATGAACAAATCTTTAAAATAAGTAATGTCTTGAAATTTTCATTGTATTTCTTCAACATCTCACAGGAAATGTCATATAATTAAAATTACTTTTAGGATATGTGATTGCTACTCATTCAATTAGTATTGCTAAACTGAAGGAGAATAATCAACTCAAGACTAGACATACACTTTCAATTGACATTACTGCTTTCAATTTTGATATTCAGCTGGAATTCCCAAAAAAATGATTTTGATAGTCAGGCATCTTTCTGTAATTAGAATCAGATCAAAACCATTGCATAGGATGATATGGCTTTATTATTGCCAGTAATACCATATGGGATTTTTCACTCTTTACTCTTTATATAGTTGATTTTTGCCAGCACATTAGCATTATTTTATTAAGTATATTTTTAACAGAGACTTGTAACATAAGACATTTTGCATTGCTGGATTTAATCTCTTAAGAAGAGAAGTATGGAACAAAATTGCTATAGAATTGACAGAATGAAAAGTAAACCTCGATTGTTCAATATGTTATTGCCTCACTTTACCAATAGATTTCATATGGAGATATCCAGAAAATATAATTTACTACAATTTCATAGCTGGATGTCAGATGGCATTACTTAGGCTAATCAAATATGAGTTTCAATCTGCCTACTGTTCATCCAATCTGCTTGCTTAGTTCTTGCTATATATCTTAGTATATTAAAGCCATTTCAATTTTTATTTTTTTTTAAGTTTTAACATTTATTTTTATGTGTGCTTTGCAATTGGAAACTTGGAGGAAGAACACTGAAAATATGAAAAGTTGGGTTTTAATGAGTAATATTTTAAAAATCAATATTTTTTAACATTAATATAGATAACTAAGAATTTGGAAACATCACTTTCTGAATGACTGAATGACTGAGAAGTCTGATCTCCTCAGTTCAAGCTGCAATTACTCCTGCTGGCAAGTGACAGGAAAGGATCTTCACCTTCATATGTGCTTCAGAAACGCATTGCTTGAGGAGGTACCTATTACTGATTTTGACTATTGAACATTTCTCAGCCATCTTCCCTATTCAGTATTGGGGATGTACTGGATTAGTTCAGTTTGAAAAATTCTAAAAGAGTATTTTCAGGAGCTAGCCTCTACTCTACATGGAAGAGGTTGATTATATACTAATAGTAAATCTTCTAAAAATGGCCCGTGATCTCTGCTGTTTGCAGTACTACTGTTTATACAAACCACTGAATAGAGAAAGAGGAAGCTATGCTAATAGTCCCAAATTAAATGTCATAACACCTGCCATCTTATCAATGTTCAATAAATTTTATTGGATAGATGACTTTTAATTCATCTGTGTCTTTGATTAATTGTCAGTGTTCTGATAACTGATTTTAGTTGTCTTGCCCATATTCTTGTCTTTACAGAAAGTTAACTAAGGTAGTCATTCATTTTTTTCTACAGGTCATTTTCTCAAGGTTATTATTAAGGATTTTGAGAGACTTTCTTTTGAATATGAGAGAACATGAAATTGGGAGTTTAGTTTCCCTTAATGCCCACTTAGTTGGATTCTTTTGATTCTAAGGTCCTACAATATTTTCAGCTAAGTGTTGTGGTGATTTTTTTATTTAATTTTTTACCAATTTAAACCCCTTATTTCTAACAAGCAAAATTTGAGGAAAAGTCTGAGCTCACACAGACTTGATGTTCTATCCAAATATTTATCTATTTAAAAGTGTTAAGGTCTATTCCTAGAAGCTCCAACAGATTCAACTTTTCATTGTCTGGAGGACTAAATCAAACAAAATAATTTCACAGGAAAAGCTTTCTAGATAGACTCCAAAATGCCATGTTCAACATCTTTGGCATTTTTCAAAAACTTCTTTTTGTTCAGTTTGGAGTTTTTGAAATCACTCATAGATTTCCCACACTGATTTTCCATCAATTTTTTTAAATTTATGCATATAAGACCTGGGGTACAGGCCAGAGGGGCGTGGAGTGAGAAGGCAGAAGAACAAGAGGATCTACTGAAAAACACTGCTGAGGGGAGCATTTGGTAAGACAGGAGAGATCTCCTGTACCATATATGAGTTAGCTGCATGGCCTGATATGGAACTCAGGCCACACTGTCTTGTGATAGCTTGATAGCACTGAAACTTTAAACCTGTGCTCCCATCAATTTTTTTGTAACAGTTTTCCAATCATGTGAATTAATTGCTATATACATAAGAACCCTGGGTTATATATTCTTATATCTAATTTATATTCTCTTTAAATTTCTATCAATCTTGTATAAGATTAGAAACTTGATGGCGGCTGTTAGTTCAGTGCAACACCACATTTAAAATGGCCTTCTTTGTTCTAAGAGTAATTTAATCTTTAGAAAATATTTGCGTTTTTAGATTTTTTTCCAGGTCAAGAGGGAAAGAAAGCAGTTCAGGGAGACAACTAGGAACATAGGGAAATAAGAAGCAAAGATTGAGGGATGAGGTTAGAAAGACAAAAACATTTAGATTTTAGTTGGGATATAGGTGATCTAAAAGAAAGATAATTTTATGTTTTCTTCTAAGTTTTCTCTAGCTTGGCTAAGGAATAGTTTAAGGAAATACTTTTTTTTTTAATCTGAAGTTTTTAAGTATTTTATATGAATGTAAATTTACAATATTTTGATAGCTTTCCCCACTTTGTCCTGAGAAAGTTAAAAAATTCTTAGCTAAATATGAAAAAAAAAAAAACAAACAAAAAACCCAGTCCTTTGATACTATTTATCAAAGAACTAAACAGTGTCATATAGATTTGACTTTCCTCAGATATTTCTGGGAGAAAAAATAAAGGTTTCCCTTTTATGTAAAAGGAAAGAATACATTTTGAATATGATCATTCAAAAATTTCAGGAATAAGGAAGTTATGTTGAATAGAGTGGAATCACAAAGTTATATTAAAGTAGATGGAGGGTAAACTGTTTGGGTGGAGTTATTTCAGATCTCAGTAGAAGTATCCAGGGAACAACTAATCATGTAAATGTTGTACATCCAGTTTGTTCATAATAAATTATGATCTCATTCACCAAAGTAGAACAGAAATGGTGACTTTATATTATTTAAGAAAAATACTTTAAGATTGATTTTTCCTGATCTGTAATTCTTATCAGACCATGATTCATTTCTAATACTTTTATTTTAATTAATGTGAGATATAAATGTTAATTAGGGTAAATTTTACTGTACTCATTTGACAGTGCATGTATTCTTAACCTTAAGTGTTATTTTGCAAGACAGCTGGTTAAGCATGAAGTTAAGTGCAGTGTGAACAGGGTTGATGAAGAAATAAAAGCTAAGGTCTTGTTCAATGGTTGCATTGTAAAAATGAGTTCTTTTGAAGGTTGGCTCTCTCTGTTCCAGACTGATTTTCATGACACAGTTGATTGCATGAATTTCTAAAGATCAAGGCTACATGTATTTGTATGAATTGCAGGAAACCATGAACTATGTATTTAATTACCAAATGAAAGAAAGTACTCTGATATTCTTTCTAGGGAAAAAGGCATCTTTGCAATTCATTGCATACTTTGCAAGACCATTATCAATTTTCCCTATTTAAAATGTAGCCAAATAATACCAACTTAAGAGGGTATTTATATTTAAGGCACTTAAGATAATTCCCACTAGTGTTTTTTTATATTTACTTTAATCATTATCAAAATGAAATGAATTATAAATTGATCCCAACTTATTTGATGAAGACTTTGATTTCCATGTACTTCTTAGAGAAAAGAGACATGTTTTTACACCTTTACCACAAAATTGATTGCATTTGTTATTACTGGTTAATGCAAGAAACTTAGGTATGATCGACTCATCTTACTTGAGACTATAAGAATATTTAAGATAAACAACAACAACAAAAACCTAAATCCAATCTCTGAATGTGGGGCATTATATTGCACCATGTAGTTTTTTGTTGTTTTTGTTCCAAAGTCTCTTTTTTTACTGATGGAGCATGGAAAGAAATCACCAGCTTACTCAGTCCCATCTCTTGATCTTGCTCACGCTCTCTCTCTCTCTCTCTCTCTCTCTCTCTCTCTCTTTCTTTCACAGTAGAGGTTGTGGTGCTACCATGCTAGATCCAAATTGCAATTTGCTTGGGATTTCACTTGCCCTTTTCAGGAACTGTTTAGTGCAACGAGCTAGTGACTGAGACATCTACTTACCACTGTATTTTGAACAATACTAAATCAATATCCTTTACTAAAAATACCCCAGCAATATTTTGGGGGCATCTGAAATTATGCTTCAGAGAAGTTATATGATATAATTGAGTGAAATACGCTAAGTAGTCTAATTCATATTTGTTATCCTTCCATTTAGCCAGGTAGTCATTTTTTTAATTCATTTCATGTTCTATTCTGTTTGTATTTTTTTTTTTACAGTTGCTACTGAAACATGTTTTTAAGAATCATTTAAGTGTATTTTTCCTATTTTTTAATATTTAATCTATATTAGAATTAAGTTCTATTCATTATGCAAGCTCACTTCTCTCACTGCATGTTAAGTTTAAAACTATTTTATTTTAGTTAATGCTTAAATTATAAAGATGTCGATCTTTATTTTTCTCCTATATTTCATTTTGTCAGCCTGAAAAGACAATGTAGCAGGTTGTACTAAAAAACTTTCTTGTTGAATATTCCCAGTAATCTTAATAGAACAATGCAATTCTAATGAAATAAGTAAGTCTATAAGAAGATAATTGCTATATGCATTATTTTATTGTTATCTACACCTCCATACCTCATTTTAGGGTTGGAGATATATATTTTTTTTTCAGAATTATGCTTATGCATAACATTTTCACTAACCATCAATTCATTGTTACTAAGTCAGACTGTTACAACTGATGTCTATTGTCTATCACCTTTACTTCTAAATGTAGGATCAAATTTACTTATTAACTCTTACAAATTTAAAATCTACTTCAGAGTGAGTCATTTAGATAATAACACAGCATAATGTCCTATAAACCCTGTATATCTCATTCTGAAAATTATTAAATGAACTGCAAATTGTTTCCTGTTTGCATTTTTTTATAGTTCTGACAAATGGCAAGGGTGTTCTGAATGGCATAAAGAGATTTTCTCAGCTGCTGGATATATCTAGGCATATTTCTGACATGCATCAAAATTATGTGTACAGGCCTATTGTCAATATAATTTTTTATGAGACTGTTGAAAGCATTATAAAATCTTAAAGAGCTGCAATCTTTAGCAAAGAATTAAATAATTAAAAATTAACAAAAACTGAAAATATATTTTTTACTTCTTTTGAAGTAGTTTACCTATGCACATTATGCCAGAAAATGTTTGAATGATTTACTAATGGAAATAGTCATCCTATGAATTATGTATTAATTTATACATTCAAACCATTCATGATATAAAAAATTCAAATATTCAGTTATATATAATGTATAACAGAAGTTGTTATAAAATTAAAGTTTATATTATTATAGACTATCATCATTCTCTTTCTCCTATATTGACTGAATTTTTGTTTTCTAAAGAAAAACCTCTGCAACTATCTAGATATGAATCTCTACACAGACAAGGGTAAAAAGAAATTTAATTACTTCAAAATATATGTAATTTTTCTTTTGTAGTAGTGGACAATTTAAAATGCAACATACAAAAGATCATTTTATTTATATAATGGAAAGATAAAGTGTTACTTCACCTGTACATTTTCGATAATATTTTACTTTTCATTTCTTTAGGTTCAGAAAGATATTTTTGCTGAGATAGAAATATTAAGATACCTGTTTCTCTATACAGCAAAGATTTTTCACCCAATTCATCACTCAGTCTATTATTAAAATACACTTTGAAATTTATTTCATTTGATTCAACTAGTATCTGTTATTTGCCTTTAAAAGATGATTAAATACAATATTTGTAAAGAGATTTGTGGAAAAATATAGTTAAATGACTCATAATATGCTATAGTAGCAGAATCAAAGTTCAGTTTATTACTGGTAGATAATGTTAATTACTGACGTTTGGTGTTCAGGATGAATTTGAGTGTTTCAGGTTTGATATCCTTCTTACTCTAGCGTGTAACTCTTAGTTCCAATGTCAGAGGAACCATTTTTTGGCAGAAGAGAGTTTTTATATATCATTCTTCCAAGATTAGCAAACAGCTTTAACTGGAAAACATAGCTTCTCTACCAAATTAACACAGACTACTAGCCTACAAAGAGCTTACATAGACAAAACCTTGTTCTGTGGTGACACATATAATGTCCAGTGGAGGACATAAATGACATTTATGTCCCAACATAAAGGAAAATTGGGGATTGTTGGGAAGCATGATTTTATTTTGAAGACAGTATTATTTTATATGAGGAATGGCTAAAGAAAAGCCATCAGTGCTCAAATTTGAATTAACAAATGTATATTTCCTCTGTCATTTAAAGTTGGGATTACAGATACTAACTCCAGAGCCAAACTGTCTTGTAAAGTTTAGATACAATATTTTCTAACTCTGTCATCTTGGGAAAGTCATTTACTTTCAGGGACCATATTTCCAAACATGTAAACAAAAAGGATAATAACCCTTTACAGTGATAGTGTTTGCTTGATTAAGTGAACTACTTATACATAAGTTAATATTCAGGAACTGGCACAATGCTGTAATTCAGAAAACATGAATTATCATTTTGGGAATTGGTGAAACTTGTAAACCTCCAGAGAAAAAGATATATTTGTCAATAAAATGACTACCACAGTTTGAAATTTTAGTGTCACAGGAAAAATAAAATGAAATAAAAATACTAGAGATTATTTTAATAATAATAAGCTTGGTATTTCTAATACTAGATATTAGATTGTTTTCTGAATGGTGACAGAAACACAATGTAAAAAAAAACTATAAAATTTAATCACCTACCTTTACAAAGGTCTTTCTAAAATTCATTGATAAGCACAGTATATTACCCTTATATTACTGTTCATAAATTATTTTATGTTATATTCATGAAATTCAATTATTGTTCAATGTTTCAGTTGTCTCAATGTGCAAAACTGGAACATGTACTTAAAAGTTTATAAAGTACTTAGCTACAGACAAAATTTGAGAGTAAATAATATGTAATGCCATCCATCTATCACTAATGGATAAACTTTTTAATCTGAACCCCTAATTTTATAGTTATAGGTTTTATGTTATAATAAATGCTGATTTTTCTCTGGTTTAAGTAGCATTTAATAAAAATGTCTCCTGTTAACATATCTCAAAGTCATATTTACCTACCTTTGAGTTGTAGGATTGAATTTTCCAATGAAATGGTCACATTTAAGCCAAGTACTGTGAAACATTTAGAATACTGTGTCAGCTGAAGGCACATCAATTTATGTGTATAAGTGTTTGGTAGACATAGTTATCCTTAAACAATAATAAAATAACACCTCAGTGCTATCTGATTTTTATGGCTAAATATAATGTCAATACTTCAGGGTAAAGCAATTCTAGTATAATACTAATGCTTGTATTCTTCATAAAACTACTAGAGATCAATACTTGTTTGGTATTCTATAAAAATCTGTATTTCTTTCACAGAATAATGTGATGAATGTCTTTTTTCTCACAATGGAGAAGTGAGTGTTCAGTTATATTTTATAGAAAATTGATATCATTTCACTCTCCTCAGACAGACTTGTATTTCTTACTTTTTGGTGGAGTATGCATATGATGAAGTGCATATTTTATGAGACAAATTTCCATCACACTGGTGTAGAAAAATTTTAAAACAAAATTAAAAGGGCATTAAAAATTTTAATGTCCAGCTTCTTGATTTTTCACACAAAATATACTTAAAAGGTGTGTCTTTATGACTACTTGCTTACAAGACAGTATTCTGTTACATGCAACAGAAATTAATTATGACTAATCTAAGTAGTAACATAATTTGCTGATTGTTTATTTTATAACCATATATTCACTCGTACAACAATGTGAACTGATTTAGAAAAATCAGGGAAGATACCTAAGAAATAAACATGCTATCTGAATAATAGCACAGCAGCGATCTGTGGGGACCATCTTGTCCAAAGAGGACATGGATTGTCTAGCTTAAGTTGCACTACTTTCACCACCAATACCACCAATTGTCAATTATACTTTCACTACATTTGACTCTCAAAACTGCCACTTTTGAATTTTTGTGTTGCCTTGGTTTATTTAAACCAGTAGGACAAATTCAAAGAGTCAAAAAAGCACATCTGATAGAAAAAACTCAGAGCTGGAGCATTTCTCATTCATATGTTGATCCAGTAGTTTGACACAAATAGATATAAATGACCATTATGCTGCATAGTATGTGACAGACAATATATTCCCTACTACAATTTCAATTTTAAAAAAATCAAACAAGATATATCCTAATAAAATTCATAACTTTCCAGAAATCCCTCAACTTATTAAAAATTAACTCCTATACAAAGAGTAGAGCTGGGGGTGGGAGGAAGAAAGGGAGGGAGGAAAGAGGACAAGCACCCAAAAATCTTTTTACTACTTTGAGGTCTAAGTTCTAGGTGATATTTATTTTCCTTCTGGTTTTATGTCTTATATCATCATGATATTCTGCAACCCACAGACAAAATTGTTAGGGGAGAGAAGGAAAGAGAAATTATTTAAAATTCCTAAACTTTGATTTTTCAGTAGTTATAAGTTCTTAGTGACTGAATTTGTATAGAATTAGAGTTAACTAATATATTAACATTTTCCTCTGGACAAGGCAGTACTCAGAGAATTCCAGGGAATTATCTAGATTCTATTCCTTTGCCTCCCTCGTTCTGTTTTCTAGAAACAACCTTAATTACTATAGATGGTTTAGATCAGTTATCCTAAATGTACATGGTGTCAAACACCAAGAGTGCTAGTCCTATGTTTAGTCCTTTGTGAGACACTGGTTTTAGCAGTCAGCAGGAAGGGATTTATTGGGTTGTGTATGCCAATAATGAAGTGATCTTTGGAACCAAAATCAAAGATTTGGTATAAAATTGATTTCTGGTTTTATAAATAGTTTATACATATTCATATGGAGGTTACACATATACTAGTTTCAAGGAAAGTTTGGGTATTTCTAAGAAGGGGCAAGCACACATTTCAGTAATTCATCAGCATACTTGCATCCTATATGTAGTTGGCACTGGAAACTGAAGCATTATAATTAGTGGTGGTTGGAATTTTTACATCAAAAGACATAGTTCTGTCGCCTGTGCTAGTCATGACTGAATCTAGGCATGTGGTATCTGGTCAGGAAATGGTAAACAGTGTCTGGTTAATTACTGTTCAAATTTCCCCTGAAGGATGCTGCTCTTGCAAGGAGACCTCCTAATTTAAACCACAAATGATTGAAGACAGTAAGGGTGATAATATTTCCCTTTTTATTAAAAAGGGGGCATATCACAATCAACACTGTAACTCCATTGATTTATACTGACTCAGGAGGCAAAGAAATACAAATGCTTGGGGGAGAGTTGCAGTTTCTATTTAAAAAGAGTCACTGTATGTCATGATGAAAACATTTATTCTTTGAGTATTACATCTTCTAAAACTGGAGAACCCAGAGTTGTAGGCAAAGGGGAAAAGGTCTTAGTGAGGGTCCTTGAGGGGGAAAGTGAGAAGTGCTATTCTGTTTTATATGCCTTGATTTTACAACACATATATTCTACTTACATAGAAGAGCTCACAACTATTGATATCTCACCTGGGTGCTCTACCACCTCTTGAGAAACATAATCTCAAACAGAAAATTTTCTCCTTCTTGAGCCACAGCTATGTCTCCAATAAGACATCGATAGTTCAGAAAAGTTAACTTCTGAGTATTTTGCACATAAGTGAAAGAATATATACCAGAAATGGTGGAACGCCATGGTAATAAATAATATGTGAAAGTGTTGGAAAAAAAAAACTATCTAGATTGGATCATCTCTGATGGTTCCAAATAATGTCTTCTCTCCTAGTATGAGCATGCTGTTTTGCCACTGAGAATGGTACCTATCACTTCCTTCTACTTGAATCTGGAGTGACTTGATTGGATCACTGAGTAGGATCAACTGAGTAGTTTAAATTGCTCATGCTTGGTCATAACAAGCCTTGAGTCTACAGTTTGGACTTAGAGTGTATGTTCTTAGAACAGAGGGACAAATCACTTGGGAAATAGGTTATCTTTTGTGAACACCAAAAACCCAGAAACCTATAATCTGAAAAGTATAAGAAAGCATGTCAATAGAATCTGATGGGAAAGAGAGAGAGAGAGAGAAAGAGCAAGAGGGAGAAGGGGAAGAGGGGAGAAGAGAGATAGGGAGGAGGGGGGAGGAGAAAGAAGAGGAAAAGAGCTAGAGAAGAACTAGAGAGGCATTAAGTTATACTCAGGAACTATACATATAAATTAAGGTGTTATCATAGAGGTGGATACTCCAGCATAAACCCATCCTACTTATGTCAAATGACATAGAAATAAACACCTGGATTTATATAATTGTGTTATGTAGGAATTGATAATCTTAATAAAGGTAAAGAAATCTATTCTAAATATAGTCTCTCTTCCCATGAAAACAATACCAACTCTTCAGTGAAAGAAAAGTTTCAGTATAATTCTTTGCTGAATAGTTGGTTTCTCCATTCAAGTTTATAGCACCATCAGGTGCTCAGGTGTTCCCTGTCATGAGAAGTTGAGTACTGAGACTTGGTGGTGATTATACTAGTCCTGTCTTGGGAATTCATGTTTGGGTGATTGTAATCACTTTTACTCTTAATCAGTGAGAATATCCATACTGTATCTCTAAGGAAAGAATTCACATGCAGCAAAAACATCATTAGAAGTCAAGAGTAAAGTCTTTGTTGTTGTTGTTGTTGTTGTTTTAGTAGCTATTCCTCAAAACATTCTTTCAGTCTCCTTCAGTAAGACTTCAATCTTATTTCTTCCAAGACTCTGTTCAAAACTTTTAGTCACTCCCAATGCATGAATGTGAATCTTTATATAATTTTCTCTTTATTTCCAGAAAAATAAGGTATAATATACTCTGCTTAGATTTGTCTTTATGTTTTCTCCATTTATATATCACTGTTGAATTGACTTAGATTATAGCAATTCTTTGAACTTATAAATTTTCCAACTGGTATTGATATGTTACAAAGAGTAATCTATGATGCAGATTCTAGTAGATTTTTTTTTTCTGAGTCAACTAGTCATAAGCAAGTACCCTTGAAAACAAGTGAGAGAGTAAGGATTTGAAATAATGTGCATCAACCTGTTAGTGGAATGCAGATAGCTGCACCTTATATAGGTTACATATATCAAGCAAAGTCTGAGTAGGTCAGATGTCATGATTCATAGCTTTTGTTTGTTGATCTCTTAACCTTCAAATTATATTATTAGAACAAGAATAATTTTTCTGAAGAACAGTTGTTGACTGAAGGAGTGATGTCTTGGCTCCTAAATCTAGCATGATTCATGGTAATCTTGCCATCATGGATTTCTACAATACCTTTACAAATTCACTCTCTATCAGACCCAGTTTGATATTCAGAATTATAACTATGGAGTGGTAATGCTGCCTGTAGTGTTACTGAAATAAGCTGGAAAATGTTATCTTGCTCTGAAACCTATCCAAAGCTATCAATTTATATGTCATTTAGAAGATAAGTGAGAGCCTCAGAATACTTTTTTAAAAATATCTACACAAAGTTACCAATATTGCAACTTTCTTAGTGAGAGGGTTTAAGTTACACCACAGTGCTTGGTTTTGAAGGTGGACTGTCCAGTTCTTCTTAGGCAAATAAACAACTAGAAAATACATTTAGGTAACAGGACTTAATTTTTATTTCAGACCACTCACATGCGTATCTATTGTCAAAACATTTAGGAATAGCTCTACAGTTTTGTAAAATGCTAGTTAAGCTACATAATAAACTGTTGTCATGTTTTATGTACTTATAATATGAGAAAGGTATGAACTTATAATACTTTAGAGCTTGGTGAATTTTAGGATAAGGAGGCAAATGTGCATTGCTATCTTTACCAGAGAAAAGCCAGCTAGTTATGATATTTTTTCTTCCTTGGACTAAAGATAACAATATTTCTCTTTACGAATAGCTGAAAATTGATTGCCAGTGACTATTTGATTGTTAAAATAATAAACACACACCCCAAATAATCACTATTCACAAACTAATAGTAATTTCATTTGCAGGTGATTAATCTTAAAACACACTACAGCTATTCTCTAATACAATCTATCCCTATACTGGGAAGTAGAAATGTGCATGTGATGAGAATCCAATATCCTTGAAACTTACGATCCTTCAATATGACATTAATTCTTGTAACCCCCTTGAAGTTACAGCATTGGAATTGATTTGCTATTTACTACTTCAGTTGGGAGTGGGAGCTCCAAATCCTTTCTCTTGACTTTTTCTATCATCATAACATTATCTCTTTGTTGAGATGACATTGTAGGTGTTCTTTCAGTTGGTAAAATTGTTTAGTATAATAATACACCCAGGATAAGGGGAAATAAACATACTATGAGTGATAGATATGATTTAACCTAGCATAAGCTGGACTTATCAAAACATTTATCATCTGATTCCATTAAGCACATTCTGACCCACGGACAGCAAATACATTATGAAATCTCTAGGAAATAGAACTATTTTAGCATCAGTGTCCAATAACATCTCAAAGGTCTTTTTAACTTATGTAAACAGGAGTGTTGAAAGAACTGATAGAAATAGCAGCCTTATTTATAGATGGCTAGAGAATTTCCATGTTTCCTTGCTTTATGTTATGGGTAGAAAAGTCTCACCCACAACTTTCTGCCCACATTATACTCTTGTGGAAACAAAATAAAGGGATCAGAATATCACATAAACATTGCCCACATAATAATTCAAGGAAAAATACTACTTCAAGTTTATGGGATCTAAGCTGAATAAAGCATAAAAATATAGATAAGGTTGTCTATTTTGTTGCTATGAAGCAAATTTAAATAACACATTATTCTGTATACTTAATAAAAATGAACAAATCTTTTTAAAAAAATGAATGATATGAATATTTTCATTTTAGTTAAAAAATAACTTCTATTTAGTTATAACTACTATAGTAGTTATTTTTTAACTAACTGGTCATTAGTAGTTACAAAATTCATAAAATATCTTCATATCTCTAAAAGAAACTGAAACTTATTAGGAGAATCAAGATATCTTAGCTGAATGAATATGCTTAAAATACTTATGTTAATATTTTAAAGAATTTTACCACTCATACACATTTCTCTATTAGAACACTAGTGTAAATATATTGAAGACTCTCTAGAGCAGTTGCAATTAGTGTTTGATAGGGCTTAATTAATAATAAAGAAAACAGATTAATGAAACAGGCAGTTTTTGATTAATAATTTGTCCAAATACTGAAACATGGCAATATTAAATGCATATTGTTTAAATTATGACTAGATTTTCAAAATGGTTGGGGAGAAAGTGTTGTGTCCACTTCATTTTATTTATTTTAGTAAAAGTTGAAAATAAAGTTTATAGATTAGAAAACTAAGGACTAAATATTAACTGTAATATTTTAATTAATAATTTTTCTGCTTATTTATAATCTGGTATGTTATACATGATAAATAGCTACAATATCAGAGGTCTTTTGAATATAAAATACCAAATGGCATTTTGCCTTTTGTCATCAATGATGGAATTCAAGAAAGTTATTAATTTCTAAAAGAAGACAAGTAGTACACCAAATTCTCAGGCTATTTAAATAAGAATGATAATAAACCCAAACGGAATCCTGAGAAAGTTTACTTTCTCTCTCCTTTAATTAACAAATATTCAATATGTTCTTCCTTTAGTAATCTTTGTGGTAGGTATGGGCATACATATAGTATAAAATAGGTGTATTTCCTACTACCATGGAATTAACATCAATACTACTTTGGATCCTCTAATTTAATTAAATCGTGTTTATTCTTTAATTGCTTTTTTTATATAACATTTTTCTTCTTTCTAGTCATTTAAGGCTTATCTTACTCTCTTTGCTAATGTTGTCACAGCATTTGATGACTGGCCAATCCTGGGGTGCTGAGCCTAGGAAGATTTTTTTTAACTCTATGTCACTTCTTTACTATACTGATTTTGGGGGAAAAAATTGTACAGTTATGGCCAAAATGAGCACTGAACCAAGTGTCAGGACCAAACAACTGGAACTGGAGTCAGAAATTAAACAGTTCAAAACACAGCTGGACACGATCAAGAAGCAGCTCACTGTCACAAAACAATAAGGCAGGGAAGGAATTCTGAAACTCACGGAAGTACTAGGTGAACTCCTACATTTCAGTTAGTCACTAAACTCTTATTAAGGCATTTATCCCATGTTTGTCTCATAAATGGTTTATTTTCTAAGGATCACATATAGGGCTATTTCAAACATAGAAGAAATCCCATCTTATTTTTTATTTTGTATTATGTTTGTGGCTAGAGATCATTAACTAGAGAGAAGATAAGGAAGAAGTAAGTCAGGGAGAAAATTTAAGATTAAACAAACAAATATCTATAGACTGACTATGAAAGCAGTCTAATCAATTATGTATTTGTGAGCTCTAAGATTCACCTCAAGGAATTTACTTAAAGCATAGATCATTGCTGGAAATAAATACCTATGGGATTATGAATTTTATTCATTTTTTTCTTGTGTATCACCAAAAATTTTCAAACTAATAATCAAACTCTACAATTAAATTATACAATAAGAGTGTAACTAGGTCCCACAGTACTCAGAGGCTGGTAGGCAGGTTTACATGTCTGTGTCAGACCACCTGGGAATAATCCCCAGTCCCTAGTCACAGTCAGTCAAGTCCTGGTTCCCTGGAGCCAAAAGGACTACAAAACTTCCCTGACCTTAATTCAATCTGGGCTGGGTTTTTCCCCTCTTTTGTATTTGGCTCTAGGATTCTAAATGGACCAATCAGGTATGAGCACAATAAGGCATTAAATGAGAGCTAAATGGCTCAATCATTTGTTGATTATTCAGAAGGATGCATTGGTCTACTTTTGAAAAAGAGTCAATCAACAGTCAGCCTCTGAAGACAGAAGGATTTGAAGAAGGATTAAGCAGATGACCTCTGGTGAGGATCATAGAGTAGATGACCTCCAGATAGAACATTAGAACTCCAGACCTCTGTAGATCTGCACAGAGACTTGACAATTGTACCTGTCACTGACATCATCTTCAAGGAGTGCTGTTGGGCTCAGTGTCTCCAACAGTTGACCACAGCCTCTGGATCTCCAGCAACCCTTCTTGGTGCTGTAAAATCCATCATTGTCTGGTCCAGCATCTGGCCCAGCTTCAGACTGCTGCTGTGGACTGCAGTAGTGTCACCTCATCTTCTGAGAGTGACTTTTTGTACTTTCCAATCTCCTGTTTGTTAAATGAACCCTGTGTTGGACCCTGTCCCATACTTTGGCACGGCCCTTTAACCCTGCCATAATACTATCCCATAGCCCTATTGTAGCACTATTTGAACATTGTTTTAAGTACTCTTTTATGTATTTAGCTCACTCTTTAACACTGTGTCAAGTCACTTTTTCAAGAGGATAGGAATGCAGTTCAATTAACAAGATTCTTCTTTTCTGGTATATTTGCTGCTTTCTCCTTATGCTATCAGTTGACATTGTTCTGTTTTATGAATATCACATTAGTTAATAAAAATCAACTGGAATCTGAAGAGAATGGGAAATAACACTTTACATTGAATTACTTTAAATCTAACCTGAAAATGGATTATATACTTGAAAGTTACATTCAGGTGTTTTTTTGTTTTGTTTTGTTTTTGTCAAAATGAGCATTACAGAAAATAGAAAATTTGGTTTCAATTTAAGTTCCTTTTTTAAAAATTGAATATTTAAAAGTGACAGGGAAAAAAAGGAAAAAAAAATAAAAGTAGCAGATGTGAATCTATATCCCTAAATCATATTCAGTGCTATTAACAAATACTGCCTCAATAAAAATGACATAGCAAAAAAAATAAAATTATACTTATCTGTTGGTTAGTTAATTTATCCTTTTATTCCAGAAGCATAAACTGAATAAATAGGGGCAATATGCTTAAGTGAAACAGAATTTGAAGCTCACCTATTCTAGAGGAGCTTAACCAAGAGCAGACACAGATAGTAATACTGTGAATTATAGAATATACATTCAAGTGAGTTTGATAGCAATGGAATATAAGCTTAGCCTCTGAAAAGAGAAAGATTTGAAAAAAAAAAAAGAAATATTGCTTGCAAAAAAGGCAATAATCTAATAAATTGTCCAAATAAGAAAATTAAGGGTTTAATCAACCGTGTAATAAATATTAGTGTTAGATACTTTCTTAAAAGAATGCTATTTTTCCTGACATCTAACCATGCTCTGGTTGAGAAAATTAAAGAAAGTAGAGAATGTCAATGGCTAGTCTTTCCTAACATTGGTTGTCTTGGACTATCAGCTGCCCAAGTCCTGCGGGGAGAGTAATTGTAAATAAAATTGATCCTCTTGTGTTTTACTAGGTAACCAGTGGTGGTGACCTAAAAGATGAACTTTGAAAGACTGTCTGCATTGACTTTGTCATTTAGAATGAATCAATTCTGAAGCATTGGTAAGTTTCAGGACTCCCTGATAGGACAAATGCTAATCCTTTTTGATGATGGCTAGAGAAATGGGGATCATCTAAGAGAGTATAGGACACTAAGAGTGACAAGAGAAGCACTCAAGAATTTAAGCCATAGTTGTGTGGTTTTACTTCTGTGTTTTCTATCCTGTTCCATTGGTCTGTGCTTCTGTCTTTGTACAGTACCAAGTTGTTTTATTTACTATTGCTTTGTAGTAGAGTTTGAAGTCTGGGAGTGTGATACCTCCATTCTCCTTTTTCTTAAGTAGAGCTTTGGCTAATCGGGGTTTTTTGTGTCTCCGTATGAATTTCATCAATATTTGGTCTATTTCCTTAAAGAATTTCATTGAGATTTTTATTGGTATTGCATTGAATCTGTAGATTGCTTTTGGAAGTAAAGACATTTTGATAATGTTGATTCTTCCTATCCATGAGCAAGGGATATCTTTCCATTTCTTCGTATCTTCTTCTATTTCTTTTAATAGAGTTTTATAATTTTCTTTATATAGGTCTTTTGCTTCTTTTGTTAGGTTTATTCCCAAGTATTTGATTTTTTTAGTCTCAATTGTGAAAGGAATATTTTTCTTAATTACCTCTTCTTCCGATTGGTTATTTGTATATAGGAAGGCTATCGATTTTTGTGCATTGATCTTGTAACCTGTTACTTTACTATACTGGCTGATTGTTTTAATTAAGTTTTCTCTAGAGCTTTTGGGGTTTTCCAGGTATATTATCATATCATCTGCAAATAGTGATAGCTTTACCTCTTCTTTCCCTCTTTGGATGTCTTGTATGTCTTTTTCCTGTCTTATTGCTATGGCTAGTACTTCCAGTATTATGTTAAATAGTAGGGTAGAAAGTGGGCATCCTTGTCTAGTTCCTGATCTTAAAGGGAATGCTTTCAGTTTTTCACCAAACGATGTCAAATACAATTAAATATAATTAAAAAAAAGAATTTAAGCTAGTCCTTATTATTCAGTGAATAAGAAATATTTCAAACTTCTAACAATAAAGCCACAGGTTTTCTTGCCTTTAGGTAAAAATCCCCACATTGAGGCATTTTGTATCACAAAAGCAAGAGTATTATTGAAGTTAATTCTCTAGTCTTTACAGAAAAGATATTAAATATAAACAGGATCTATCAGGAAACAGAAGATACTTATCAAAATTTTTTTGCAGTATGTCCTAAAATTTTCTTTGCAAAACTTGAAGTTTTATATTACTATAAACTCAAAAATATAATCCTAGGCCTCTTACTGATATTAAGCTTTGTAAACACACAAACAAAGATTACAAAGAAAATTGCTAATTCATCAATAAAGGCTGAATTACTCAAAATTGGCAAAGGCTGAATTACTCAAAATTGGCAAAGGCTGAATTACTCAAAATATTACTCTATAATATCAACATATTTTGATAAAATAAAACAATGGAATAAACCACATTAATAGCCTTTATGAAATATTAAATAAGCATTCTAAAAATGTATGTATTGATTCATTTACAGTTGTTTGTTTATGAACCTAAAGTTCAGTGTTATAGTAATAATTATAGTAATAATGTATTTTTTATATATTCCTCACATAACTTATTGACTAAGAAAAATAGGAATGTATCTTGTAGAATAGTATATTTTATTATCAAAATCAACTTTTTTTTTTAAAGATTTATTTATTTATGCATACAAGAGCTGGGTACAGGCCAGAGTCACGGGAGGTGAGAGGAATCACCAGATAGAGTTGGGAGCAGAACAGGCAGACCGACTGAAATACACTGCTGAGGGGAAGCAGCGGGCGAGGCAGGAGAGGTCTGCTGCGCCATGTGGGTCCCCTCCCTGACCAGCGGCAGGGATCGAACTCGTGCTGCAGTGGCTGCGGTTTGCTTCAGAGTGTGTTGCTTAACCCACTGCGCCACCAGGGAGGCCCTCAAAATCAACTTTATTAAATAGAAATCATAACTTTTTAGTAAATTCTATATTCAGTTAATTTTTCCTATTATAATAGGGCAATTTTCTGTAGTGTTTAACCTTGAAGGAGAGTTTTTCATTTCTCAATATCTTATTTCAATCATATGTAATGGACTAGTGTAAGTATTATAGAGAACATATGATCTGAAAGATTATAAAATCCTTTCCTGAAATTAAGAAATGTGGATTATTTATTCATGAAAAAACCTCCAATCCTCACCCTTTCTGTGTTTATGTAGCTTATATACATGCATTATATTATGTATGTGATAATTAAACATATTCTTTGTATGTAATTAAAGTTTACTTATAAATATTAAAAAGATCAAACAATACTGCTTCCAATAAAGAATGTAATTTTATAAAGCAAAACTATGCAAATAGCAATAAATCAATTCTTATTGTCATTTTGAAAAAGTAAGGCCTACTTTTGGACAGTTATACACTATCAAATTATATTTTATTGAATCTGTTGACAGCAGATTAAACAATTTTGTCTTTCTACTTATTTCAGATCATGTACTCAATGCTATTTTTTTAAGTAGAGTGAGGGTACTAATAAAATAAAATAATTATATATATTATCTATTTTGTGCAGAACATATGCATAGAGTCTCAGAAAATGTAGTTCAAACATTGTTTTTATTAATCACTTGGGAGATTGTTATTGAACCAGTTTCTCAACCCAATATCATGAGAATTCTGATTCAGCAGGTTTAATGAAGCATGTCTAAGGAACATACTACAGTCTAAAAAATGATGATTTCATCACATATTAAAAAGCAAATACACAAAAACACAAATTATCAGTAAGCCTTAGTTTTCTTCTACTTAAAATTATTTAAATGAAATTCTAATTAGTGAAGAGTAGCATATATCCAAACAAAAAGGATTTTATCATTTTGTGCTCTTAAGGGAATATTTCACTCATGTTTTTCATTTGTAGTTTAGCAAGAACTTAAATAGCTTCTGTGCAGCAATCCTGAGAGATACACAAATGATGTCAGTCTGTCTAGCATATAGAAGAACATGAGCTGAAAATAAAAAATTAAAAACATGAGCTGAAAATTAAAAAATTAAAAACATGAGCTGAAAATTAAAAATTAAAGTGTGAATTAATTTTATCAATATACATATGCATAAATTAATTTGAATTCTTCCAAAAGCAATGTGGAAAATGGCATGTGTACAATTTATAGATATACACATAACAAACACAAATGAATGTATGTATGCCTGTTTGTGTATGTGTGGTATAAACAAAGTTTCTTTTAATATGTCATCTAAAACCATAGGATGGAAGAAAAATGTGTGATTAAGTTCACCTGATAAAATAAGAAAATTGAAACAACTCTATGCCTGAATTTAAATAGTGATTTTAATATTTAGAAATATTTACTAATGAAAAATTTAAATGTTTTAAAAGTATGAAAGGCAATATGAGACAACCATGGAATCACTTCTCTTTACTTATTTATTTCTTCATTTGTTTGTTTATTTGGCCAAAGTTGAAGAATGAGAAACTGTTCACTTAGTAGACCAGGACTTCTTAAGGTAAAAAAACCCCAGTGAATCACTAGTTTGTGTAATGCTTGACCTTAAGTGAAATGGAAATTGTGACTTTCAACTGTCAACACAACATAGCAGAGGTGATAGGAAGTCACTTTGCTGAGTAAGCTGCTTGAATAAGACTGCATCATAGTCGATAATAGAGAAAAACTCTTCTGTTGACTTTCGAGAAGCAAGGTGTTATAACCAGTCTTTCTCTTTGGGATGAGAAATTAAGTTAGAAGTCAGTGTTATGTCCTTTCAGAATCCTTTTATTTTTCTAGTGATCAAAATATATTGATACATTTAGTGTCATTATATAATATATTATGGAGAGTTTGAAGCAGCAGGCATAGAACAACAAACTCACAGTTTCATCTCTCCATCATATTGTTATTCTGGGAGAAACTGAATATTTTAGGGTTAGTGTGCTTTAAGTGTGAAAGAAATGTGTGAGTTATTCAGATCATTTTGTTTGATGATTTAAAGGGTATATTTCATAATTCCAGACTAGATTTTATGCCTCAATAAAGCAATTCAAGTTTCATAGTGCTGTCTGTACATTTCTTTACTTTTGCCTGGTCAGGATAAAAAGTTCATAGTTTAAGATAATAATCTAAAATTCAAATACATTAGGTAATCATCTACTAGATGGTGAAGGAACTAGGGTTGGTGATATAATTCTAAGAAGTTCTTTCAGGGGTGGTAGTTATCCCATTTATGTTATCATGGGAATAAATAAATACTCATTTTAGTAGTTTCATTACTTTAGATTATTTAAGTACAAATTGATCATTTATAAACCTTTATTCTAAGCAGCAATCATTGATATACAATAGGCATGTGTTTATGTCTGCTCTTAATATTGCAGTTCATCATTTAACCTAAAAAGCATCTTTCCAATTTTGTTATAAAGTGCCAAAAGTTTAGAACAACAGAAATAAAACCAATGAGTCACCAAAGTAGTAATTAGTAAAGGTTTATTGTGAACACACCAAAGAGGCAATTCATAAACCAGAAGCAATCAAACCAAATATAATGAGGCTCAAGGGTGTATTATTTTAAAAAATAATAATAAACGACAACAACAAAAACTTACATAGTGAGAAGGCAATGGCTATTTTTTTAATGCTTTTTGCTTATTTTTTTTTCCAAATTAATTTTATTGGAGTAAATTAGGTTTACATCTTTATAACTGTTTTGGGGGCTATAGGTTCAAACGTCTATTAAATGTATGTCTTTACATTTATTCTAAATAGAGATGGTTATAATATTAGCATTTTCTTAAATAAGATGGAATTGGTTAGTGGTTACCTTAAGTCAGTTTTGGGGATCAGTTAAAGTTTCACTTGTGATTTCCAGGGTCATCAGCAAGAATTGACTCAGGTCAAGTTAGTCTTGCTAACTTAGGCTAAATTTTGTTTGTATGATTAAACTGATTTTGTCTGCTCAGGGAATTTTCAAGTTCAGTCTCTGTTTCTGATTTTAATAAAAGGAAGTTTTTTTGCCATTCACAAAACAATTAATAAAGAAAAGTTTTCTAGTCTATTCATTTAGTCTAAAGAACAGCAACATGGGATAAATTCAATATTCATTGATGGTGATGAGAATGGAGTTTTAAGGAAATAAAAAATATATATACTTTAATATGTAACTATACTCCTTCCCCTGGTGACCACTATACAGTGTAACCATAAATTACAATCTACTCACTTCTTCATTTCATGAGTGAAAAGGTATGAGCAGGTTCATTCAGTTGGGAAATCAAATTGACTCCATTACACCATAGTGAAATAGTGGGAAATGCTATGTATATGCTGTTTAGAAAATATATTTAAATTTATGTATGCATTTCCAGAAAAATCCATCTCATCTCTACACATTTAATGAAAGCCATTTATTCCAATAAAAATCATTTTGGTGTCATTCTGATATCCTCCAAAATACTTAAAATTTAGTTAACATTTAAATATGGGAAACTGAGGCATTATGCGATTAAAACATGAGTTTGATTTATTTTTGCTATTTATTTTCCTGACTTTTCTTAATCTAGAGGAAAAGAAATTGCTTTTTCTCATCCCACCCTATCCTTCTCATAAAGAGCGAGGTATAAACACTTTTACTTTGCTGGTCATACTGTCTTTGTTATGAGTGTACATCTCTGGTATTATTGAGAGCAGATACTTGTAGACAATAAATATAAATGAAATCATGAGTCAGTGCTCGAAGGAAACCTTATTTAGAAAACCAGAGGCAGGTCAGATTGGGCCCATAGGCCATAGTGGGCAGACAGTTCTATACAACAAAAGCTATGATAGTCTACTTATATAGAAAATGCTCTTTATCACTATATCAAGTCAATATTTACATGGGTTGATGAATTCATACAGTTTTACAATCATGGAAGGAGTTAGGATTTTCTTTAAAACATTTTGAAACACTTTTTAATTAATAAGAAAGTATATACACCAAATATTTACTTCAGACTTCTGAAGGATATTTTCAAATATGTATGGTGTTAGTATCTCCCTATATAAGATTAGTTGGTGAAAGCATAATTTATAACATCATGTATATACATATATATATATGGCTATGCAAAGGTTTATGAAAAATCTATAAAATTGATCTATTTGCTAGAAATTAGAAAATTAAAGTGATATATCAAAATAGAAAATTATTTTTTTCCATTTTATACATATGTTAAAATAAATCTAATATACTTTCATATGTTATGTTAGGCCCAAATTTTCATTCTAATTTTGACTACTTAGGAAATTAGACATAGAGTATTCTTGAACAAGAAAATTGACAGATATTTCAAATATTATTTTCAGTTATAATATTTGCAAATCATGCTATATTTTGAATAGCTGTGTTTATTTATATGAGTATGTGTTTCATATGTCAAAACTAGAAGCATGTATTTATGACAACTATCTAGGTTTTATTACTAAGGATGTTACAAACACCACATGTTGAAACTGAAATGCAGAAAATAGTACAGTGAAATTCAAAGGCTTATAAGTAGTGAAAAATAAGCCAGCTGTTCATATACCCCTGAGGCTATGGATTAGTTACTGTGTATTTCAGTCCTTTACTTTTGAAATGTATTGTGTATGATTTGTATTGAAAATCTTGGGAGTTACATTGATTTTATTCAAGGATTACAGTTCATCCAACTTCAAAGTTGTTATCTCGGGTATCTAAAATTTGTAAAATTGCTTGCCAAGTTCTAAGAACAAGTGGTATAATCCCAGATCAGACTCTGCCTCCTGTGTATCATTCACCAACAGAAATGGATGAATAGAATATCGTTAAATTAAGTTTTAGTATAAATGTTTCTATGTCTATTATAGTTTTATAACATTTAATAGTTTAAGACAATTTAATCTTTAATAGTTTTCAAATTTGACACTTAAAATTTCTCCTTAATAAAGTTTACGTTACTTAAATTTCTTGCTAACTTCATAGCAAGTACTTCATAATTAACAGGTTCCTACATCACAAATTTATATTATAAATTTGATTTACAGTTGAATAAGATTTGAAAATATGAGATGTGATACATTTCCCAATGTAGTTTTATTTTATAAAACTCAGTCTAAAAAACTTCTCCTCAAAAAGCACCAGTGTAAATTATATGCTATATTTTGGGGCAAATATTACCAACTCTTTTTGTCAAAAAATCATCAATGAGAATATCTCTTGGTTAATGGCTGTTGCACAATATGGTTGGTGTAGATGTAGATGTGAGTAGGGGAGAAAAGTATTCACGTTTATTGTACCTAATTGTTTAAGGGAAATACAAGAATATAAAATGAAAGGAGTGAGGGAAGGTGGTTTATATAAAGATATTTTTCAGATTATAGATGCTGACATTTTTGTCTGATAGTTTTTATTTTATTTGTGACATTTTTTATGACACTACTACTATCATTGTTTATTGTTTACAGACTGAACTGTGCCCACTCCTAACATAACTATATCTGGAATCATGTGTTCAAGGAGTTAATTATGGGAACATGAGATCACAAGGGTGGGGCCCTCCTCCAATAGAACCAGGGTCTGTTATAAAGACAAAAAAGAGACAACAAAAATGTCTGCATCAAGAAAAGGTTATTTGGGGACACAGCGAGAAAATAGTTGTCTTCAAACCATCAAAAGAGGTCTTAGGAGAAAAAAAAAACCTGCTGGCAACTTGATTTTAGACTTCTCCACAACTAAGAAAAACTTCTGTTGGTTAAGCCACCCAGTCTATTGTTTTGTTAAGGTATCTCTAGCAGACTAATGCCATTGGTGCATAAGTATAATTTTTTTCATTAACTTTTCATATACATCATCTGTGAAACCATTCTACACATTAGGATATGTTTACCAGCACTCAGAAACCATCAAAGTTCCCTCCATTTATTTGCATATTGAGAAATTATACACATATGCATATGTTTTGAATCTGGAATGAGGCATGCATGCAATTAGTCTCTTTTATGTCACTTTCTTTCATACATCTTTTCTCATATATTGTACTTTAAAATTTTTATTGTACTATCCACAGACGTTTATTTCTAAGTCTTTCAAATCTTGTGCTATTGAGATCAAAACCACTATTGTATCATTATTTGCATCATTTTTCAAGAATGAACTAGAAGGCAAGAACCATATCTCTTAATTAAAAATCTGAGAGGTTAGTAAAAGACAATAATGAAATGTTGCACATAATTTAGTTTCTCTTCTTTGCTACAGTTGTATTTCAGATCTTCATCATCTCTCATCTTTACAATTGCAATAATTTCTTTTCAGATCTCTATCACAAGTCTCTCCTCACTAGTATTTCCATCACATTTGCTGCTCTGAATATTTTTTACAAATAACAAATATTACTATATTTTCTTCTTGCCTCTTCATTATCCAAAAGAATCTCTCCATACTCTTCCCCAGCTTCAGTTTGAGAAAATATCATCTCTAGTGTCTTTCTTCTCAGAAATTCTCTTCCATCTTTATTACATTTAGTTCCTCTTAATTCAAATCTTTGGTGTCTAATCTATTTTTTTAAAAGATTTTATTTATGCATTCAAGAGCTGGGGTACAGGCCAGAGGAGAGAGGTGGGTGGTGAGAGGATTCACCAGTGAGAGAGTAGGGAACAGAATATGCAGATCGACTGAAATACACTGCTGAAGGGAGCAGCGCATAGGCTGGAGATATCTGCTGCTTCATGTGGGTTCCCTTCCTGTCCTCGGATCTAACTCACGCTATAACGGCTGCAGAAACTCCACAGTGTAGCGCTCAACCCCATGCGCCACCAGAGAGGCTCCTGGTGTCTGATTTTCTTCCTAATTTAGCTTTTGAAATACTGATCCTTAATCATCAAAATAGGACAATTCTTAATGTATTTTATATTTTGTTTTTCTGTATTTGCAAGTTGTCTGTGGATCTCTAAATTGGTCTTAGAAGTCCATCAATGTAAATAATACATAATTGACTTCCCATTCAAATTATAAAACACAATGACTTGAATCTTTGCTCATCTGAAATAAAAAAAAAAAAACTATTACACAGATTGTTAATAATATAGTTCACTAGAATCACATCTAACCATGGCATATTAACTACACTCATTTGTTATCAATTTCACCTGTAATATTTATGAACACACAAACTTTAAGGACAGTTTTGCCTGTGCCATTAATTTATTTGAATCATCCTAAGAAATTGATGTTTCCTAATTGAGTCCTATGTTTCTCCATAGTGAAATGGGGGAAAGATCACTCACTAGACTGTGACAGTATAAATTTACTCTCTAAATTTAATGCACATAAAATTATCCATTATTGGTAATATTACAGAGTAGAGCAACAAATTTGTTAAAATCAGGCTACAAGCACCATAAACATACTCATTTTCTTTCTTTCTACACCAGCTTCAAAGGTGCAAAAAACACATCTGCTGGCAGATATGATGCATCATAATACAGTGAGAATTTGGGACTACTTGACTTTTATTTTCCTTAGGTTCTATGGAATTTATTGTTTGAAAAGTGTAAGGAATATTGCAGAGTCAGTGCAAACTTCCCTGCAGGTCGGCTGTTACTGTGACTGGAGAAGTGACACTATTGTCTTTTAAGATATATTACTACAAGGACAATGTGGTTTTAATACATTTCTAAGTATTTCAAGATTTATCTTTGCTTCTCATCATTATTCAAACTGATTTGAATATTACAAATTTTATATCTGAATGCATCATATTTATTACATTGCTATATTATGAAAAATGATTGGAAAAAAGATCTCATTCCCCTTTTAAAAAAAAGAACTGTACTTACCAAAAGGTTTTTATACATTTAGATTATGAGTATTGTTTAATTAATGTTTAAATATAATAAAACTGCGTTTTCAATATTTTCATTATGTTGCTTTTGCAAAGGAATATTTAGAAACAAAGCTAAGATTTTGATAACCTGTTTATTTTTTCCTTAATTTTAAAATTTTCTCACATACTTATACTGGATTTGCAACCTTCTAAATTATCCAGGGAGCTGAACTATCATTTCTTGAAAGCAGGATGGCTATTTACCCAGCTTCAGATGCACTTAACATGGCAGCAGTGAAGATGATATGAGTGACCTCTCTCTGTGTAGAAGGCTCAAGTGTATACAGAGATTAATGTACTTCTCCAGAGAGTGACCACTAGGCAGATTCTTATTAGTCAATGCATTCACTTGATTAAAGATGACTAATCATATTGTATTTTGAAGAACTCTCTGAGATATTAATTTGAGCCAAAGAAAATAGGAAAGCTAATTCACCTTAGCTATTGAAATTGTGTTTAGAGAATTAGACACTTGACATTGCTTGCAAATGCACTGAGTAACATGGAAAGGGAACATAAAATTTCAGCTGTTATGTTCTATGTAGGTACAAGAGTAGCTAAACCTTGATCTTTATGGCATATAGAATTTATAGTTAATTGATGGGGGATTTACCTTCTTCAAAAGCTTTTTTTGAAAAGTGTTGGTAAAGTGCTTGCTGAATGCAAAACAGATTTAAGAGATAATGTGAATTGTGTTTACTTTAGAAATATTGTGAAACAGAAACAGTCTAGTAGCATTTTATTTTAACATTATATTATATTATGAATATATCTATTGATATTGCCATAGAGAACTATTTTTCAAGAGTTAAAAGTAACATGCCATGTTTAATTTGAAGAATGAAACTTTTGACTGGCAAACTATTTGCGTAGAAAAGTATATATCTACATATAAAATCATAAAAGTATTCAAAAGTAACATGTAATTCTATCAAATACATAAATTACTAAGTTAAACACTCTATGTTCAGAATGTCTTTAAAGTGTGGTGTTAAGACTACTATCTGCAAGGAAATTGCCTTATTTCTGTGTTTAAATGAGCTATACACTTAAGTTTTAGGATATTTTAATTATATAATTATTAAGAAATTAAGATAATGTGGACAACTAATGAAGTGATATTTAAAATTCAGACCTAATTCTAAGTTTTAACAATAACATACATAACATTTAGTCAACCAGGTATATTTATATATGTTTATTTAAAGATACTAACAGAAATACTTCATAAACACATAACCATATAATACATATACTATTTAGATTTAAAAATAAGGAAGAGAGGGAATGGTTCATGAACAACAGCCTTAGCAATTTGAGTGCTTGTGTGCTGGCCTCCTTTGCCCACCACAACCACTTCTATGGGTGTCATGCTATGAGCAAAGAAACAGACTTTTTTAAAGATGTATTTAATTATGCATACAAGAACTGAGACATAGGTGGTGCATAGGGAGAGAGGATTCATGGGATGAGAGGATTCATCAGAAACAGAGTGGGGAGCAGAACAGGTGGGTTGACTGGAATACACTGCTGAGGGAAGAAGTGGGCAGGACGGGTGAAGTCTGCTGTACATGTGGGTTAGCTCCCTGACCAGGGACTAAACTCTTACAGTAGTGGCTGGTGGCTGGTGGCTGGTGATATCTTGATAATGTTACCCCTGTGCCACAAGGGAGTTCCAGAAACAGACTCTTAATAGACTGGTAAGAGACAACATCGAGGCCAAACCTAATGGTCACCTGTTGGAAATTCCTGAAGTAAGAATAAGACAGTTTTCTGGAGATGAATAAGAAATACCTTGGGTCTTGTCTGTGTGAACATCTCTGGAAGGATCTGTTGATTTCTCTAATTCCAGTTATCAAAGGACTGAGGACGATGTATTTTCCTTTCTGCATTTGCAGTTACTGCTGATGGGACTTTGCAGGTGAGGATAGAAAGTAACAAAAGCAACTGTTTTACTCCTGTTTAGGATTCCTCATTATCAATCACTTTTCAGTGTGTGAGCATTTTTATATTCATATTTATGGGAATTTAAATAATATATATAGTCAGAAGTTAATTTCAATGATTCCAGTTGTACTCTGATATGAATCATCTCCTTTTTTATTTTTTTGTCTTTTTAAAAAAAATTTATTTATTTATGCATACAAGAACTAGGGTACAGGCCAGAGGTGTGGGAGGTGAGCAGATCCACCAGTGACAGAGTGGGGAACAGAACAGGCAGATTAACTGAAATACACTACCCAGAGAAGCAGTGGGCGAGGCAGTCTGCCTGCCATGTTGCTCCCTCCCTGGTCTGTGGCAAGAATCGAACTCATGCTGCAGTGGCTGCGGTTTGCTTCATAGTGTGTTTCTTAAATCATTGCACCATCAGGAAGGTCCCATCTCATTTTTTATAAGGTAAAGTCAGAATTCCTGCTACTTAACTGGACTCATGATCTCTCGGAATAAAGTATATTTTATCCTAATTTATATCCGCATGTGACTCTTTGCTAATCAAGAATAAAATGCTGTAATATATTATTTATATTGTTTATATGACTTATGTAATAATATATATATTATTATATTATCGCTTGTCAGGTCAATCTCTGACAAGGGAGAGATCTTACCTATTAGTATTTAGTAATAACTCCAAGTCCTCAATTTCAAGGCATCATGGAAAGTGCTTGCTACATGACTTCCACGTCGCTGCCCAGGCTCTCAGTGCATTGGTTTTACTTAGGTTCCAACTTAAATGTAAGTGATTAAGTGATGCATGGAAATACTTACATTGCATGGAAAATATAAAACATTTCCATTTTATATTCAGATAGTGATAAAATGTCAGTGACATTTTCCAGCGAGACATTCCCCAAAGAGCCACAGATTTTGTATTTGTTTCTTACAAAAAAAAAAAAGCCTAGACAATCTGCTAAGTATCTCCTGGTTAAAGTATCTCATAGATATAGATCCTGCTACTAGCAAACATCATTAGTGTGCTTGCCAGGATGTCTGTGATTTACATGCCCGAAAGGACTTTAAAATAAGTTGGCTACATTCTTTGTTTCCTTGAATCTAGATTGAATTCTTAAACTTTTCCTATCCATATATAAAAGCTGAAGCAGTACTTCTAAATTCTGGGCATATTTATTTTTTTAATATTAGAGAGTATTCTTTTTTCTCCATATTCTGTCATTGTACAAAATGGAAATCCACCAGTCACTTTAGACTAAGATATGACCTGGGGATTGAAAAGTTTACCATATAGAGAAATAAGATGAAAGGAATCTGTAACCCCTCCCCCCAGAAATTTGGAGTGAAATACCATATTTTTATGCCTACTTCTAGGAAAGGGAAAAGCAAATGACTCTTTTATTTAAATTGCTATTATTTTATATGTTTTTGAAACTCTCAGGTGACTAATGATAACTAAAATATATATATGTGTATATATATATATATATATATATAAAGAAAAGAATCTGAAAGCAGTCTCTACATGCCGGAAACGTAATATATGACCTTGGAAAATGAGAGCAGATGGGTTGCAGGCATGAAGTGTAGACATACTGCAGGCTGGCAATCAGATGATGCTTGTTACTTAATAGAAGTTCTATCACTAATTTTTCAATAGCGCAAAAGCAACATCACAGGGAATAGTTGAAAACTGAAAGTGAAAATGTTCTTGGTTGTGCATTATGTTCATTTCCACTAAAGTCCTTCAACACAGAGGTACTCAGCTAGAATTATTATTCAACTTGAGGAAGAAGGAAATGTAAATTTGCTGAAGGAAGCACTCTCAGTGACTAGTTACCATTTAATCTGGAGTCTTAAAAGAATAGCTTCTGTTCTTGAAACCATATCATTACAAATTGTGATTGTAAATCAAAATATTTAGCCACTAGTAAGATTAAATATTACTGATTTACTTATAGCTTTTTGTGGCCATGTTACTAAATCTTGTCAGTGTAATCGGGGTGTTTTGGGAGGACTAAAGCCAAACACTGTTACAGGTGGTACACACCTGGAGGCAGAGTGCTGGTGAGGATGAATAGCCACAGGTGAAATACAAAGTAAAGTATCGGCTCAGGTGGAGACTCTGATAGGAAATATAAGGGACTACAGAAGCAGCTCTTGGGATTTAGCATTTAATATTTCAGTGTTTTTGGATTTTCAGGGGCTCTGGGGTCAGCCCTTTCTGTCCCCCCCACCCCCAATGTAGATCTTCCACAAGGTTGGTACAGGCCTCTGAAGGACATGGAGAGGCTTCCAGCAGCCAACCTCAGAGAAGAAAAGTTCTGAGGCTTTGCAGGAGGCAAATGACTGAAACTGTCCCATCTTCACTGCAGTTACAGTCTGAAAGAAAAACGAAGACCTGGAGCTGGGTATCCCACTGAGCTGTGAGTGTGGGCCACTTGTCAGGTTGTCTGACTGCTACAGCTGCTGTTTCCAGTATAGTTTGCCTGATACTGTGCTGGCTCATCTTGGCAATTCTAGTGAGTATCTCTTGTTACATCTTTTGCTGTTTTTCTGAGTTAGATCCTGGCCTATTATCTGGTCGCCACATGCTCCAGCCTCTCAGTGCCAGGAAGATGCCATCTTAGATGCTTTTTGTTTAGAACTTGCAAATACAGGATATTGCTTCCAGTGAGGAAAAATGACCACTGGAGGTGTCAGTGTTCTTTGTTTACCTGTGCTTGTTAAATAAATCCCATTATTGCTATTTCCTAAACCTGAGTAGTCTTACAATTATGTGAACTGGTGAAGTACTCAAGACAGTGACTAGAAACTTTCTGGGCAGTGTCCTTGGCCAGTTTCAGTGCCCCTAACTGCCCTGTATCAAGAAGAATATAATTAAATGTAGATATGCAATTCCTGAAAACACATCTTTGTGTAAGGAGCATTAAAATGGCTTTTATAATTTATTGTTCAGAGTATATATGATTTGTATATGACAACTGCAATTTCTGGGATATTTCTTTAGAAAGTATAGTGCTTTGACTTCATCTGCTTCATATACACTTACTTTTCTAGTTTTGAAAGACAGTCCACTTGAAACTAATATCTGAAAGTAAGAACAGAAGAGTCTTGATTATGCCAATCAGGATTCATTGACTAGATTGTAGAATTATATAAATTCTAAGTATTTTTGTTTATATATTATCCAATAACATTTAGATTGTTGTAGGATATTAATAAGGGTGAGTTCAGGTAAAAATGTGACTAGCAAAGGGAATAGTCAGTTAATAGTGTATAGATAAATAATTAAACAATAAGACAATTTGTAATGACTAATATAATCAGAAGGTATTGTGGTTCTGGACCACATCTGGAAAAAAGGGGAGGGATGTAAGATATATTACAAAGATAGCATTTCAGAAAAGACATGAGTAAATCACTTATGAACCCTTGTACATAAATTAAAATGGACAAAAATGCTTATAATAAATACAATTAGACCATGGTTTTAGTATAGACCAATTATTTGCAGGTCCATTCCTCATTTTTCTATGTGAGTTATCTGATTCTTTCACTCAGATGAAATTTCATTTCTGATTTTAATAGGTATGGAAAAACACCTACTTATCTATCTGACTTGTAATTAAATTTCTTGTACTCATACATTTCTGTATTTTGATAATAAATTATCTTTTAAATAAAAGATGTTGGCTATGAGGAGAGAGACAGAATGAGAGAAATAAGTAAAAATAGCCTGTGACCAAACAAAAGATATATCAAATATATAGCAAAAAATGTATCAAAAATATTTGACATTCAAATGTTGGTAGCAGTTGTTCAAAGGTATCCAAGGAATAGAGTTAAATAAATATTTTTTATTGATTTAAATATTAGAATGGAAGATATTAATAGCTTCCAATTTTACATGTAGCACACTAACTTTTAACTAATCATTTCCTCTTTGTGAAGTTGAAGTTATTTAAAATAGTGGAATTGCTATGTCCATTTTGCACTTTGAGCCTTCCTAGAGTAAGCAATGAAATTGAAAAATGAAGGTATCTCAGTTCTTTTCAAAATATAAATAGATAACCTGAGCATGTAAACCCACTGTCACTTCATATAGTAGCAATCTAGACTAAAATGAAGATGAAACAGCTTTCCTAGCTGAAATGAAGATATCAACTGCATTAAATTAGATTTTTTGGTACTTAAGTGAAAGACAGTTTTTCCAGTATCTGAATTACCTGCCTCAAATCACTTCATAAATTGGACTAAACAGTATTGAGTTTTGGGGTTGTTTTTCTATTCCCTTTGGTTGACACAAAGTTCAGTGTTCCATTTCTTCTTTAACTATGAAAGAAGCTATAATAACAGAGACTATATAAGTAATGTAGAAACGAAATGTTTCAAATTGCATTTGTGTCCCCAATGTCTACTTCAGACTTGTCTCAAGAAAAGCACATATTTTGAAGTAGTTTTAACAGGCTCTCCTATTGAATAGATAATAGCGTATTTCATGGGATACGCATTTCTCCTTTGAAAATAAGAGGAAAATAATTTCTCTTTGTTCACTTTTCATTATAATTGCCTAGAGAATGTTGGTACTTATACTGCTCACCTCAGTTTCCACAGAATTAGATTATATATTTTAAACATAAGTATATATTAATCTTCCCATTAATTTTCTTAATATTTCCATAGGACTAGTCCTCTAAATCCAAGTTTATTGATCGACATGTAACAGAAGGAGGAGGCAGATGAATAGAAATGTCTACTCAAAATCGTCTAATTATGATACCATTATACATTCTCAGGAAACAGTTATAATTATGCCGGCAATATATATTTAGTAGAAAAAAATGACAATATGATAGGAAACAGGAGAATAGTGATTCAATTTTTATATTATCCATTAAACATTAAAGGAAAAACATTAATGAAATGCTTAATAAATATAATTTGAATAAAAACAGGAATTTCAAAATCCTGTTATTGCTATATTAAATTCTCAATTTATAAAAAGTTCATGGTAAGTTGAATGAGATCCTAATTTGAGCCAATCTTATGTGATAAGAACTACAGTACTATGTTATTGACAGAGGCACTGTATTTTCAAATCCTAATAATCCACCTTGAATATACAAATACTAGTTTATCAATTAGTATCTATTGAATTGCATTTATAGAAAAGCAGCTATTTTTGAAAAAAAAAAAAGTTATTACTAACCTGTACATTTTTTGCCATGCATACTGATACTAACTTTATAATCCAAGCAAATATAATTGTATTTAAAAATAAGTGTTGTTTAATTTAAAGTTAATCATAGTTTAAAAAGAACTCAAGACTCTAAAGCTTGATTGTAAACTACATATATTTTCCTCATATTAGAATTTTCCCAAGTAAAAACAAGATACCTGAGCATTGAACTACATCTTTATTGAATTTAATTAGTACTTAAATCAATAACAGTCTAGTTTAGAAGAGGCTACTTGACTTTCAAGGTATTTAATTAAATCTACATTCCATTAGCTGAAATAATCTGAAGTTAGCATCATCTATTGAATTATTTTGATCATTTTATCAAATCTTTCCTGCTTGAAAATTGTTAATTTACTGGCTCCTAATACATCATACTTTACACACAAAACATAAGATATTTGTAGATTATATTTATGGTTATAAAACACATAAAAAATGAAAAACCTTGTTCATTTCAGAAATGGTTATACACACGCACACACACACATACAATTTCTGCCTGAGGATGGAAATTTTGTTAATCCTTAGTATCCCATCTTCAGAGTTGTGTTTTCTCCTGGCACACACTATCTCTTGAAAATTTTCCACTAACACAAAGGTGTTAGTTGCAATTACTACTTATAAAATGCTGATTGTGTTAAGCATTGCTAAAGACTTGTTTCCCCTATTTTTTTTTAATTGGTTTACAATGTTGTTTGTGATTTAAAGGTATAGGATCTCCCCTCTTTGGGTGTTGTTATCACACCCACCACCACTAAAACACACAAACTCCCCCATGATAGTCCACTGTGTCCCCAATCCATGCATTCTTTCCCTTCCATGTTATCATATATTAAAAATGTCATTAGGTATTCAGTATTTGCTGATTTTTTAAAAAATACAATAGTACATACTAATGGAATAAAATCTATAAATCACTAATAATAACAAACACATAAAATGAAATGCTACCATCTGGAAAACCCAAAGTAGAAGTGTTTCTCTTTAAACACGTGATGTGTATGGTTGCTCTATTTTAAAATATTATTTATTTATTTATGTATTTCATAGAAGAACTGGGGTGTAGGCCAAAGGTGCAGGCTGTGAGAGGATTCACCAGAAACAGACTGGGGAGCAGAACAGGCAGATTTACTGAAATACACTGCTGAGGGGAGTAGCAGGTGAGACAGGATGAGTCTGCTGTGCCATATGTGGGGCAGCTCACTGGTTGGATATAGATACAGTAGAGATGTTAGTGCTGAGATTTCCTCCATGCCACCAGGAAAACCGTGTATGGTTGCCTTCTTAATACCACAGGGACAGTTCCCTTTCTAAAGCCTCTGTCTATTCTTAGATATCATTATGTTTCTCATTCATTACCATGAAGAGGAAAGAATAAAAGATTGTCATTTACATTAATTTCCTTTTTCTTTCTCTTTCTAGACATAATGCAAGTATCATGACATGTTTGGGTTTTTCAATATATAGTACAAAATCATATATATATGGAATATAAATATATGGAATATATATGGGAAAACATTGCCCTAAGGTTCTGAAAGCATTAATACAAATGCACATATATCAAATGATTTATAATTACATAGATATTTATTCTCATGTGTCATATTCTATTCAAAAATAGAGGATACAATGGCAGCATAATACATATGGTCTCTCCAAATATGGAGATCACATGCTAGTTGGAAGAGTCGCATTATATATTTAGAAATGACAGTGGACAATCTGAATCAATAGCCTTGAAACCAAAAACCGCATCCATTCTAGAGGATACAATTCCAAAATATTTGATGATTTCCTTTGTTCGGTCTAAGAAAGTTCATTTCAGTAAATTTTCTAGAGTTTGTTTATAAAGTTTGTATATTTATTTTCATAAATTTGGCCTTCCTCATAAGGAAAGAATATGGTGCCATTTTAATGAAACAATAAAATACAAACCTGCCTCCCCTTCCCCTCACCCTACTATTCACCTGGACTAGTTCACATTTGAAAATAAGACAAAGGAATAAGTATGCATTCCTGACATAACTGAACTATTTGGATAACTGGCATAGAACTATATTAACTTCCTAATATATCATGCCAAGATTAACTTAGTTTCCCTAGGGCTGTCATAACAAATTACCACAAACTAGGTTAAAACAGAAATGTGTTCTCTTAGATGCTGGTGAAGCCAAGGTGTTAGCAAGGCCATCCTCCCTCTGGAGGCTATAGAAGGAATTTACTTCTTGTCTTTTCCTGGCTTCTGGAGAGTTGCTTGCAGCCTTGACATCTTGACTATAGCTGCATCACTCCATTTTTTTCTTCATCTTCAGATGACTATCTTACCTGCCTATCTTTGTTTCTCTCCAAATCTCCCTCTCCTTATAAGGACATTCATTGGATTTAAAAATCACCTTGATCTAATATTGTTCCTAAGCGCCAGAAGATTGTCATCTGCCTTATGAAAAACACAATTGTATTAACAAGAAACTTAATTCCGACCAAGTTACAAGGCTGTTGGTTGTGAGTTCTATGTTAATGAAACAACAGTATATTTTGTGTAGTTACCTTTAAACAAGTTTATGCCTTACATTGGCCCCTATGACTACAGGTTTTTGCACTTAACCCTGCATTTCCCCTGTAGCAATACTTCACTCTTTTCTATTTTCATTATTATATTTTAAAGATTTATTTTATTAAATATGCATACAAGAACTGGAGTCTAGGCCAGAGGTGCAGAGGGTGAGAGGATTCTCCAGAGACAGAGTTGGAAGCAGGACAGTCATGTCTCCAGAAATATACTGCTGAGGGGAGTAGCAGGTGAGACAAGAAAGGTTTGCTGTGTCAAGTGAGTTAGCTCCTTGGCCAAGTATTGAACTCATGCTATAGTAGCTGGAGATAACTTGATAGTACTGAGACTGTAACCCTTGTACTATTAGGGAGGCCCACTTCAATCTTTCCTTATTTAATCTTCATAGTAATTTTGTGACACAACTATTGTGAATAGCATCAGTTCATTCTCTCTAAACTGAGACAACCTGGAGAAATGGCACATGTGGTAGTGAGAAAATAAGTAAGCACACTGCTTGCCTAAAAAGGTTCAGATAGAAACAAATTTTTTATTGTCTTATATTTGATTGTTTCTTATAATATTCACTCCATGCACATATACAGCATGATCTTGTTAATGTGAAATTATCAATACAAAACAACTAATAAATTGATTTAAGCAAGGGAATATCATGTGCTTTTCCTGACACAGAACAAACATTTTATAAGCAATAATTTTCTTTTGTTTGCCTTTAATACAATAGCGCACAGTGAACTGAATGCGTCAGCAACCATGTGAGTAAGTTTGGAAACAGACTCACCCTCAATCAAACCTTAAGATCTTTTCAACCTTGGCTGATGCATGGTTACAACAAATGAGAGACATAGAATCACCAGAGACAGATAAACTGTGCTCAGATTTGTAACCCATAGATGTGTGACATAATGAGTGATGCTGTTTTTATCACTAAGAATTGTAATAATTTGTCATGAAGTAATTGGTAACTGATACAACAAATGTAAAAATGGGTTAAGTTCCTTGAATTTAGCAATTACAATGGGATGGCAACCTAATATGCAAAGTTTAATGGTAAAGGTAGTGGCAAAGATCAAATAAAAGTATACTATAGTTTAAAAATAGTGACAAATATTATTCCTAAATGATGTGAATAAAATTTCAATAAAGCCAGTCCTCCCTGGTAGTGCAAGGGCTTAAGTCTCAGCACTATGCAGCTATTTGCAGCACAGGTTTGATCCCCCGCCAGGGAGTGGACCCACATGGCATAGCAGACCTCTTCTGTCTCTCCCACTGTTCCACTTAGCAGTGTATTTCAGTATAACTGCCTCTTCTGTTCCCCACTCTGTCTTTGGTGAATCCTCTCACCCCCCACACCTCTGGTCTGCACCTCAGTTCTTGTAGGCATAAGTAAATAAATCTTTAAAAAATTTAAATAAAGACAAAATATGTAATTTATCATTCAAACAGACATTTTTGAGGGCATAATAATTTGGGATATGTGGTTTCATTTTTGGTCAGTTCCTGATTTCCAAGTATCAGCAAAATGTTATAATTGATAGGGTGACTTCCTATGTTATGGTAGGCTTGTCAAGGTCAATGTTGACTAAACTATGGTCCCATTAGGGGAGTTGACTTTATAGGTTGATTGTGTTCTCATGTCACTGACAGGTCAAAAGTATAGTTTTCAATAGTCTTAAATAGATTTTGTTATTAGAATTAGCTGTGCCAATTTCCTATATGACAGTACACATCTGAATTAACAGGTGAAATTTCATTGAATTGAATGATGTATTAATAAATTTAATACATTTCTTAAAAACATATTTGGCTTCAATTTAGCTAGACAGAGGAGTTATATGGGAATGAGATGGAAATCACCACCTTCCTGGTCTTCTAAAACTTAACCATATGAGGTGTAAGATAACATCAGGCTATGTTGTTGCTTTGATTTATATTTTGGAAGAGTCCAAAAATTCCCATGGGTCTCACTAGGCTCAACCTGTAACATAAAGGCTGTTACTTGTGGGTTATCATTTCAACCATGACTTTAAAAACTTGGTACTTAACTGTTCACCTTACCAATTATATATCAAGTAAAAATTCTTTTATAATTTGATAAATATAAGCTTTCTTTACCAGTGGACAACACATTATCTTAAAGCTGGTGTTCACTCTAATTAATTTCTCTTTCAGCATTTAAAATGATTCTGGCAAATGCTTGTAGCTTTATTGAGTAATGAAAGAAAAAATATTTATAGTACATATTTGGGTATTCTCAGATAACCTACCATTATCTTAATTCTGTACACTATGAGTTTATGAAAAAAGTCAAGTTTACTATGTATGTTTACTGAAAGTAAGTGTAGAAATATTTCTTAAATATGCCAGTGCTCTGCTGGCCAAACCAAGTGTAATTTTTGGTTATCTACAAGAGAAAATCTATTTGACAATTAATACCAGTCTGTGGACTCTCTGATAAATAACCACCTCAAAGATTGCTACTTATCAAATCAGTCTAATTATTTCTCTGGTCCCATCCTTCTAATGCTAACTTTTATCTGGGGCTGCCATTCAAATGCTGCATCATTTCCCATTACCAAATACATCTCCACGAAAATTTCCACTCCTGGCCTTTTCATAGGTGTGTACTTCTTACTAAGGAGCAAAGTTTGGTGAAGGAAAGTTTTTTTGGACCTCTTTAGTTGGGGAATAATCTAAGATATAACATATAGCAAACATGTCCCTAAATCCTCACTTTCTTATTTTATATATTTAAACAAATTTCTAGATTATCCATTTATGTTAGTGTGAATGATTTTTGAATTAATATTTCAGTAACTCTCAAACAAAGATTCTATCTATGCAAGCTAGCAAAACAAATTCAGAATCCCTGTTAGTATATCTACATCCAGACTCCCTATCAGTATATCCATCATCACCAAAAACATTCTTCTTCCTCTACCTTTTTACATCTGGTGCACTTAAAATGCATTATCTTGTGTATTTCCAAATAAAGTATATCTATGCAAAAATCTTTTATGAATATAAACTTATTTTTCATATGTTTGAATATATAATTTCATACACATGCTGGAATTCATTATACATGTAGAGACAATAAGAGAGTTGTTGAGTATGAAATATGGGAAGGATTAAGTTCTCTTTGGAAGCAACTGCTTTGGTCAAATAATTTTAAGATATTTGAGTAGGACAGGAATAGTCACTTCAGATAGGGGTGATGTCTCAGTTGGAAATAAAGGTTGATTCAGAGTCTGGACATTTGGTGTATTTTAAGAATCTAAATCTCTCAATATGTCCTTATACTTACTTTCAGTGTTTTATTCTTTTCCTATCAAAGCTCTGTCACATTTGATGCATTGTCAGGGTGTTAATTCAACCTACATAAATTGAAAACCCTTAGGATCAAGCTTCTAGTTTGATTTTCATCTATCTAAGCCTAGAGGCAAAAAGAAATGAGAGATCCTGAAAATCTTTGGTTGTCTGAATTTTGAACAGAGAATTTAGAACCTTGAGCTTGTTATGCATTTTATTTAAGCTGTCCAGCAAAATTAAAAGCTACCAGCCCACCCTAGAGCATTGAATTCCTCATGTTCTTCATTCTGTTCTTTTTGAGAGGTGACTCAGTCTCTTAAAGCCTTGTCATTTATAGGCACTTCATTCTAGGTGACCACAGGTAATAATTTAATTAGCTATTTTGCCACTAAATGTCATGGACTGTCAGAATATCATGTCTTAATCCAACCTGAATGTTCTCTGCCTTCAGCACAAACAGACCAGATAACAAATAACAGAATTCTTTAATGTTCCTAAAGTTTGCTAGCCTGAAATTAACCTAATTATCAATTTATGGATATATCCATGTAAATAAAGCCTGTTTCATATCATTAGCACATAGTTAAACATTGAGTAACTTAAAATTCTATTGAGAGCTGTGGAAGAACAATGATTTTTTTAGGAATCTCAACTTTTATATAAGCATCCTTGGTCTTCCATGCTTGCAGAGCAATACCTTTGCATTCCAAGCTTCTTGAGTCTTCTTTCAGATGGAAAATCATTTGGGATTCTACCACCCATTCATTATAGTCCTCTTACTTGTTTCCAGGACACCTCTGTAACAACATTTGTAATCATTTTGCTCTGAGTGGGAAATATAGCTAGGTACTCATCAGAAAAACATATCAAATAGTCAGTTAAACCTAAGTTCTAA
Organism: Galemys pyrenaicus; assembly: GCA_019455555.1. Taxonomy (NCBI): domain Eukaryota; kingdom Metazoa; phylum Chordata; class Mammalia; order Eulipotyphla; family Talpidae; genus Galemys; species Galemys pyrenaicus. The sequence continues at coordinate 6,216,174 of JAGFMF010011574.1, read as the reverse complement.
CAAAACTAAGGTTTTATTAGTATGGTGTGTTAATTTCTAAACTGTGGATTTTCCCTTTGGGTATGCAGAACAGGAGTTAGAAAGTTTAAAAATAAAATAGCTTCTTTAGCAATTAACAAATAACTTAGCCACAAGTGTTTTTAATGTATACTTTGTAGAAAAGTACATGCAACAGGTTTTCCACTGAAAGAAGATAATTCAGCTCTTGAGAAAATTTAAATTTGATTATATGTAAGGTCACTATAAATTTGTTGATGTTCTTCAAAATCAATTAGATAATTTTAAGTTTTTCTAAATTTTATACACACATATATGTAGGTTACGTGTAGATATACAATGTATACAGAGAGCTAGATTAGAATGAATTCTATTACTAAGACCAGTCTATTCCAGAATGTTTTTCTTTGATGTTTTTTCACTTCATGTTTCAGAAGTGTTTCTATCCTATTCCTGAGAACAGTGGTTTACCAATTTTCCATATCCATTTTGTTCCTGCATCACTGCTACTTTGATTTTAACTAACAGTGAGACCATAAAACTTATATAATAACAAAAGCAGTAATGACTAACTATGCAGAGAGATGTCCAGTGTATATAAAAAAATTTGAAACCTGTATTCATACTCTGGGATAATAAATGTTAAGAGCATCATCTTTCTTCATGTATATATTGTATGAAGTTCTGTAGTTGATATAATTAAACATGTTAACTAAAAATAGAGATAATTTGTGTTTGATTTCTATCAAGAGTTGCAATGTTGAGATAATTTTGTAAGCCTAAAAAAAATCAGCTGTTTTCTTTATATTAACAGTAAGTAGGCCATGCAATGAAGTAAAATGAGTTTGTAATTGGAAACAAAATATATATGAATTATTAAATATAATAATGTTAAGTTACTTTCCAAAATACTTTGTAACTTATTAAGTAAATTATAGAAGTCACAATCCATGGAAAACTATATGATATTTATAGATCAGAAGTCTCAGTAATTTAAATATATAATCTACAAATTCATGGATATTGATAGATCTTAACTTTTCTGGAAAATAAACACAGTACAAAGATAAACATAAAAATGGAGGGCACTTAGTTGTTTAACCTCAAGTTAATAATGCATAGGAATCAAATAATAATAAAAATAATTATCATGTTTCACACCTTATAGCTCAATCTTTCAGATATATCAGGTAGATTTGAAAATATACTTTAAAGAATGTACAGAATAATCCAGCCAATAATTACTATGATGACTATGTGTGTATGTGTTCAGTTAACAGTGAGTAAATATTAGTTTTATTTATATTCCTAAGAAGGTCATAGGTGGTGGGAGGGATATGGTATCATACATCCAAAGAGACGTGATCCTGTGAATCATGTATCATGTGCAAGTCAATGTTACTTCAATAAAAAAAATGAAAATTGAAAAATTTAAGGTTAAAAAAAAGTTAATCATATACATATTTTTTTCTAGTTTTATGTTGGAGTATGACTCTTCAGTTTTCTATAGTGTTTCATTTCCTGTTTTTATTCCCCCAAAACTGATCCTTAAGATTGTGTTTGTAGTCTTTGAAGCTATGATGCATGATTCATTACTATTAGAGAACCTGAGGAAATTAAGAGAGTGTTCAAGTAGAATGACTAAAATATATGGATGGTGGCAATTTTATATTTAAATTTTATATTTAAGACCATTTAATTTGGGAGACTCGAAAGCTAGGATAATTTGTCTACCTTCTTCTGAATAGTTGAGGGAACATTTTCGACCACAGTAAAGGGCAGCTATACTTCCTACTATATAAACGTTGCTAGTATAAAAATCTGAGCATATCATTATAAAACATTTTCATATACCTGGTGGTGTATAAGTCTATGATTGTTGTAAATTGTAATTAAAAAATCTAAAACAAAGAATTCAGAAAAAAAAAAAAACAAGTCAATGTTGATCTTTCAATATAAGGTACAGTAAATCTCATTGCAGGTACATATATACAAATGCTTTCCTTTATAGTCGTGTTAAGGAAAACTTAAATAGTTCAAGTGTCATAAACAGTATTCTCTAATAATAGATCACTTTTCATCCTAGAGCATAGTCTAATTGTAAACAACTTCAGGTGCGAAATGTAAATTACCATAATTGAATGATAGAGGATGAGAGTAATATATGTTTTGTGTATTTAATAAACAATAATATATTTCTCATGATAATTTGCCAGGTTATGATATCACACTTCAATTGAGACTCTCTTACTTCAGGTGTTGGTAAATGAATCCCCCTTTTGAGAAGAGGTCATAGTCTCTTATTTCTGGGGAATATGACTAAATTGAAAATGAAAATGTTTGCTGTCATCATCTGTCACAAGGGCCGAGCACTTTAAAATTTCTCCTCTTGAATACCTACAGAACATTTAAATAGGCTCTGGAGATATAGCGATATCAATACTGTCAAGGAAAGTATATAAAAAATGTGTTTTTATTATAATTTTCCTTTATTCCTGCAATTGTTTTTGCAGACAGGCTAGAAAGGTTCTCTGCCTCTTACAGTAACTTACTGCTAAATACTAAATGTGCACACATAGTAAAATGGTTACTTTGTTTTTATTGTTTAGAAAGTACAAAGATTGATTTTATTATTATATAGAGTTCTCTATTAAAATGTTCTGGGTGGGCAGGGAGGATTTTGTTTACAGTTTAGATTGTACCTTACCTGATACGTTTTGGTAGTATTTCTATTTTCACTTGTGTTCTTCTTTTATTTAGTGAAAGATAAACAAAATTATAGCAAATAAACCATGGCCTAGTTTTGTTGATTAGCCACAGGCGTTTGACTTAAATATGGATTATTTTTCATTTAATTATGAAAGAAGGGACCACTGAACATAGCAAACAATTTTAGCAATTAACAAGTAATTTGTGTTTACTATTTAATTGATATATTTTTTTCTCTTTTCAAATGATTTGGCTAGCTTCTGAATTATCCCACAAACTAGTTTGATATAAATTTTACTTGTGAATGTTGTCACTTGTGTGTTAGAACCTAATAGCCTCTATTAGAATCACAGTTTATCACTGTGTTTTTTTCCAATACAATAATAAATTGTTCAAAATACTTTCAAACATTTTAGAACTCTATTGTGCTTTTTCACTTGTGTAACAAGAAAAAATGGATGTCTAACTTGAATTTCAGTTTCAAATTGTGGGTCTACACCCCTGAGATAAACTCTAAGTTTATCCTTTTATAAAGATTATCTGTTATCAGGCTGCTACATGAAATAGGAAGTTTTCTGATAAGATAAATAAAATTTATTGCATTGGTTGTAAAGTTTCAGTTAATATGGCCACAGATGAGAAGGAACTAAGCAAGGTTTGAGAAATCAAACAGCAGATGATTTCCTCATACATACATAATCATTATCACACTTGTATTTATCTGATGATTATAAAAACACTAATTCAAAGAGATATATGCATCCCCATGTTCATAACAGCATCATTCACAATAGCCAAAGTTTGGAAACAACCTAAATGCCTATCAGTAATGGACTAACTGAAGAAGTTGTGATATTTGTATGCAATGGAATTCTCATCAGCTATGAAGAAAATTAAATCCTGCTATTTGCAGCAGCATGGTCAGACTGAGAAGATACTATGCTTAGTGAAATATAAAATGGAGGAAGACAAACACCACACAATTTCATTCATATATGGAAATAGAAAAGTCAACAACAACAACAAGATATATCAAACAAACAGAAGGAAAGCAGAAAGAAGACTGGGTAAATCAAAGGATTCAATCGTGTGATGAAATATGTAAACTAGACATTTGATGATGAATTTAATACAGTAGATTCCATTGTTAATAATGCTGTATACCTGAAATTACATATTATTATAAACTAATAATACGTGAATGATTCTGTAAAAATGATCTTCACAAGGGACAATTGTCTTACATATGGATATTTTAAGTGCAGGAATCTATCACAGAGATCTTGCTTTTCAGACTTAGAAATGTTGGAGCATTTTCTCACTAAAAAATAGTTTGAGTTCTCTATATCATATTGTCAATCTCAAAACTGTAAGATGAAAATTTCAATTTATGTGATAGCAGTAATGGGTTCTTAATCTGTCCTTGGTTGGATTTTGCATTGGGATGTATTTCTTTTCTTTTCACATTGAATTCCAGTATTTAGGTATTATTTTTTCAAATTAATTCAATGATATGACACTCAGTGCTTTCTCTGATGAATGAAGAAAATCATCAAGCATTATGCTATCTGTGCTACCATTTGACGTCTTAAGAAACATTGATATTTTATTTTCTCATTGAAAACTATCAGATGACTCCTGGTTATAAGTGATCAGATCAGGCTTTTGAGTTAGTGAATTTAATTCTAAATAATATGTTTCAGCTATCACTTAAAATCGGAAAAGTGATATCTACTGGTTCTATCAAATTTTGAACAAAATAAGATCTATAGTTACTACCTGGAAAAAATTCCCCAAACAAACCACAACAGAACATCTTTGATGCTCTGATTGATTTCTAAGTGCAATTATTAATAGTTCCTCCCTGAAAAAATCCAAGTGGAAGAATTTGAAACAAATGATCTACTTTATGCCAAATTAAACAAAAACTCTTAAAGTGTTTATTCACTATGACTCCATAGACTGGAGCATGGTGGCTTATGTGGATGTTTCACTTTTGATCCAAAATACTATGCATAGAAATAAAAACAGTAGATTTTATCATAGCTAAAACTTATTGATATATTTGGAAATAGATATTAAATTACTAATGCCTAATTTTAAAACCATGCTCTGTCATCTACCAACATTTACCTTTTAATCTACATATATATATACATATTCCTGTATTTTTTTCTTTAGGAGAGTAAACTAAATCAGTTTAATTCCTTAGACTAAGTATCTCTCATTACTGAGGGAAAAATATTTTACATATATTATAGATCATATTGCATAATGGCAAACAAAAATATTAAATTTAAGACAGGTATGTATTTAAATATCAGAGATGCCACTTATAAATTTGAATGTTAAACAATGTTTAAGACCCTGATATTCTCACCTGCGCCTCAGTAAAATTATTTCTTTCTCATGAAGCTATTGTGAAAATTAAACGTTTAATATATCTATGAAAAAATCAACCAAGGTAGGTAAATCTCACTAAATGTTACTTCGCTTAGGTTTTCTTATATATTTTTCTTGGTTACCAAAGAGTGACTTTCTTGTATCAGTTCTACAAGAAATATTTGAAACGTGACTACTCATACTTTAGCTTCATTTCTTCTCCAACTTTACAAATGTATGGATACCTATGACCTAATGATATTACACTGCTTCTTCTGGAACTAGACATTTTGAGATTAAATCCATACACACATTTCTGAGCACAGTAATTGATGTAATCTTAGTATCTAATTATTCCTTAAATATATGTTGCACTATGGTTATTCATCAAAACAAAAAATTAAACAAATGGACATTTGACAGGATACATCTAATCCATTATTGGACAGTAATGACAATGGGAGGAGATAATAAGTATATTATTCTATTTTCTTGGAAACGTTGTTATGAAAGGAATTTTCGTCATTTATATATGCCACAGAATAAATGAAATATGGACAACATAAAAATTTGAAGTCTACATTTCACAATTTATGGTTTGATAAAATAATCATCTTGAACTTAACCTGTCATTTTCCATTCCAGTGTTTAATGAAGAATACAAATCCTCTGGCTTCTATCATTTTAATCATACCCATATTCCTTGAGTTCAATTATCTCTATTTCTCTGAAAGTGGTAACAATAATTGAACACCATTTTTTTAAAGCAACTTGTAAATTACGAGAAAAGTAGAACATTGTGAACTTTGAATTTTGTAAAGTGCAAGATTGAATCAGAAAACAATAGCTGCCTGATGAATTACATTTCTAAAGTTTCTTTTAAATCAATCATGTTATTAAGTTATGGCTGCTTAGCACTTTGGGAAAAAAGATTTTGTCCTACAAAATTCTTAAGTTTTGGCAAACAAAATTGTATTCATCTACATAATCATCCCTCTAAGTCTTTAGCAATTACTTTTATCAGAGGGACACATTATATCTGTGTAATACAAATATTCATTTTCTTGATTCAAAACCTCTTGATTGCAAATGCCAGAGTTTGTTTATGGTGGTTCAACAGTTGGAACTAGAATATCACATTGCTATCAATTTGATTGTTCTACTAAGTAATAGCTTGTTACTTCCTGAATAGCTAGAATGTCTATATTTTATTTTAGAGCAATGAATCAATATATTATGGAACTACTGGTTACAAAACAGCTGATAGATGTGGCACATTTATAAATTTTTACTGTTGGTTTGAATTCTATTAGACATAAGACAGTAGCTTGCTTTCTTTTTTTGGCATATAGAAGAATTGAGGTGTAGACCAGAGGGGAGGGTGGGGTGGGAAGGAGGAGGTATAAGAGAGGATTTGCCATAGAGAAGTGGTGAGCAGAACAATCAGATTTACTGAAATACACTGCTAAGGGGAGAAGCAAGTGAGACAGGAGTGCTCTGCTGTGCCATAGGTGGGTTAGCTCTCTGGTCTGGAATCCCAACCAGGGATTCCAGGCTGTAGCAGTGCTAGTATTGACCTCTAGGCCACCAAGGAAGCCTTTTAGAAGCTTTTCAGTAAAATAATATTTGAATGACCTAGCTTGCCAAATAGTAGAAAAGTATGTATCATTATTTGTATAATAAAATAAATATGATTAAAATAGTAAAATGTGCAATATTGTAATAATCCTTTTCTCTAAGATGATTTGTGCTTTTGGATATAATACATTTCACAAATAGTATGGCAAAATAAGAAATAACATGTATGGAGTTTTCCAAGGCAGAAATTGTAAGAACTGGGAAATTAAAATAGGATAATCACTGATGCAGAGGATTGTTTGCTTTGGTGAGTTTTCATTTGGAAAAGTATTCATACTTTTCCCTGTAAAACAATTGAGAAAGCTACTATACCAATTTTGAACTGCCAAAACAGAACTAAACAATTGTACCATTACTTGAATACAGAGAAAACTGAAAATTGTTGATGGTCAAAAATGGTAATGCATGATTTATGTTTTGTAGTAAAATACTTAAAGACACTAGTTCAGTAAAATATAAGTAAACATCGGGCTTCTTTGAAATACATGCCTAATTTTTTTTAAAGTTCTTTGCAAGCACTTCTATTAGGTTAGAAGTATGTTATATATTATGTTATTTTGTACATTATTCAGTCATTTAATGACTTTTTTAGTACTGATCATGCTGTTTACAGTATAATATTACATCTTATCCTTTTTCCCTATAGTCTGATCCAAAGTAAGTGTCATGATGAATAATTTCAAAAGGAATAACAAGAGGGTTTTGAAATCAGTATTTTAAACATCATGACCTCTGTGGTACAGAACTATTTATGCAGTAGAAATAGGAAATAGAGAGGCAGTAGAACAATAAAGAAATAGAGACATCCATATTTATGCCGTCTAATTCTTTTATCATTCAGTTTTTGAATTCTTATATGATATATAGCAGTTGGATATTCAGTAGTGAATGTCATGTACTCCATCCCTAATCATAGAGGATTTAGAGACTAGCAGAAAAAGAAAACATAGTAAATGAATATTTACCCAAATAAATTGCCATTGTGTTCTGTACTAAGCGAAGGAATTGAAAAATGCTGCTGGAAATAAAAAATAGAACTCAGCATAGAATATTCTTATAATTGATGATAAAATTAATCACAATGGGTAAAACTTGTGATAGATGCAGTGGATGCTAGTGAGTTGTCATAAACAAGTGCTTAACTGAAGTTTATACCAATATTAGTAGTTAGTTCCAGAATAACTTAAACAAAGTGAAATTTCAAAAGAAAATTCAAAGGGCAGAGCCCATAACAGGATATAACTTTCTTATAAAATTCCCATTTTATTTCTTATTATCAGAATTGAGGAGTGCCCCTCATGGTCTCCTACCAAAGTCTCTATAAAAGTTCTAATTCCACAGGGATATGGGGACTGGGGAACAAGAGGAAGGATGCCAGTAGTCTGTAGTGCAAAATCATAGGTATTTGGGTGGTATATGCAGTGTGACAAAATACATCTGAAGAGGCATGAACATGCACTTGTGAATCATACAGTGTTACCTCAATTAAAAAGATTACGAAGGTTACATAAGAGACAGGGATTTAATATTAACCAGCCAACCTTTGTTTATAAAACTCAAAAAATAAATAGCAACATGAAAAACCACCTTTTTCTTTCCTGAAGATTTTTGGAAGTCAATGAATACTAACTATCAAATAATTTAAAAACACACTTCATATTTTCATTATTTAAATAAATAAAGTGATCATAAAACCATAAGTAATATCATCCTGTAAAGTGAGGTTCTCTCCAATATGATTGGGACCACAAATCATCATTTCCTAAGGGGCAAGTACTAGCTGGCAGTATAGACTTTATGATAACCTTTGTACTACCTTGGTGTACTCCAATATAAATTCATAAATTTACTCACTTTTAATTCTTCAATGTAATAGTTATTAATCTACATGTGACAATTTTATATTTCTTGAACACAATCATAGTTTAAGCATTGCTTTATATGTAATGAAAACATCCCCCAAAATGTAAGATATGTCTAAAAAGAAAAACAATTATATACCCAATTATTTGCTATAGAGGTAATCAGATAACTTTAACATGTCTTTTATTAACAATCTTTTCTCTGTATTTGTATTTAATTTTCTTAAATTACTTTCCCCACCTGGGAAGCTACATGGATGGCAGTTGTATTAGATTTTCATGTTAAATATCTCTATATATGGGAAGGCTAGAAATTATAGAATGGACTCTGCCTAGTTGAAATACAAAATATTAAGAGTATCAAGGATAGCGCCAATAATCTCCCTAGGAGTCTTTGAGTCAGGCTTTGAAGGAACCAGCTAATGGCTAACCAAATCCATTTCCCTTACTACTGATTTCAGATACTGCAGCTTTCAAAGTTCATGTAGGGCTAAGTATCTCTGTCACAACTGTCCCCTGCTCTGATATACCTATGACTAGAAAATAGCTTCTCTGTGGCAGCATCTTCCTCATCATGTTTGTTTCTAATGGATATATACCACTGACAAACTCAAACATATTTCAGTGACCTTGTGCATGTAAAGTTGGGAAAATCACTTCCTAAATACTTTTGGAAAAGCAGTAATTATAAGGCAAGAAGTGTCCTACCACAAGATTCCAAACAAAGCATATGCCCGTTATTGAATGTCAGTATGACCCTTAGAATGGAGAACTCTGATTATATTAATTTATATAAGGGTCCACCTCTATGCTAAAAGAGTAAGACTCTGTGATAGACAGTTCTCAGTAATACATGGCTTGGTCTAGCAGTAATGTCCCCAAAAGAAAAACATGTTATTGGTACATAAACATCACATTCACATATTGTAATTACCTCCCAACAAGGAGAAAACACGTATATCCATACTCAGACATACATATTCAGGGTTGTTGATTTTTACTATTATTTTCTTATTATCTATGTGAGGATTTTTTTTTTCTGGCATAAGAGTCCATATGTGGGGAAAATGATAAAAAAAAATAAAGTAGAGAGGACTACATTCCCTAATTAATCATTATATAATATAGAGTACATGACTTTTGGAGGGAGAAACTTTCTCTTAATTTTTCTTGATAAGATTGGTTGCCAACAAAAACAACTATTTCGAAGTATAAATAATATCTATCAATCTCAGATTGTGACAAAAATTCTTTATAATGATATTTTTCTTTCCATTTTTCTGCATTGATAAGTATCCTTCATTGACTTAGACTGAAAAATGCAATAGGTGTCTAATTTGCTAGAGACTAATATTTCAAACAACTTCATACAATTCTAACTAAAGAGCTCCTTATCACCAAAATTCCTTAATCATAGTCTTTATGATCAGTTGGTGGGGAAGCTGCAGATTTAATGCTTTTAAGATAATGAGATGCAGATTTCTCTCCATTCTTAGAGTGACAAAATGCAGCTATCATAGAAATGTAGCAAAAACTTTTTGAGGAAAGACACATTTTTACTTCACAAGTATAGGATGCATTGTGTTAATGTCCCTTCTTTGATCTACAGCTATAATGTTGGTTACATAATGGTTTTTGAGACTTATGAGCAAATTCCAAGCTGTGTTTATTTATTTTAGCAATAGTTATTGCTCAGAAAATTATGATAACATCTAGGCAATGACAAAGCCATTTAGTGCATATTTAGTCTGTTCTCTCCTGTTCTAGAACTCTTTATTACAAAACATTCCAAATATACTAGGTATTAAGTTTAATATTATACTACCCAGATCTACTGATATTACAAAATTAACATATGATCCCTTAAAGAAGCATTTTTAGTTATTTCTAGGTGCTGTCTGTAATACTTAAATAAAACATACATTAAGTGAGTAAAGTCATTTACCAGGCTCATATTTTAGTTCATGCCTTTGAGCTAGCAGAAAATTCAAAGTAGCAAAAATGGAAAATACAAGTAAGATTATTGATATTTTATTAAACTTTAGTATGGTCTCATGATTCGTTTGAAAAATGAACAAAGGTATAACATTTATTTTATCCAAAATGCATATTTTTGAGGATTTATATAGAAAATGAGCACTATTGGGGTTGAAATAGCTATAAATATTAGTGATTTCAAAATAAGGAATAGAACTATAAGAAAAAGGAAAAAATGTTTTTGTCAAAGAATGAAATCATAGGTGTAAATGAAAGTGCAGTTGAAGGAGTACAGACTGGATAAAATCTATAGACTGGATCAAAAAACTACAAGACAAAATCTGTACCTATGAAATGAAAGCAAAAAAGGTCAGAAGGCAGAAATACTACAAAGAAAATACCAATAAAATTTCAAGGAAAAGTGGAACAGAGTCATTCACAGCTATCAATTATGTAGGCTACCAGGTAAAAGGATCAACAAGAAAGAATGAAATAATCTAATATTTTCAATATCCACTCTTTAGCAAAATATTTCCAATGTCTTAAATATAGCTTGCTTAGTATACACTAAGGTAGCCTAGTAGTAATTCAAAGTATAATTCAAATTCAGTTCAACTGCTAATTGATACATATCTCTTCATGCTTTCAGAAGGACTTTCTCCTAAATACCCCACTTCAAATCACAAATTCCTTAAATTTTGAATATTCCTCTTCTCAGGTGATTTTAAAAGGGGCAAAATAAATAGGCTTCTCTGATAGCTATTTATATTTTACTTACTGGGAAGATCATAAAAAAGAATATAATGTCTCTATTAGAACAGAAAATACTGTTCTACCTCTCTAATGATATATCAAAATTGGAGAAAATAAATAAAACTGAAGATGCTTAAAATACTTCCTGATAAAGACAGGGAGGGAAATGTGCCTCTATGCCAATCCTCTGTCTTCTACCAGTTCCCTTGGAAAAGGATATAAATAAATCAGTTTCAAAAATATAATTTTATAGCTCTCTCTCTTAAAAAAAACCTCACAGGTATACAAAATCCTCCTGTTCAATCTTTTATAACACTTAGGAGAAGGCCATTAGATAGGAATGTAAATTATTTGAAAATATGATAAAAACTGAAAATTGCTGTTTTATTTCAATAGTAATTTGAACTGGAAATTCTTTCCTTCTATCATCTGTCTACCAATATAGAGTTGATTAGGCTATGCAGTCTGAGTCAGTTACCTCATGCATACATTAAAGAGTTTCCTACTAGATAACATCTGTACTCAGTCATCCTGTAATTCTTTAATTTCTGTGTAGAGATTTGTGTGTGTGTGTCATATTTTATTCAAATGGCACCCTGATGTAATAAATTAGGAACAAAACTGTGAGTCATTTTTAAAGTAGTGTGTCAAACCATGACATTTCTAATGAGTAAAAAAGAAGTATTATTCTGTCTTATGTTGAGATTATGTATGGTTATATATACATAAATGAAATATAGGTTTTACAGTATTATATATCATGTATATGTATGTCATATATAAATATATCTCCTTATATAAATTATCTAGACCATATGTTTAGTTCCACAATATTAAAACATTCAAGTTTTATGTAACTAGGAAAAGTTATAAAGTATGGTGAGAGTTCACTTTAGAAACTACTTTGAACTCATCAAATAGCATGTATTTTAAAAGATTTTATGAACAAATAAAACTGAATCATTTGTGGATATACCTTATTGCTATTTTTAATATTGCATGGAACAAACTTATGTTCACATTATTTTCAACCACCAAAATTATTATTTTCTATTAAACTCTATCAATATATGTGTCACAGAAATATATTTCAAATACGATTGTCATTAATCAAATTATGACACTTAGTAGATAATTAAAAGGATGGCTTTAAGTTAATCTGCTGTGTTAAATTCCCATTTTAATCACATAACAGCTCTAACTTTGGACACTTAAGTTCTCCAAAGTTTAGGCATGGAATGCTTCAATTATAAATAAATTTAAATATTACATGTGTGATTTATTTTGAATGTAATTTCAGGTTGTAGAATAAAAGAATATAAATCAGAAAAATAAAAGAAATGCAGGTGCAAATTAAGCTGTTTTTGTAGATTTAAAGTCTGAATGTCAGTGTTAGGCAACTGGTTATTGAAAAATATGTCAGCCTGGTATGGAATTAGTTGTTGGTTGTATTTTTTCATATTTAAAGCTATTGACTTATACTGAATATAATGTGGTTTGGAAAGATAACATGTATGTATGACTCATGGAAAGAAATATTCTGTGAGAGGTGATACCCTCTGAGCCAAACCATTACTTCTTAGGTATTTCATAATTTTTTCTAATCCAATAGTTTATTTTTGAGAAAAGTTGTCTATTTCTTCATTATATACACACAAAATAGGAAAATAGATATTACTTTTGATAAACAGACCATTGATTTGACCAGAAATTCATGATAAAATCTCTGAAACTGATCCTTATAAGAGCATATACAAAAAATAAATATTTAATAAGTGAGGTTTTAATATATTGCCCGAGGCCATGAAAAAATAAAAGAATAAACTTTAAATACTCTGAAAAAATCAAAAGTAAACATTGTACTCACGGATAAGATCTGGGTACATGGTTGGGTCATCACAAATGTTATTTATTAAACATTGCCTGTCCAAGCATGATCAACTAACTGCATTGATAATAGAAATAAACAGGTCTGTTTGTTTTATAATTTATAGCAATGAAATAGCCTATATGAATTAATCATGATATATATAGACCAATAATTAGTGGCAGCTCCAAGAGGTTTTAGATCAAAACATTGAGATAACCCCATGTTTCCTGTTATCTCTCCAAAAATGGACTTGACATCTCCAGAGTTCTGATATTGTTCCCAATAAATTTATTTTATATTCTTTTTCTTCTTTAATAAGAGAAAGACGGGCCTCCCCTGGTGGCGCAGTGGGTTAAGCAACGCACTACGAAGCAAACCGCAGCCACTGCAGCACGAGTTCAATCCCTGCTGCCAGCCAGGGGGGGGGACCCACATGGCGCGGCAGACCTCTCCTGCTGTGCCCGCTGCTCCCTTCAGCAGTGTACTTCTGTTGATCTGCCTTTTCTGCTCCCGCTCTCTGTGGTGAATCCTTTCACCCCCCACACCTCTGGCCTGTACCCCAGTGCTTGTATGCATAAATAAATCTTTAAAAAAAAAAATAATAAGAGAAAGATAATTTTCTTTTACTTTTGACATTTCTAATATGTCTTTATTTTTAAATATTCATCTGTGAATATAGAAATACTGCAATGTGTTTACAAATAATATTTATTAGAGGATTAGTATATATATATTAAAAATATTCTTTGCAAAAAGTTAAGGATATTATTCTCAAACAGGTCATGTGTTGAAGATTTCCTTATCATTTTAATGAGGAAATCAGTAAGATAATAAAATTGGTCTCAAAGAGAATACAGATAATGGTGTATCTAGACAGTAAAACAATGAAATAAGGTTATGAAATTCAGTAGTAAATTGTTTAATTTCCTTCAGGACAATAAAACCACAATATTTGATGTTATCTTTTGTATTTCTAAAAGGCTCTTTGAATTTAAATTTTAATTCCAGGAAAGTAATCCTTGGGCATTTTTCTACATTTTAAATAATTTGTCTTAATTTATCTTAATATTAAACTCTCATACTCCCAGGTGTGGTGTTTTCAAGTCTTCCTGATTTTTGAGATTTAACATAAACATAAACCTGTGCAACATTCACTAATCAAAGTCCGAGAGTTTTACTCAACCATTAATGTTTTTGGAGAGACGTTGTCTAAGATACTAACATCTACTTCTCTGTTCTTAAGTTTTTATGACTATTATTTCCTATCAGTAACTGTATTCCTTACAAATATTCTCTCTCTTATCACAATCTCTTCAAACATCCTAAGACAATGCTTTCACACATATGTAATAATTATATTCATGAATTTTGAAGTTTCAATTTTATTGGAAAACTACAAATAAAGTCCTGAAAATGCCTTCTATTTTAGTAATAACACACGTTCTAGAAATATACTTATGTTTGTTCCCCAAATTTGTTTCTGTCCATGACTCTACTTTGTGCTTGGCTGCACCTCTACTATCATGTTCTCCACAGATTTTTAAAAAAAAATTTTCATTTGAAAATCCTTTTTCTCTCTGTTATATAAGTAATACATTATATCACTATTTGAAAAAGGCGAACGAAACAAAGTTCAGCCCCTTCCATTAAAATTAGAAATTGTCTAAAAACTAATCTTGCTACACTGAACTCTATAGGACATTGTATTATTTTAGAGTTTTTAAAAGTATGTTTCTATCAACTGATAGAATTATTGCATTGAATTGAATCTAGCCTTTGTTCTTGGAACTTTTTTTTTTTCCCTAATGTAGTTTGTTCTTTGTGAAGTTTTCAGTTGACTAAGATAATCAGGGGTCCCAGTTGAAATGGGAACTCTCAAACCAGAATTCCTGATTTTGAAACCAGTCACTGAAATGAAGAGACCATTGTACATCTCTGAGCCTGGTCATTGGGATTAAATTAGTTCATTCATTAAGCACTTAAATGTTTCTAGCAGAGGAAACATTTTGTTTCTTGTTAATATCATTATATAGAGAGCAGTGATATGTTAATAACCTATTACTCTTCTAAAGAGATTAAATGAATGCATTTTAAATAAACATTACACACAATCTCAGAAAAAAAGGTCATGTCACTTATTTTCATAGAAAATATAAATGACAATAGCTGACACTCCGTTTAGTGAGCAGAAGAAAGGAAAAACCATGTTACTTAAAATGTAGGCATACAATGGGTTAAGAAGAAGTATTAATATATATATGAAGGGTAGTATATGGGGGGAAAGTGCAGAAATTTGAATTTTGAAAATCATACTTCCACTTATTGACTTAGAAAAGAGGAAGCATTTCATGAAGCAAAATAAAGTTCACTCCTTTTAAGATTTTTCTTCATAGGGATTTTAAATCTAAAATATTCTCTACAAATTTTTACTCTAGTGTTTTCCTCAGTATCCTTTTTATTTTTAATAGTTGCTTCAGTCAAAAATAAAGAACCAGAAAAATAAATCAACTGTGTGATGGCAATGCAAACTAATATTAATCAAAATATTTACTCCTAAACTAATCTTACTCCATTTTAAAAAATAATACTATGTGGCATGAAGGAAGGCATATTTTCCATAATTGCTATAAAAATATATTTTCTTGAAACCATCTTCCTGAATTGTGCTCCATTTGAATTTTCTATAGTACTTGACCATGTAAAAATTATAATGTGAAAAAAGCATTACCTTTTTTCCTCCAGACCTTAAGATGTCCCTGCTTCAAAAACTAAAAAGCCATAGCTTCAAAATCCACTCCATGGAAAGTAATACCATTAGATCATTATCACAGTTCTTTTCACTGTGTTAAATGAGCTGAACCTTTTTGAACAAAAGTGTCTGTGTTCTTTAATAGGGCATAACTAGGAAGTTACAGCCACTGCTTGTTGCCTCTACTGTAAGATATTCTCGTTGTGTTTTTTCATGTCATTATCTGACACTTAGATTTGCTCACACTTCAGAATCCAGAAAGCCAGTTAGAACTAATTTGCCATGTCAGTTTTATGAACTAAACTGCCTTATTAAATATAATGTACCAAAATGGAAACCTCTCCATTTCATCTGTTTTTTTTTTTTCCTGTCTGAAATTCTACAGTATTTGCTACTTCATTGTTGAGGTTTTTAAAAAAGTATGTAATAAGAATACTCCAAAATTCTACATAAGCAGTTTTCATGGGGTTTAACTGCACAATTGTTTGAGAAAAGTTCTTGATATCTGCACAATCTTATTTGTTTCTTCTCATAACAACTATAGAGCAATAAATTTTCCCAATTCAAATGGAGGATCATGAAACTAATTTTTATTAGTGTTTGTTTACTTATGATTAATCTAGGCAAATGGGAATCTTTTCCTTCTCTATATAAAATAGTTTTGAATGTGATAGAGATGCTAAAATATGCATTATTAAATATGTTTTGACAGGAACTGAAAAGTAAGCAAATGACTCCTCAAACATGATTTTCTAAAAAGCATGAAAATACCATATATTTCTGTAGAAAACATGTTGTTACTATATAGTATATTATTGTGTAGTATACTAGGTATAAATCCAACTTTTTGTGTATTATATGATTTTCACATTATCATTATAAGACAGTACAGCAAGCATTATTTCAACTGAGCAAAAAAAATGAGAGTCAGTCAGGTTATGACTTAACTTTACAATGCATTAGTATAATTTGAAATATTTTATGAAAATAAAAATGCCTATCTACTCTTAAAAGCACTTATAGGAAAAGTCTGGGTTTGTACATTTAAATAATCTCTCTAATCAATCTTCAAGTACAACTAATAACCATTTTGTATATTGTGTATCTTAAGGTGGAGCCTGGGAACTCTGCAAAAAAGCAATGCACTTGTGGGACAACTCTGGATATAGGAATGCATGACTGAGGGGAATCAGAGTCATCTCTTAGGAAGGATACATCTTTCTTTAAAAAAAAAATTCATAAAATTTATTTGTGCATGTAAAAACTGAGGTCCAGGCAGAGGAGGGGAGGTGAAAGACATGGAAGACAGAGTTGGGAACCAAAAGGTGGATCTATTAAAATACACTGCTGAGGGGAGCAGCAGGTGAGGCAGAAGAGGTCTGCTGCACCATGTGGGTTAGCTCCCTGGCTGTTGGACTGAATTTATACCACAATGGCTGGCAATAGCTTCATAGTGCTGAGACATAAATCCTGTGCCACCAGGGAGTTCCAGAAACACTCTTAATAAACTGGGAAGAGACAGCACCAGAGGGCCAATACTAGTGATCACTTGCAGCTGCTGGCTGATATTTTCATAGTGCTGATACTTTAACCCCTCAGTCACTAGGGAGCTCCCAGGAAGGATATTTCAATTAGATAGCTGCATATGCATCCAATCAAGTCTTCTTGCATCACTGAGTCGTATGTTTCAAAAAATTGAAAAAATTGAAAGGGAATGAGATGGGAACAGGGTCATCTGAAGGGAAGTGGCACTAACATTCCTTAAATCTCTTTTTCATTGGTTTGGTGAGAAAGTCTAGAAACTTTATAGTGCTTATTTTAATTAAACAATCCAAAAGAGAAACCTAAGGAATGACAGCATCCTTGGTCCAGTAAACCCTAAACTTTGATCATAAGAGTAAATGCAAGAACCTCTCTATGAGTTGTAAGAATATGTTTTTTTAATATCTTGATGGACTATTCTGTTTTACTTGGAGACAGTTAATTCAGGTGGTCATCAAAAAAATGTGAGTAGTATGATTCAATGCTATGAGATAACATGTATTATTTCAAGCATGATTCAAGTCTGAATAAAATGTCAGTTTTTTAAAGGAATCGTTTACCTTCATTTTGATGAAATGTAATATAAAATATACAAATCTCAGATGTCTTAGAGACAGTATGTCTTTTTTTTTTCCCCCTGCTTACTTTACTAGCCCTAAGGCTTTAGCAATATATTAACTCAAAGCTTTATTGTAAAAAAACACATCACCACTTTTGATGCTTGAGATACTGCATCTTATATAAAGATTCCATTTCAGGGTCTGATTTTGAGTTTAGATAAATGAGCACAGAGCATTACCTTTGCAACTGGATATTTACAAGATAGCAGGTAATGCTTGCCTGCCTATCTGAATTCAAAATCTAAAATACACAGATTATAGCCTTCTTAATCACCTCACTTTGGGTCACAACATTTTGTTTTTTGGTTTTTTTTTTACACAACATCTCTTTATATTTTCCCATCACAGATTTTAGTGCATTTTTTAATGTTTCTTTTAAACTATGCCTTGGGGTAAAGAAGATTGTATTATTTCAGAAAGAAAGCAAAAAATTTAGATCCATTTGCTGTTCCTATGATTAGAATCAATGTAATTAGGCTTTACAATTTTCATAAATAATGTTTTGACTCAAAGAGTACTATCAAGATGTGTTTTACAAATATAAATTTGTAAAACTGGAACTTTAGCATGCATAGTCTGCTTTTGTTCTTATTGAAATTATATGGTGCAAATTTTTTAGTACTTTGTATAGTCTTTACTAAACAACACAGAAAGTTGATATTATTGCAACCTCTTCAGTAATTCATATAAGAAATCAGAGAACTGTAATCATCTTAGTAAAGTGGCAAGTGTAAATCCCCCTCATTCTGCTCACTAACAGCATCTTCTAAAATACTGTTAGTTTGGTAAACTAGCTACTGTTGAGATTTATCTAAAATATTTAACTCTTATTTATCCTCTTTTCTATTAATCAACCATTCAAAATTTCCTTCATCAATGGAAAGCATTTCTGTTAACTGCATTTTTCTATTGTGGCTCGCTGAAGGTCTTGTTTTAATGGTCTGAGCACTTAGCTTCCTTATATTTATTAATAGCATAGTGATTGTTGCACTTGTCCTTTGATTGGTATCACTTTGCAATGTAAGTACTGAGTTACTCTTGTAAAACCTCTAAGTTCCAGTCACATTCCTCCCTTTTTGATTGTACATGATGTACAGTCTCATGGTGATCACTCTCTCAATTGTGTGGCTCTTTTGTATGCTTTTTTTTTTTCATGCTGTTGTTGTTTTTTGTATTTTTAACATGCTTCTGACCTAAACTGACAAAAATGGACAGTCCAGTCACAGCTTCATATTCAGTAAAATCTTACTGAGTTGCCCGAAGAGATAATCCTGTTTATCATCTCTAATCAGGAAGAGCCTAAGATTTAGTGTATGAGAAGCTATCATTTTCAAATAGTTCCTAGGAGTGAAGGTGAGATGTTCCTGTATTATTTCATCATTTTTTTTCTGGAGAAGACATATATAGAGAGAGAGTCTAGGTTTTGTGTGGAGCTGAGCAGGGAGGAGGAGAAGCTAGAGAGGAGACTGGAGTGGGAAGGAAACAGGATGGAGAGCAAGAAGGAGACCTGGAGGAGCCACATGGAACGAGAGACTTTGAAGAAACTGCACTTGCTTCTTGGTCTTGGACTGGTTGGAATAGATGTGGGTGAGAGACCTGTTGGATGGTTAACAATGGCAGCTTTTATCTTGGTTTTGATTTTGCTCTTTTCTTCCCAGTTGGTCTGACTTTTTCTGACCCTTTTTTATGGATCGCAGCTGAAAGGTACTTTAGACTTGTGCCAGGCTTTTGGGTCTTGCTTAGGGCCAATCCTATTTGGCTGGACTTTTACCCACAAGGGGATGGGTAACTTTGGGTGCTTAATTTAGCAACTATATTCTTTGTCTCCTGTATTATTTATTAATTGTTTAAAGTTCCTTTCCATTAACAGTCTTATATGTTTTGTCTTGATGCAGTGGATGGCAGAATTTATTTAGAGTGAGAAGGTTTGGGGATTCTGGGGTGCCCCTCTTCCTGCCCTGTAACAATAAGATCCTCTCTTTCCCCCAGAGAAGATGGCTTGACCTGAAACAATCTTTTCTTTTTCTGATAACATTTTCTACCTTATTTCTCTCTATAAGTACCCTCCATTTTGTTAATCCTTACATATTGCCTTATCTAATAAAGCCAATAAGATGTCTACATTTGTGAACTTATTTTTTGTAAATTTTGGTGGTAGAAATGGGAAGGGAAATTCCAGGAAGAGACAATGAGAAATATAGGGTTGATGACTGAAAACCTTGTTGAGTTCTCTGACTAGCCATTTCTGAGGTCAATGAGTAAGTTATTCTTGTATAAATTCTAATTCAGTTCTTTTTCTTGAACTCATAACCTAATTGACTCAGTGCAGGATGTAGTGGGTAGGTACTGATGGAGGATAAAGAATAGAGAAGGAGACACTACAAGGTCAAAACCCTTTACCACATGAGGAGGTAGGGGTAGAAAGGATTAAACCCAGTTATAGAAACTAAGACCCTTAGGGATCAACACCCAAATCAAGAAGTGCAACATCCTGATAGGGATGTTGGGAGTATCAGGGGCACAGACAAGGAAGGTGAATATATGGAGATTAAGGAATAAACCATCTACCTACAGAGATGAGCCACTCCTTACCAAAAGAAGATAATAAAAACCTAATGTTTCCCCCACAATGGTGTAGCCATCCTTCTGCTCACCTGTGACTATGCAATTGCTTCTCTTCACCAATTCTCTCCTCTGTAGGACAGCAGTCTTCCTGCCTGCCTGTGACCTATACTCTGCCAGACCTTCTCTTCACTGACCTCCCTCACCAGTGGCAGTTCTCCACAAGGCCACTTGACTGCAACCATGCAGGTCCCTTTCTCTCAGCAAATCTATCCCTTTCAGGGCATCTCTTTCTGCCCTCTTGTGTCTATTCAAGTGTCTTTTATTCTTCTGTCCCTTTCCCTAATAAACTTGATTTTCCCTAATAAACCCTTTCCCTAATAAAGCAGAAACCAAAGTCTCTGTCTTGTGGAAAAACTTGCGTGGGGAATTCACCACATGCTGCTGAACTGGAAGCTCTGGTGAAACCTTTCCCATAGTGAACCCAAGAACCCCACTGTCCAAACCCTCTGACTCCAAAAACGACATCAGTACCTAGCACTTGGCTTAGTTTGAAATTCCACATTGGAGATCCTTTCTCGTTCTCTGGATTCTGTGTGTGAACTGTGGGTGAAAGCTGCAGTTCCCATTGTTTGGAATTCTTCCATTTTTCTGATTTGCAATCCCTTTTACTTGGGTGTGCTGGTTTAGTCCACAGTGAGAATTCTTGTGGTACTCGTTGGAGGTGAACTGAGTCTACTTTTAATCTGAGGCCCAGGGGTTAGACAATCTAGTCAGACTAACTGGATATGCCAATTAATTTAGAATTATTACTAAGATCTTACTTTTTTCCCTTAGTTCTAAGTGTTGTAGGAAGTTCCATATTTTCTACCTCTGTAAATCCTGTTCTTCTTTTTGTCTTTTCTGTATTCTAGTGCCTATTCAACATATTTAAAAATCAACTGCCACTTACTGATCTTTTTGTAGTATGGTCATTTAATTCATAGGAAAAATTCTCCAAAGTATTTATACAATATCTTGAACTTTTTGGAGATCAATTTTATTTGGCATTATTTTTTAATGAGAAGACCATTTGCTCCAAGAACTTGTTTTAGAAGTAATACTGAAGATTCTCAATCATTATTCATTGTCCATTAACATATAATTGAATTGTATAAAATTATAAATATTCCTGTTTCAATCTTAGAATTTATTATTTTCTGATAAATAATATGTTTAGAAATTCTCTTCAATATTAATTTTTTGACACTTGTTCTGTTAGTGTTTGCATTTACTTTTCTTAGTGTCTAGATGGAGTTAGATACTACATTATTGCTCACATTAAGTAAAGTAACGACATACAAAGCTATTTTCATGAAGAATTTTATTTTAGTGTGATCATGCAAATATAGTTCCTTGTTCCAGCTTCATTTAGGAACTATAATGACTATTGAATATATTCCATTTGATAAAATAAAATATAAGATTCTAATCATAGGGTTTTTTTCATTCATTTGTAATTTTACTGGACAGAACACTATTATCTAAACAATACCCTTATCAGTTTTCTTTGTGGAGATAGATAAAAGAATAAGAAAAGCTTAGGATACAGCACTATTATGACTGCTGCTTCAACTCTGGCAACATGATTTTCAACATAGGTTCAATTAGATCTATTTCTACTTACTTACAAGTCATCATGTCAATTGGTGTTATTTGCTTGATAGTTTCCTTAGAGCTAAAAGGGAGCAATTATTTTCATCTCTATTAATAAAAACCTTCATTTTGACAAAAATTTAGTTCCTACAATGAAAGCTATTCTAAATTTGATGCTCTTACATTTACCACTTTTATCTTCAAACAGCAGTTTCTCAATAATAAAGATTACTTTAATTGCTATAGTATTATAGAATTCACATTGTGCTTTCATATGAGTTTTCTAATTGGGAACTTCAAAAAACAACTCCAAATATGTCAGGAAGATATGATTTCTATGATACACTTATAGAAAATACAGTTCATCTTAATTAAGTACATTTGGGCACAAAGTGGATGTCTGACTCTATGCTAGTGATGTTTTCTTAAATCTATGAACATAAATAAATATATTACTGGAAAAATACTCATAGTTACAGACTAAATTTGAATAATATTAAGAAAATAAGTTTAAATAAATCAATGATAATTAAAATGAAAATGGCAGTTGCTAATAAATTAATTATAAAAATAATAGTAGATAATTCTTTTTCTTATTATCACCAGTAATTTGCTACCCACATTATATTTTATTCCTTATAGAAAGCCTACAAGGAAGACAAGAATGTCTCTGATTATAGGGAAGAAATAGCAGTTCTGGCAATTACCTATCCTCAGGATTATAAAATATCCTGTTTGATTGGGTAAACAATGCAGTCAAAAATTAGAGCCCAGGAAAGTTTATAGCCTCTACCTAGGTTGCAATTAACTAGGCTTGGACAACCTAACCATTGTCCAAAAGTGAAGTTTTGGAAGAGGAAGTGTATGTCATGAAAGCAGATCATCTTTTTTCCATATTAATGACACTTTGTTTCTCCATTAAATCTCTGCCACCTAGTTCTTTAACCTCTTCTCAGTAAATAAATTAGGTGTTTAGTGATAGCAGAAAATACATTTGAAGTCAAACTCAGCAACTATCTCTGCCTCTCTTTCCTTCCTTCCTCTGCCGCTGCCTGTTGCTCCCTTTCATAACCTAAAAAACATAGGAAGATGAATGTAGATCGGATTTAGATTTCACAGTAACCCATGTGACATTTAGAACATAAAGTGTATACTTACAAAATAGTACTCATCATTATTTATATGTTCTAACTGATACCATGTGTATTCATTAATCAGAAACATGTTAGAAAATATATGTATTAGCAATAAGGTCAATATTTCTCAATTATAACTGTACAGTCTGTTTTTTACTTCTTTTGGTTGATTCTGCTTCTAAAGCTTTCTCTTGAGTTCTTGAACTCATTGTTTCAGCTTTTTATATCCTGATTCTCTGTTTTTTTTTAATTAAAGCTTCAATTTCTACTTTTTGTTTGTTAATTTTATTTCTGAGCTCATTCATTTTACTGAATTTTTAAATATCTTTTAATTAGCCTTTCTGAGTTCTCTTTTATCACTTTGACTTGTCTTCCTATTTTTTTCTCCTATCTATTTGAGTGTCTCTATTATAACAATTTTGCACTCTTTATCGGATAGGGAGCTATAATTGCCTGTGACTTTCTGGTTGGACTGGAGAACCATGCTCTTCTTGTGATGTCAAATTCAATTGTTTTCTCTTGTTGCCATGTGCTTTATCATTTGTTTGCTCATTTTGCTACTTAATTTCTCCATTTTCAAAATATCTCTTATAGCATTGAATTGCTTAGAGAAGTAAACTTCTTTTACTTTTCCTGGATGTGATGCTATAGTTTGATTAGATTTGGTTTACTTAATTTTCCTTTGCAGATTTATACTGGTACTGATGCCTTTTGCATTTGCTGAGTTAGCAGTGTGAGGGAGAGCTGTGGAGAATTCCGGCCACTGGTGGAAATGTGCTGTGACAAATTTGACTGACTAGGATCCATTGCTCCTCTAATTTCCCTCCTCTGCTACTTTGGATCTGAGACTGGGCATTTTCTGTGCTGTCAGTGAACTTCACAGGGTCCTGATGACTGGACAAAAGGGAATACAGTCTATACTACTTTCTATGATCTTTATTTTAATAGCCATGGTTGTCTGCTTGGGGCACCCCCATCTCCTCTGAATATATTTCCTGTCTTTTGATGGTTTATGCCTCTGCACTGTTGCTTCTTTCTCTTCCCAGGGTCCTTACTGAGCCAGCAGTCCTGAGGTTTTTATCTCCCTTCCCAATCTGTAGACTATAGGCATTTCTCTCTACCTTCTTTTCAAATAAAGTGTGAAACTCCTCCATATTTTATCAGTGCATCTGTGTTGATCTCAATGTGCAAGTGGTGCTTCAGCTTCACCCTAATGCATAGGATTTTCTAGATGTAGAGACCTTCTTGTTAACTGTTAATCATTCATCTATATCATCTAACCATCTTTTAGCAAATTAGGCTAGTTATCTTTGCCAGAGATTGATTCAGTATTTCTCAAAGTAACTCTTTAAAGACATAATCTTCATTTTATTTTGAAGGCTATCAGTCTCTATAGGTATAAGGAGATGGCTTCACTTGTCATTGTGTTTTTGGATTCTCCTGTTCAAGGATATGACATTCCAGGTAGTTCATTGGTGTTGAGAAAAACAGTGTCTGGCTTTCATTGATCAATATGGATGATAATTATATTCATGTATTTTAATAGTTAAATTTTTTATGTTATCTATCTGATTAATTTTTTAACTAGGAGTATCCTTTTATACCATGAAGAAACATTTTTATGAAGAAAATTTGAAGAATTTGATTCACCACAATAAATGAATTAGTTGATTTTTCTGGGTTTTTTTTCCCCATTCACATATAGTTGAACATGTAGGGTGTTTCCATGTCTTGAATCTGTGAATTATATTACCAGAAACATGGCGCAGTGCACATATACATAAATATTTTTTAATATTCTGATTTCATTTTCTTTGGCTATAAACCCAGAAGTGAAATTGCAGGATCATATGGTTGTTCTATTTTTAATTTTCTGAGCATCCTCCATACTGTTTTCTATAGTTGGTGAACCCATAAGAGACTGCTGTGCACAATAACATATCAAAATTGGAAAACACAAAAAGATAAATTCCTAGAATTGTACAACTTACCAAGATTGAATCATGAAGAAATAGAAAATCTGAATAAACTAATATTGAATAAGGAAATTGAATCAATAGTCAAAAATGTACAAATCAAAAAACACTAGGAACAGATGGCTTCCCTGAAGAATTCCACTAAATTTTGAAGTAGAATAAAGCCAATCCTTCTTAGACTCTTCCAAAATGTTAAAGAGAATGAGAAACTTCCAAACTCATTTTATGAGGTAAGCATTATAATGGCAGTAAAAACAAATAAGTATATTACACACACACACACACACACACAAAACCCAGAACTATACACTTACATGATTGATGAATATTATGCAAAAATTCTCAATAAAATATTAACAAACCAAATTCAACAATAAAATTGATAGGATTATAGGATAGGCAATTATTTTTATACATAATGAAAAAACTGTTGGAACTAATCAATGATAAGATTACTCAAAAACAGGTGATATGAAAGTTGAACTGTGGACTAAATTTTACTTAATAGTAATATTACGTATTAATATTAATATTACCTGCAGTTACAACCTTGAGTCACACAATATATGTGGTTTACTGAGGATGAACATATAATTGATCCTACAGAGGAGGATAATTTTGAGTGTCAAAGGGAAATGATCAGATGGACAAGAGAAAAACTGGCATAAATCAGAACTGCTGCCAGCAAACCTGAAAGTAAGGTTAATCAAGTGATAAATACTACTGTTTCGTGCAAAAGATATTTTAACAAAAGATATTAGCTTACTAAAAGGAATGATTTTCTCAAAGACTTCTGTATCTTTCTTAGTTGTAGTATCAAAAAGTATGAACTCACTAAATATTTGCTTACTTAATTAATTGATGAATAAACAAAACTACATATTTTACTCCAAATCTTCTATTCTTCAGAATCACTAGATAAAAAAACCCTAAGTGAAATGAAAATATATAGCAAGAAAGAACATCGCATTATACTCAAAAGAAATTAGAGAAAAATAGAAAGGAGGTGCTTTGCAATTTGCACTTACATTAACTGTGAATGTTAACGGATTAGGTATTCCATTTTTATTCACATAAATAAAAAATGATTTAAATTATTAATAAAATCAAGATGAACAAAAAAGGAAAGAATACTGATTTTTTGCTAACTGTAACATTTTGATATAATATGTAGGACTTTAAAATTTTCATCTTCATAATATGCAAAAATGAAAGTTAAAATAATGCCATAATAGTTATTAATTTCTTGGGATTATTTATGAAGTTAATCATGGTAATATGACTCTCATTAGTACCGTATTTGCTAAATTTGTTAAATTACCTTAATATTTAATTGATGTGATTATATAACATTGTACTTTCTCATAGGACACAGTCGAAAGATATATGACATGTATGTCTTTGGTAGCAATTGAATGCAGATTTTTAAGAAGAATTATGAGCCATGAGGAAACCACTAAATTTTACACAGATAAGTTTAAGTGAAGATTGAAAATTTATTTCCAAATTATTCTTGAAGAAATAATTTGTGTATTATTTATATGGTAGTGTTGTTTGAGATCATTTTCTATATTTGTATAATGAATCAACTATAATAACTAACAGTAGGACAGGGAATTAATGAACAGCAGGGCAATACTGTTTTTACAGATAAGAATATGCTAAAAATACTGTCTCTTCTAGGCTACAATGTAATAGAATATATAAGGGAAACAGGGAAATCCTGAATTGATCCTATCCAATGAAACTCTTATGTACTACATATGTACATTTCTTGTCTGAAATAAATACAGGGAAGAATGAAAAGATGAAAGTGGATAAATTTAGAATGCGGGCAACAGTGGCAGATGGGCTATGAAACAGAAATAAGATCAAGAAGAAAGTATGAAAGATAAACATCAATTAACAATAAGCCCTAATCAGTAGGGCTATGAGACAAAGCTGAAGTAACTAAGAGTAAACTTAAATAGTTTTGTGACTTTTAATTATGATTATTTAGCTTCAAGGTTGACAGATCATTTTTATAAAATCATTTCCAGTTGGGAACAACTTTTTATTCATTTAGAGCCTATTTTCAATGAAAAGGAGAGATCATTGATGAGTGGTGAAATGATATTTTCATCCTATATGAATAATAAATAATAAATAAATGAAAAAAGAGAACACTAGATTTATAAAAATCCTTATTTTCTACATTGCACATGTTTTTGAGTATTTAGGAAAGATTGTGCCAATTATTGCTAATCAAGACAAAAGCAACATAATATTATTAATGCCTGGTGACTTTCAGCATATCATTTTACTGCTGTAGAGATTACTTGACTTCTTGAGTGTCGCCAAATATGTGATAGCCATATGGAAAGGGATGATTTAAGCTGAATAGTCTATAGTGGGAATAGTCATAGCACTAGAATGGTCAAAGATTAATTGATATTAATCTAAAGTCTGTCTCTAGAGATGAACCATGGTCATTGACCCTGCTGTACTGATTTATCAGTTTCTTGGGCAAGGACATAAATAGTTTACTTCTGTAATGTGAAGGAAACAGAAAGGAGAGAGAGAGATGAAGACTTTGGAATGAAAATCAAGTTTTATACTATAATGACTAGTATGAGGGAATTGGTTTTTGTTTAGTTATTTTTAAATTGCCACCTTTAAAGATACCGCCTAAGGATAATCATTAATTTCAGAGGGAAATATCAGTGTCATCAGATTATCTGCTGGAATGTCACACTAATAAGAACATGATTAAGTTCAGGATATGGAAAAAAGAGATCGGGAGCTTGTGAGACATCTAGAGACTGTATTATTAGCGTGACTGGAAGCAATGAGAATATGTATTCTTAAAGAAAACTAAGGAGGAAATGAGACAGATAAATTGGGTAAAGGGGATCAATTTTATGGTGCTGGATAGGAAAGACTTTTGGGAATAAGCTCAAGAAAGTATATACTGATAGTGACATTGATGTGCCTGTACTCCTAGATAATGGCCTAAACTAATGCCACTTAATAAAAAGTGAATAGTCACATTCCAATAGCTAAAATATGAATGAAAGCTACATTTGCTCTATGTATTTCCCCTGCATAGAAGTTTTACACAAAATTTAAATGTTTATTTGCAAGATGTCATGGAGAAGATTCTTCTTCTGACAACTTCTTATTTTCCATGGTACTTATAAGATGGAAATTATGTCATAATATTCAATTCCTTGATAGTTTTAGAATGCAAACTTTTTGGATGAAATATCTCTGAGGAAGAAGGAGTGAAGGGGGAGGAAGAGGGAAGAGGGGAAGACAAAAACAAAAGACTATCAAGATGAAATAAACCACATTGAAATTAGTCATTCTTTATCTGCAGTGTATAAAATGTAACTGGAGAAGAGAAAATAAAATTTTGGGCATAGAAATTTTTGGTCAAAATTTATATGGTCAGACATTCAGAACAGAATACGTTCATACTTAAATGTGGAAGCACTAATACTACTCAGACAATGATTGTACAGTAGATTAAGTAAGTATATGATATGTTTCAATTATGTTATCCAACTTGATATAACTCAGTTTGGTATACTAAGTGTGGGAGGGAGGAGAGGAGAGGGGAAGGATAATTAAAGAGAATGGATTTCTTTTTTTTTTTTAAGATTTTTTTATTTATGTACATAAGAGCTTGGGTACAGGCCAGAATCCAGGGAGGTGAGAGGATTCACCAGAGACAGCATGGGGAGCAGAACAAGCAGACTGACTGAAACACACTGCTGAGGAGAGCAGTGAGTGAGGCAGGAGAGGTCAGTTATGCCATGTGGGTGCCCTTCCTGGTTGGCAGCAGGGATCAAACTCATGCTGCCGTGGCTGCAGCTTGCTTCATAGTGCGTTGCTTAACCCACTGCGCCACCAGGGAGGCTCCGAGAATAGATTTCTTTATATGGTGATGCTTAATAATGTCCTATATTTGTTGTGATTATTGTATGTAACTTTGAATATACTAAAATCCACTTAGTTGCATAGCTTGGATGGGTATATTTTATAGTAGGCAAATTTTAGCTCACTTAGTCTCTCTCAGGTAGATAGATAAAACCTACTTTTAATAATCATATGATATATAGACATCAGCCCTCACATTTACAGGGCTCTGGACTCAGACCTGGCAACTTACACTGTACATTATTAGCACCCTGATTTTTGAGCATTCCGATTCAGACTGAGACTTACATCATTGACTCGCAGGCCCTTGTGCTTTAGATGCATGGCACACTCTTCCAGGCCTCCACGTTGCAGGTAAAAGGGCATGAGAGTGTTTAACGTCCACAATCATGTGAGTTAATCCCTCATCATAAAGCTTCTTCTATACATCTATGTAGTTTACGGTTTCTGTTTCTAGAATGAAAAGACAGAATATTCTCAGAAAGTTACCCCTTAGTAAAAGTATTTTTAAAAATTTAAACATGCAACATTCTGGTCGATGAATGCACATATTCAAACGTTGGAAAGTTGGGATATGTAACAATTCATTTTCTTCTTGAAGCAATTCAAATTGCAGTTTTCTTTATTTCAATCATATAAATTCACTGTCAATGTTCTCTTTATTTCAGCATAAGAACATAACATAAAACAAATATATAGATTTATAAAGACATCATTACAATAGAATCTGAAGATTTTAGTAACTATAAAATGCATTATTATCACAAAATATGAATTAAAAGATAACATTTTTTAAAAGATTTATTTATTTATGCATACAGTCACTGGGGTACAGGCCAGAATCATGGGAAGTGAGAGGATACTCCAGACAGCTTGGGGAACAGAACAGGCAGATTGACAGAAACACACTGCTGAGGGGAGCAGTGGGTGAGGCAGGAGAAGTCTGCTGTGCCATGTGGTTCCCCTCCCTGTCCTGAGGCAGGGATCAAACTTGCTTTATAGTGGCTGTGGTTTGTGGTTTGCTTCACAGTGCATTGCTTAACCGATTTTGCCTCCTGGGAGGACCAGTAGTAGTTTCTTTGTTATTATACTTTTATGATTTAGTCTGGCTTTTTTCCCCACTTAGTTTAGCTTTACGAAAAAAATTTTAAGCCTAGCCAAGTCATGTTATTTTAACCACAAAAAACTTGAAGTTGGCAAATCCTTATATTTATACAGAAGATAGCTATTTTATTTTCCATGAATATTTCACATTATTATATTATTTATCTATTATTTCATAAAATAGATTCAGGAAACACTCACATACACACCAGAAAAAATGTTAAATATCCGTGTACCCTTAGCCTAGTTAAATTGGTACTCAAAATTAACCATCGCTATCTGTATATTCCTGGTTTTGATTATTTCTCTTAGCTCGTGCAATTCAGAACCTCTTAGATTTTCCTGCATTATACTCACCTCTATATAAGTGGAATACATCTTTACATCTTGATAAATATATATTCCACACTACACCCAACTCTAAAATTTTAGGACCATTCACCACCATAATATTATTGCAGAGTATCTAAAATCAGCTGCCCAACATTGTAAGCCAAACACTGAGAAAACTGATCTTTGGAAAGTTTGGTTTATTTGGTGCAGTATAAATGAAGTTCAGCAGGTCTTTATATCATTGGCCTCCGTTGTTATCACCTGCGGCCTTGATCTTGTTAATGAAGAGTGCACATAGGTGTGGGGCACGTGTACAGGACTATGGATACCTGAGTGTATGCGTATGTGCAAGTGTGTACACCTGGGCCTAGAGGTCAGGAAACAAGGGCTGCATTACTCAGAGAGGGCTATGGGAAATAGCTAGTAGAGGACAAGTGATGGCTAAGAGAGGAAAAGACCACAAGAGAACACCAGAGAAAGACCATAGAAAAGAGTGTATAGAGAGTCTCGCGGGGGCTCAAGTTGCTGTCTCCCTGCTGACTTTTGCCCTGTTTTTTTCCACCATTAAAACCTGCAAAGATGATGCCAAAAGATCCAAAATTCTTTTTAAAATCTGTAGGACAGATGGTGACCTATCCATCTTGGGATGGTTGTGAAATATTTGGAAAACGGGTTTTTCTTGGGAGATGGTAGACGCATGATATATAGAAACCATCTTGAATCTTGGGACTCAGGTAGGATTTTTTATTTTGAGAAGAGAAGAGTTTATGGGCAGATTCCCACTGCTATCTCTAGTTACCATTTGCAAACTGGAATTGTTTTGCTGGCACTGTTAGTTTGAAGCGGGTAGTCTGGATTCTATATCCATGATTCTTTTATCAATGAAGAAACTCAAAGGGGGAGTGCTGGAGGTTTGCTTATATTCCTTTAAGGGAGTTAATATGTTAATGATCTAAGGGACCTAACTGTATTCTAAAGCTTATGGTAATGTTTAACTGAGGTAGAAACTTTTTTCAATGTTTTATTTTTTTGATGTGGAATATTCAAATGGTTTTACTGCTGCTCCATGCTGCTCCAATTTACATTCCCACCAATAGTATACAAGAATTCCTTTCTGTCTGCATGTTCATCAAAACTTCTTGCTTCCAGTCTATTTTTGAAATAGTATAGTCTCACAGGTGAATGGTTTTACATTATTGAATTCCACAACTGAGCAAAACTTAGAACATATGGATTAAAATTCAAGTGTATGTGTTGACATTAAATATAAAGTTTGCTGATTGAATACCTAATGTAAGTTCCACTGTAAGCTTTATTTCTAATAAAGTCAGTTTAGGTTATTAATATATGAAAATCTTAGGGCTCAATTCTATCACATGTTTCATCACAGATGAGCTTTGAGGACATTATACTAAGTGAAAAAGCCAGACACAAAAAGACATATGTAGCATGATTCCTCTTACACGGGGTACCTAAAATAGTCAAATTCTAGAGAATAGAATGGTGGCTTACAGGATCTGGAAGGAGGGGACAATGAGTCACTGTTTAAAGGGTATAGAGTTTAGGTACATTGGAAGGATGTTAAAATTTTGAAGATGGATGGCAGTGATGGTTGCAAGACATGAATGTGCTTCATGCCATATAGTCAAAAATGTTTAAGATGTTCAATTTGATTCTATATATATTTCACAGGCAAAAAAAGCCTAAGGTTCAGTTTTTGTATTAAAATAGTAAAAGATAAAAAACAATCAACTTTTTGTATGTGGAATTTTAAAAATTAATTTCCTGAATGTTATTTTTTAATTGAAAATAAATTATAATTTTTTAATTCCCTTGAAAGTTTTCTTAATGGAAAGGAAATTTAATGGACGTATTCTATTCACTTCTTAACTATGTGAGGGGAACACAATTATACATGGATTTACATATACCAATTAAAATATTTTAATTATTATGACTTGGAGTCTAAGCTATAATGCTTGTACTTTCTTATTTTTGATCCAGATAAACAAGACCCTTTAAGATATGCTAAATTATTCAGCAAACTGTGATGGAGAAAAATATTTTATTTAGAATGCTAACTGTATTAAACAAGGTGTAAAATTAAGAATCATATTCATCTAGCATGAAATTAATTTCTCTTTCCTCAGCTTTCATGGCAGTCCATTTGTGTAACATTTTTCCTTAAAGGCGACTAGTATAATCAAAAGTTTTATTTTCCCATATGGTAATTATGTGATATCTTTGAAAACTGTTTAAAAACCTTCTCCTTTACTTGGAGTTATACTGATCAGAAACAAAAGATTACATCGTCACTTAAATTACTACTTTTTTTTTTTTTTATTTAGATAAAATCAGATTTCAGAAAAATTTTGCAAGGGCAACAGGGTACCAAAGAGAAAGAGGAGGAAATAAGAGCTTTAGGCATCTCCGGCACAGAAGGGTAAGCCCATCAATCTGAAGATTGCCAACTTCAAAATTCATACAAAACTCATCAAGCTTGTACAAATGATAAACTGGCATGATGATAATGGTCTTCTACCCTCATATTTAGGTTTAATACATGATTTGGCACCATGATGCCAAATAGATCTAAGTTAAGATGAATATATGCACTTCATTTTTTTATCTTCAGATTAAGTTGTGTTCTTATATAAAGATTTGGTAACTACAAATATTAGGACTGTTTCATTTATTACCTTAAACATTATTGTTTATTGTCTTGCCATTTGGCAAACTCATTGTACTGGAGAACAAAATTGTAATTGAGATTTATTATCTTGCCTTCTTTGTAAGGGAACAATTGTTATTGTGTGTGTTCAGAAAGAGATGCAGACTTAGCACAGATCACACATTTCTATTCACAGTACCATTTGTTGAAATAACTGCTTTTCAGTTCACTGTCGGTTTTATTGAGATCATCAGGATTTACTTATTCTAAAGTGCCACTGTTGTGTCTGTACAGTTGATGTTGTTATATGTAGTGATTCGGCAAATGCATGCTGAAGCAAATTTGACCCTAACCAGAAACCTTTTCTTTGTGGAATTTAGCTTCATTATCAAGCTCAGTTGTATGCAATTGGTGGTTATTTTTGGATGATTACAAGGATCTGGAATGGTAATATTCTTCACCAGAAAAAAGTCTTCAAGTAGGGTTTACAATCAGACTTTTGTTTTTTTAATGCTTTGGATATTTAGTCAATACTTGTGCATTTTTGGAATACTAATAGTTTATATTAATGGGACAATGCAAGCTATTGTGGTTGCAGAAAATTTGGTACAGATAGTCACACTGCTATTTAGGAGGAAATGCTCCCAGCATTCCAATGAAATCTGCAGAGCTATTATGAAGGGAAAGCAATAGTACTAACATCAAAAGGCATTATTTAAAGACCTAGCAAGTAATGACGTAAGTTAAGAATTTTACATATAGTAATTTTCTCCTATTTTTTTCTTAGATACATTATTCTATAAAATCAGATGAGAAAACTCACTTATTGTTACTTTTTATTCCATCCACCTCCCTTTCTTACCACATTCTATAAATTGTCCATTTTTATACATCTTCATGTAAAATAAGCTTCCTCTTTTTTTGCCATTATTTTACTATATAAGGCATTTAGTACTTGCACAATTTTATCTGCCAAAGTCTTCCTTGTTTCCAAATTGTTTACCTCAATTCATTCTTTATCCTGAAGCATTGGCATCATTTTAGAATAAAATGTGTGTGTGTGTGTGTGTGTGTAAAATTTATCCTGACCAGGCAAGGGGACTTGAGTCCTGGTCCGCAGTTCTCTATAGAGACTACAGAGCCTGAACTGTGCACCAAATATAGTATTGATGTCATTTTCGGAGTCAGTGCATTTGGAAAGTTAACTCTGGGAAATGTTTCACCAGAGCACCCCTTTCATCAACACAGGCAAGTTCCCAGGTGACTTTCTCCATGACACAGAGATGCTAGTTATATAAAAAAGGGCAGGCTTATTATAATAGGGAGAGAAGAATAAAGGACACTAGCATAGAAAACAAATGGGCAGAAAGGGCTGCCCCAAAAGGAGCACGTTTACTAAGAAAGAGACCTGTATGGTTGCAGGTGGGTGGACTTGAGCGGAGCTGTCTCTGCTGAGGGAGGCCAGTGAAGAGAAGCCTACCCCCCACCACGCCCCTCTCAGCATGGTACAAGTCATGGACTGGCAGGAAGGCTGCTGCCCTGCAGAGGGCGATTTGGTGAAAAGGAGCACCTGCATATGCACAGTTGGGCAGGAGGACACTGCCCCATATTAGTGCAGAGATTGCTCTGATACAGCCTTCTCTTTGGGAAGGGCTTGTTTCTTCATGGAGTTGCATTTATTTGTTGTTGACTTTGAATAAATAATGTAGAATTTGAAAGGGACCAGATATTTACAATGGATCTCAATCTCTATATCTTCACCTTCAGGTCTGCACTTCTGACATTCCCTACAGCAGTCTGATGCCTGTTTATGTCCTGTCCTTTGTGACCCAGGCATTGGAACCTGAGGATCTTAATTCCTATAGCTGGGTTAATGTTAAGGGCCATGTTAATCTCTTCTACCCTCATCTCCAGCTCTCTCATCTCCAGCTCTTAGCGTTGTGTGAGTCAGCTTTCTGATCTTGTGGCCCCTGCCTTCCATTTTTTCTGTCCTTGTCCTACATCAGTATGGGGAAGACAGCTCTGCCTTAAGGCCTGCCAGATTAATCATTTCTAAAAAGTGCTTGTGGTAGAACCTTGAAAATCACAAGTGGCTTCTTAACCAGGAGTTGGACTCCTTACCATGCCATTGACAGTAATAACACAGAAACAAACACATTGCTCATTATATTCCAAGTATCGTCCTGAGCACTTTGGTTCCATTAACTTCTTGATTCTTTTCTCAACTGTACAAATGTATTATTATTAATTGCCTATTGCTAATGAGCAAACTACAAAGATATGCAATTTGTTCAGTCACACAGCTAGTAAATAGAGATACATCAGCATTCATAATTGAAGCTGCTCTGTAAAGTTGCCTTTAGTAGTCATTCAATAAATTTTTTGAGGGCCTCCCTGGTGGCGCAGTGGGTTAAGCAACACACTATGAAGCAAACCGCAGCCACTGCAGCATGAGTTCGATCCCTGCCGCCGGCCAGAGAGGGGACCCACATGGTGCAGCAGACCTCTCCTGCTGTGCC
>JAGFMF010011574.1:6158983-6180168 GCA_019455555.1 Galemys pyrenaicus | reverse complement strand
TTCTGCTCCCTGCTCTCTGTGGTGAATCCTCTCACCCCCCCACACCTCTGGCCTGTACCCCAGTGCTTGTATGCATAAATAAATAAAAAAATCTTTAAATAAAAAAATAAATTTTTTGAGTAAAGATAAAGATGAATAAAGACAGAAAAAAACTTTATAACATTAATTTATTATTTTCAGTACATTATATATTTCTATGCATGAAAACTTATAGATGTAAAAATGAATATGTTAAATTTGGAAAGACAAAATCACAATTTTGTATTTTTTATAAGGTTTATCTAGGAAATTGCTTATATAACCCTTTAAAATTTTCCTAATACAGACTTCATTGCACTGATATACATAAAAAAAGAGTTTGTGTGTGAAATTTTCTTTGGTTAGCTAAGAAAATCACCAAATGCCTACATTTAATAAAATCTCAAGTCTGTATTTTCTCGGTCATAGAATATAATGTCATAGTTAGTAATTTAGACTCTGATAAAGAGTCTTATCTTCTGTTTGTTGATAGTAATTAAAATTAAATCCTAATCACATCT
The DNA here is from genome assembly GCA_019455555.1 of Galemys pyrenaicus. Lineage (NCBI taxonomy): Eukaryota > Metazoa > Chordata > Mammalia > Eulipotyphla > Talpidae > Galemys > Galemys pyrenaicus. The sequence goes on along the minus strand of JAGFMF010011574.1, from coordinate 6,179,629 downwards.
ATTTCCTCTCATGAAGTAATCCAGATTTCATAGCCAATTCTAGATACATTTCCAACAAGCCTCTCTGTATAGCTTATTGAATAATCAATTTTAACCTCTATTCAGAATGACTTGTGACTATTGCTGAATGCATGTCTGTGGCAGTGATAATGTAATTTCAAGTTTTCAAGCCTAGTCTTACAGCCAGGAATTGATCCAATGCTGCAGTGGCAGCACTGAGTCCCAGTACTAGACCACCACAGGTTCGTATCTCAAGAAACCACAGCAGGAACTACACCAGTGTTCAGGCAAGCAGGCAAGACGAGGCAGATTTTTTTAGGAAAAGAAAAAGTTTGTTGAAAAAAAAAGGAACAAAAATAAAGTGGGACGCCCGGGCCAGTGGAACCAGGTCAGGGAGGGGCAAAGATGCGGAGGTGAAGTTGAGCCTCAAGGAATATATGCCTTCTTTCCCTAATTATTCTGAAGCACCACTAGTCTCTTTGTGATTGCCTAGTTTTTGGTGGTCTCACTTAATCTACTACCATGCCTGTGGAATCTTCTGGAATCTTCCTACATTAGATCCATTATTGCTCCTTTGCTTTTGCTTCTAGTCTTAGGGTGTTAACTAGTTTCCTTTAGAATTTTTATTTCCCAACTCTGGAATTTTCCCTTATCCCTTTTGTTACCCTTATTTCAAAAGCTTAAAGCTTCTGGAGCCCCACCTATACTGTTCCTGAAACTACCTAATCATCCTAGCTTACCCTGCTCGACTTAGGCCTCAGCAGCTCTAAATGTCTGTGAAAAATTTTTAAGTGTTTAGGACAAATGTTTTGCAAGAGACTGCAAACCTACATAGCAATTATCTCCAAACTGATTATTTTTAGGCCTGTTTTGTTTTGTTTTTGTTTTGTTTTGGTTTTTTCTCTGGAAAAACGGTTGCTTGACACTTGAGGACAGGTGACCTATAACCTTTTCCCTATCCTATATGATTATCTTACTAATAATACTGAGTTCTTACTGTAACTTTTTATCCTCTGTATTAGATGAAATAAATCTTGATTTTTTTTTAATTTTTCTTTTCATCGATGTAACATTAGTTTACAACACTTGTAAGGATATTTTCTCACTTTAGCAACTGCATATATCTCACCAAGGAAACCTGTTAATGTTAGTCACCATGTCCCACTGATTGATTGGCCCCCTCTACCCATGCCCTTCCCCTGTATCCCCTCTGGCAAACACTCTTTTTCCCTCAGTCTTAAGAATTTGTCTTTGTATGTTTTATTTGTTTTTATCTTCATTCTTCAAGTGAGTGAAGTCCTATGATATTGTCTTTCTCCTGCTAATTTATTTCACTTAACATATTCCCCATAAAGTCCATTCAGGTGGTTACAACTAGCAGGATTTCTTTTTCTTGTAAATGACTGAATAGTATTCTGTGTGTATACATATGACTTCTTCTTTCTCCACTCATCAATTCATTCACCTCTCAAAAGTGATAGGTGGCTAGCAGTTTTATATTTTTAATATTGAAAACTCTATGTTGAATAAAAGTAAACCATGTGTCAAGAAAAGAGAAATTAAGTCATTTTTTTTAGGTAGGACTAAAGCTATTAGGAAATAAAGAGGACTTAGTAAAATCAATGTTATTAAAATATGAAACTTCTAAGGGGCTAGAATAATCAGTTATATATGACAAAATAAAACAATTTTAACATTGTATTTGTTATTTGTTTTTTCCTTCTATTTTCTTAGTCTTTAGTATTTCATTTTTTTAATTACCCCTCAATGAAGGTTTTAATCAGACTTTGTGATTTTCAAATAAAACTTTATCACCTTTCAATTGTTTACCAAAAATATAAAGTATTTCTATGTTTTCAGAAATATCTTAAATAAAAATGATAAAAGAAAAATGAAATATATTACTTGTGCTAATTTTTATTTAAAAATTTAATGCAGAAATTTTTATACTTTTATGATTTTTAATATAATAGTTGTGAAGAGCATGGATATTATATTGTCATAGGAGGCTTTATCTTAATACCTAATTATCTGCATAGTGTCAATGTATAATACTCAATGATATTTTGGAAGGTTATAAAGCTATATCTCTCTCCTAGAGACTAGAGATATTCAAAATTTTGTTGGTTATTATTACTCTATTTTCTTAAATAAAATCTTGCTGTGACCCCTTAATGATGTAAAACTTCTGTTCAGTCAAAGAAAAAAAAGTTTGAACTGAAGGTGTGAAGAAGATTAAAATAGAAGCTCTGAGACAGTTTTTTCCAGTACACCCTTAGAAATAAAGTCAGGTCTAGTATATTCTGTGAACTTATTGATTATTATTTCATTTGGAGTTTATTTCCAGTTGATTTGCTCCTACTTTTTTTCTACTTGTCTTTTGAAACACTTGTTTTAGCAATTGCCTTCACATTTATCTACTGAATTTTCTAATTTATTTTTAAAATTTCTTAAGGTATTCCATTTGTCCTGTATTTTTCCTGCTCTTTTTTCCCTAGCTTCCTAAAACAGTGAACTTCCTGAGAATATTTATTTGTGTTTGTATATACCGAACTCTGTGTGTGTGTGAAATATTTATATTTCTATGTCTAAGAAGAGTAGTAGCAGTTCAGTATTTGCTAAGCAACATAGTATGATATTCCTCTTCACTCTTCTTATAACATTTACGATAACTGGTATAGAATGTGACATCAAATGTTACCTTGGTAAAATAACCCTCTTATTCATCAACATGTACTTAAACATTTTTATTAATATAGAATTTCTGTTCTCAAATTGTTACAGGGCAACCCTAATATAAAATGGGTTTGGGGCCTCCCTGATGGCACAGTGAGTTAAGCAACACACTATGAAGCAAACTGCAGCCACTGCAGCATGAGTTCGATCCCTGCTGCCTGCCATGGAGGGGACCCACATGGCACAGCAGACCTCTCCTGCCTCACTCACTGCTCCCCTTAGCAGTGTGTTTCAGTCAATCTGCCTGTTCTGCTCCCCACTCTGTCTCTGGTGAATCCTTTCACCTCCCTGGACTCTGGCCTGTGCCCAGCTCTTGTGTGCATAAATAAATAAGTCTTTAAAAAAATAAAATAAAACAAAACGGGTTTGCTTGACTGGGTCCTCACGTGCTCAAAAGGCACATAACGCAGGCACACACAACAAAGGTTAATAAAGGGTTTTATTTACAAAAGAAGGAGAAATAAAGTAATAACACAAGGAGAAGAGAGGGATACAAATCTGTAAATGTCCTACCAGATCCTCTGAGCTGGAACCCAACACCAAGCTGAGAGCTGGCTCCAAAGGAAGAGAGCCCTGAAGGTCCACATGTCTGGTTTTATAACCAGCCTGGCTGCTTAATTCCACCCTCAGGTCCCAGTGATCCACCCTTAGATAAGGACCTTACAGGATTTGTGGTTTTGGGATATTGTTTGTCTGGAGTGGGGGTTGGAGTCTATAAACCTATTTGTGTAATCCCTTCAGGACTACCTTTCCCCCTGACAAAATAATTGTATAGGAAATGGTTTTCATAATAACCATACCAAGATTGTGGGGTTAGAAATAATATTATCTATGTTTATAATAGACAAAAAAACGACATCAGTAAAAAGTTTTTCTATGAATATCTGTGTACATTAATGACAAGGTTTAAATTGAAATATTTTTCTCTACTTTCTAAAAACTCTAGTACAATTGTGATGCTTTATAGATTCATAGTTAAGGCAGTTATCAACAAGAGACCAATACTAACTAAGCTTGGAAAACATTTCAGAAATGTACATGATTTAATTTTATTTAGAAAATAGTTGACAGAACTTTTAGGAAAGAAAATCCCTTTAAAAACCTATAGGGTTAATAGAAAATATTAAATAAGAGGAAGTACAAAACTTCCCAGCTATTTATGCAAAATGACCAATCACCAAATATATCATTAAGTATAATTAATGATAAACTGAATGACCACCAAAATCTTAAGTCAAATTTTAATAAAATATTTCATATACATTTACTCAAAGCTTAATATATATGCTCTATTTACCATAATATCCTTAAAGATCACTTAATATACTGAACATATTAATAAACTGAAAGGAATTTGGATCCAAGATTTTAACAGAGATAGCAATGTTTAAATTTCCCAATTGGTACTATTTTTTTTGCTGTTAAATTTTATCTTTTCATTAATTGTATGCCTGTTTACTCTTAGTATGCTACTTTCCTGAACATAGATACATAAAATGCTTTTATATTCCTTTTCTGATCCTTTCAGTATCTGAATTACCATGGAATGGCCTTTGTCATTTCCCTTGAGCACAAAACACAATTTGTTTTCTGTGCATGTGTATGTGTGCTGCATAATTTCAGATTGCAATGTAAATATTATCTATATGCATGGCTCCAGATTCTGTTATGGTCCTATAAAGACATTTGTTAGTTATTACATTATAGGGAGTTAAACTTTGGACTTAAATTGTATACTCTGTCTCTTCATGATATTTAACAGGTCAAATACTATTTCACCATTTTGTTTTGTTTTTATTAGCTGCAAGTTGTTCTGAGTTAGATCCTAGGAAAGTTTAGGAATTTTTGGGAGAGTTTGGCAGTATATGAACAGAGTTTGGGATTCTTCTGTTATGTTCCCCAACTTTCCAGTATGCCCTCTCTTATTATCCAGTAGTTCTACTTTCCTAGTCCCTGTTCTCTACTCTTTAAGCCAGACTTAGCAGTTTTCTATTAGAGATTGAGTCACTAAGTGATATGCTAGGACCATAAAGTTCTCAGGCTAAACCTGTTAACAGGGCAACCCTAATATAAAATGGGTTTCCCTCATTGGGTCCTCACCCGCACACTCAGAAGACTTTTATAATAAGCCCCAACTTCAGGCACATGCAACAAAAGGTATTAAAGGGTTTTATTTTACAAAAGAAGGGAAATACAGTAGAAATCACACAAAAAGAAGAGAGGGATACATATCTGTAAATATCCTACCAGATCTTCCAAGCTGGAATGCAATGGTGTGTTGAGAGATGGCTCTGAATCAAGTGAGATGGCTCCAAAGGAAGAAAGCAAAGGCTCACCTCTCTGGTTTTATAGACAGCCTGGCTGCTTAACTCCACCCTTAGGTCCATTATTTTATAATCAGATTTGTGGTTCTGGAACACTGTTGGTCTGGAGTGGAGGTTGGAGTCCATAAACCTGTCTGTGCAATCCATTCAGGACTAACTTTCCCACTAACAAACCCATTAAAGTAAGAAACCATGAGCACTTCATCTTCCAATTCTCTACTTCTTGACATATTAAAGGATTTTTACCCCATTTTCCATCATTTCAAGTCATGTACCCCATTTCCAGAGATTATCAAAATTAACAGTGGGAATTTCAACTTGTTAGACATTTCCTAAAACATCATGGAAGTAAAACTTCACATTTCAATTTTAAATATCCAGTAGACAGTTATGTAATACCTTTTCTTCCTTTTACAATGAAAACTCTCTGCTTATGATCAATATATATGCTAAAATAGAATATAATTGGTTTAACCCAATTTCAAATTAAATCTAGTAACTATTTAAAAATATGAACTCTGTTATAAAGTTTTTATTAATGTGAGAGCCTTGAAGATGAAGCTTTTTATTACAAATCAAATATGTGTCTTAGGTAAAGGGAATATATTTAGAAGCCATTAAGAAAATCACATGTGATAATAGGAGGCAAATTCACTATGATGTATTGATCATAGAGATTACTGCCTTTTTCTTGGTAATTATTTCAATTTGCATTGCAGAGTCATCCTTTTTCCATGACTCTTATGTGGTTTAGGAAAGTGGAATTCTTCTTGACTCTTTGTCTAAGATTTTCATCCCTTAAATATTCAGACATTTTATCTCTTTTATTGTTATAGACAACTTAAGGGATTTTTATTGTCATTAACCACAACAAAGTTTGTTTGTTTGTTTTTGTTGTTTTTTTTTTACTGACACACAAGTTCTTTTTTTTCTTTCAAAGATCTATTTATGGACACAAAAGCTGGGGTATAGACGAGAGGTGGGGAGGGGATGGTGAAAGGATTCATCAGCGATAACATAGACAAAGTGGGGAGCAGAACAGGTAGACTGAATGAAATACACTGCTGAGGAGAGCAGCAGTCAAAGCAGAAGAGGTCTCCTGTGCCTTGTGAGTTAGCTCCCTGGCCAAATGATTGAATTCATACTGCAGTGGCTGCCAAATAGCTTCATGGTGTTACAACTTAACCCTTGCACCACCAGGGAGGCCCCCACACAAGTTTTCTTAATCGGTATCAATAAAGTATTCTATTATACTGTATTTTTATGAACAAGTATTTTCTAAAATAGACATAATCATCCTAGTAAGACAAGTTACTTTGCATTTGCCTATTTTTCTTCTAATACAGTTTGCATTTATCACTATTACCACACCTAATTATGACTACTACGACTACATAGAGTGCCAAAATACATTCTTTGAATGAAAAATACACATTTTTATTCTACAGGAGTCAGAGAAAATAGCCACTGGAATGTATGCTTTCAAGGTTCACTAAATTGATTCCTTGTTCAAAATTATTGTTACCTTTTCAAAATGAGGATACACCAAGATCTTTTGCACTTAACTCAGCTATGCTAGTTTTTTGGCTCAGAATATGTGTTAAGTGTTATCTCTCAGTTCCAAGTTGAAATTTTCAGAGTATGCTTTGCAATATTTTTCATTACTCCTGTGGTCATGCATGCATATATATAGAAGGAGTGGCTATCAGCCTATGTCATAAAGATAAGCAGAATCTCTTACCAAACTATAATGGACATGTAACATGAATGGCAAGTAAACTTGGTTGTGTTAATAAATCTTATTTTGGGCTGTAAGCTACCATGGTGCTATCTGTATCAACACAGAAGAAGCTTAATAAAGAATAAGACTTCCTGGTGAAACTTTACTGAAGGGTTACCTGAACACTAAAATATGGCTATTGGAAATTTCCATCATGCCCACTTTAATTAACTTTAAAATATCAGTGATTAGTTATACACAAATATAATATTTGTATATTTTACTATATAAACCAATTAATTTTATTAATAAAATGGAAACTATTATTTATTATTTTAGCCACTAAAATTTATTTTTAAAGCAATTGTTTTATATATCCAATGAAATTTTATATATATAATTTTATATATTATTATATAAATTATAATAAGATTTTTTAGAAATATACCACACAAAGAAAGAAGAAAGGGGCCCGCCCTGGTGGCGCAGTGGGTTAAGCAACGCACTATGAAGCAAACTGCAGCCACTGCAGCACAAGTACGATCCCTGCCGCTGGCCAGGGAGGAGACCCACATGGCATAGCTGACCTCTACTGCCTAGCCCGCTGCTGCCCTCAGCAGTGTGTTTCTGTCAATCTGCCTGTTCTGCATCCTGCTCTGTCTGATGGATTCTCTCACCACCCCCACACCTCTGGCCTGTACCCCAGTGCTTTTATGCATAAATAAATAAATCTTAAAAAAAAAAGTAAGAAGAAAATTCTATGCCATGAATTGTGAAGAAATGAAAGTTTCCATAGTGTCAACCTTTCTAACACTGAGAACTTATCTTCATTTAAAAAATTATTTTACATTGTTATTTGAACACTTAAGCTTTGGTTACATCATCTTGACTATTATCTCTGGTCCTTTTTCAGAAAAGAAACTTATTATTTATTGCTATTATAGTTGTATTTGACATAAAAAAGTATGTTCTCTCTTTCAAGCTTATATATCAAAATAGTATGACTTTGTGGTTCATTAAAATGCCTAGAATTTGGAATTCTTTCTTTACCTACTAATGTTTAAAAGGCATAGAGAATTAACAGCTGCTGAACTGATATTAAAATCCTCAATTAGGTTAATTAGCACTTGAGATTTACTTTGATGCCATCATATTTACTTAAAAAATTTGATTAATCATATATGTTTGTCTTATTAGTTGATGCAATAGGCATACAACATACACACACAGACACATCACACATTCTCTACAATACACATATGTATAGATTTCTAAACACTGACCATTCATATGAGTTAATCCAGAAATGTCTTCTCAGAGCAGGTAAGTCAAAATATGAGAGAAATCAAGATGATGTAAAAAACATACTTTTGTTTATACAATAGAATCTACTATAAGCTCAAACAAATATATTCACTGTCACTAGAAACCAATATTTTAGAGATACAAGTTTAACAAGCAAACTAACATTAATATCTAAGGAATTACCTGGGATCCTGCAGAAATACATGCTGAGTAGCCAGGCATTACCTGTGTTGTCAAGGTAACAAGTGCTTTAAAATTCTTCTAGATTATACCACAGCTAGTATGCCTGCTATCACCTACAACTAACATGAATGTCTTGATGTTAGGCACAGGAGAGTTAATCAATATAACAGCTTTCTTGAAACAGAACTAATTATTAGTGAACTCAGTAAAGTTAGGCAATTTCTGTAAATGTTCTATGGTGTCAGTTAAAGCTACAAGTCCATAATAGATATTGAGTGAAACTTGAGAGTAAGTCATGGGATTAAAATAAAAAATAGGAGATGAAACAAACAAATTACAATACCGTTTAAGTTAAAATTCAGATAGAAGTTGTTTTCTTTTCAATTTATCATATAGCACATTAATCTCAAAGTAATGGAATCAGATATTTATGGAATTAAGCAGTAATCCTCAGAAGTCACATTAAAATATATTCATTGGAAGGATGAACTACTGAGTTTTAGAATGTCTAAAACAAATTTAGAAGGCCCTCTACCAAGAAATACTGAATTCCAAATTCTTGACTTTTATGTATGTGAAATTTCCTTTCACATATACATTACTACATTTCAGTAACTATGGAAATTGACAATTAGAAAGTGAAGAAATTGTCACAAATGACAAAAAATGGCACAAGAAAAAATGTAGGTGTTTGCATGCAAATATTCAGCTGAAAGAATGAGATATAAAATTACAAATGTGTGGATTTTGGCATAGGAAAATTAGAAGGAACACTCATTTTATGACTGTACATACTGCTAATTCACATTATTTTTAGGTCTTTGAAGAAGTAATTTAATCTCCAATTTTTTTTTTCTATAAAAGATCTTCTGATCTCTAACTTGTGTTAAGTACCCTATGAGTAGAAAAGGACAGGAATTGATAGAAGCGCACAAGAACTAAAAGATATCAGTAACTGCAGATTACAACACAGGAAAAAGCAAAGATTCCGTTTGTTTTATTCACAGTTTAAATTCAAGTACTGATAGCATAACTTGTGGACTGAATGGGAGAATTTATTTGCATATCATGGCAGCTCACTGCCAGTCTATGCAAAACTCCTCTTCTTTATTCCTTTCCTTAATAAACTTGCCATGTGCTGATGGGGGAAAAAAAAAACCACATTTGCATCTCACATGTCCAACAAGGGGTTAAAATTCAAATAACTCATAAAACTCAACAATAAAAAAATAAAACAACCCAATTAAAAATGGGCAGGGGATCTGAATAGACACTTCTCCAAACAAGGCATGCAGATGGCCAATAGGCACATAAAAAGATGTTCATCATTTCTATTAAAAGAGAAATGCAAATCAAAACAACAATGTGATATCACCTCACAGCTGTGAGAGTGGCTATTATCCAAAAGAAAAGAAATAAGTGTTGAAGAGAGTGTAGAGAGAGGGGAACCCCCACACTTTGTCAGTGGGGATATAAATTGGTGCAGTCATTATGGAAAGCAGAATGGAGATTCCTCAATTAAAAAGAGAAATTCCATATGATCCAATTATCCCACATTTGAGCATTTACCCAAAAATAGAATCTCCAATTTGAAGCAGCATATAGCATGTTTGATACAGAATTATTTACAAGAGTTGAAAACAACCGAAGTATCAATTGACAGGGGAATAAAGATGTGCTATATGTGTTATAATGTAATGCTATGCAGCTATAAAGAAACACAAAATACTAACATTTGAACAACATGGATAGACCTACAGGATTCTATGCTTAATGAAATAAGCCAGATGGAAAATGACAAACACTATTAAAAAAATTAAAAAATGACACAGAAATAAAAACAAAAAGGTTAACTGAATAAAAAAAAATTGGGGGCTCTTAGACTAATTAGTGGAAGGAATAGCAAGAGGCTGTAGGAATGGGAAAATCAAGATAAAGGGTACAATGGTATGGTGAAGGATGGAATTGGATATTTGGCTATGAACTTAATATAGTATTATATACAAACATTGATTATCAATGATGCACACCTAAAACCTATATAATGTTATGTTACTTTGATTTAAAAAAAAAAAAAAGTAGGGGCCTCCCTGGTGACTCAGTGGGTTAAGCAACACACTATGAAGCAAACTGCAGCCACTGCAACATGAGTTTGATCCCTGCTGCCCACCCAGGAGGGGACCCAAAGGGTGTAGCAGACCTCTCCTGCCTGGCCCGCTGCTCCCCTCAGCAGTGTGTTTCAGTCAAACTACCAGTTCTGCTCCCTGCTTTGTCTCTGGGGAATCCTCTCACCTCCCTGGATTCTGGCCTGTACACAAGCTCTTGTATGAATAAATAAATAAATCTTTAAAAAATTAGGTCCAACAACCAATTCTCAAAAATTATTCCTCTCAAGTGGTGGAGCTTTATGTTCTTCTTGAGTGTGGTCTGTGTTTAGTTGATTGTTTTGAATGACCAGAATATAGCAGTGATAAGAAGGAATCTCAAGATTATGTTACAGAATGTTCGACTTCTCACTTGACTTTCTCTACTCTCCACCCCTCCCCCCCCCACCTTCATTACACACTTTGAGGAACATCAGCTACCATGTTTCAGTGATACTCAGGTAACCAAGACAAGGACTACAAGACAAGGAACTGAATCTTGTTGCCACCAACAGCCAACACATACGTAAATTTAGATGCAAATTCCCTGCAACCTGTCAATCACCATATGAATGAACTTGGGAAAACATATCTCCCCAGTTGATACTTCAGATAGTTGCAACAGTGACCAATCATTGTTCACAAACTTATGAGAAGCCCTTTTCCAGAGTCACCAGCTAGCATAGATTTTCCTACACTTCTCATCTACAAAATTCGTGAGATAAACAAATGTTTATTGTTTAAAACAGCAATTTTGGGGTATTTTTTATGAAATAATAGATTAAATAATATAATAATGTGAAATATTCATGGAAAATAAAATAGCTATCTTCTGTATAAATATAAGGATTTGCCAACTTCAAGTTTTTTGTGGTTAAAATAACATGACTTGGCTAGGCTTAAAATTTTTTTCGTAAAGCTAAACTAAGTGGGGAAAAAAGCCAGACTAAATCATAAAAGTATAATAACAAAGAAACTACTACTGGTCCTCCCAGGAGGCAAAATCGGTTAAGCAATGCACTGTGAAGCAAACCACAAACCACAGCCACTATAAAGCAAGTTTGATCCCTGCCTCAGGACAGGGAGGGGAACCACATGGCACAGCAGACTTCTCCTGCCTCACCCACTGCTCCCCTCAGCAGTGTGTTTCTGTCAATCTGCCTGTTCTGTTCCCCACTCTGTCTAGTGGATTCTCTCACCCCCTGCAACTCTGGCCTGTACCCCAGTGCTTGTATGCAGAAATAAAAAAAATCTTAAAAAAAAAATGGGAAAGTTCAAATATTTGTCACAGTCAAGAGCTGCCGAGAGACATGTTGAGCGAAGATATTGTGGTACCTAGACTCGATCCTGTTATAGAAAAAAAGACGTAGAAAATAAGGAAATTAGGGTAACAGGGTTCCAGAGAATAACATGTGAATAAGTTAATCATAACAATGTGATAATGTGAAGCATTGCAGACTATCTTCAAAATTATTTTGTAAGTGTAAAAAATGCTTGAAAATTAAAGTTTATATAAACAAACAAAAAAACAACTCATTTGACTTATAATAGGGAGATGAATTAGAGATTAGAAGGAGAGAAGATAAAAGTGAAGAGGCTATTGTATAAATATGTATACCACATACTGGAGATATGGTTAGGCTGGAAAAACCCTCCTGAATAGATTACACAACGAGGTTATGGACTTCGACCCCCATTCCAGACCTACAAGATCCAAGAACTACAAATCCCATAAGGTCATTATCGAAGAGCCTAAGAGCGGATCACTGGGACCTGAAGGTGGAGTTAAGCAGTCAGGCTGAGTATAAAAGCAGACATGTGGGCCTTGAGGGTCTCTCTTTCCCTTGGGAATCAGTTCTCAGCGAGCCATTGGGTTCCAGCTCCTCTGAGGAACTGGTAGGACGTTTATGGATCTCTATCCCTATATTCCCCTTTTGTTATTCACTATGCTATTTCCCCTTCCCTTGTAAATAAAACCCTTTATTAACTTTTGTTGTGTGTGTGACTGCAGTTGAGGCATTATAAGTGCTGTTTGAGCACATGGGTGAGGACCCAGTCAGGCAAACCCACTTTATTTTATAAATCCACTCTATCCTTTAAGAATGAATTACTTAGGCCTCCCTGGTGGCACAAAGGGTTAAGCAACACACTATGAAGCAAAATGCATCCACTGCAGCATGAGTTTGATCCCCAGCCAGGGAGGGGACCCACATGGCACAGCAGACCTCTCCTGTCTTGTCTGCTGCTCTCCTCAGCAGTGTGTTTCAGTCATTCTGCCTGTTCTGCTCCCCACTCTGTCTCTGGTGAATCCTCTCACCTCCCACGCCTCTGGCCTGTACCCAAACTCTTGTATGCATAAATAAATATTTTTTTTAAAAAACCCTACTACTTATTGATTTTCAATAAGTGGTATAGATCTAGTATCTAATATAAAAATAAAGTAAATGAATATACATGGGTGATGTATAGATTACTTATACATGCAAATATATGATATAATTTGCTAAATTTAGGAAACCACTTGTACTAACATTTTCTCTGGTCCTATGATCACAATAAATCAAGATTTTATAATAATAAAGGTTCACTATATTTTATATCCTTATTTCAATTTTAAAATTCCTTTATATCTTATATAAATAGAATAGTCTTTCTTAGAATTACATAAAACATTTAAATTATTCCTTTCTTTTCCTTAAAAAAATCTAAATATTAGATTGAATATTATAATAAATTTTAGATTATTTCATATCACTAAAAGGAGTAGTTTCTTTGAGGAAATTAGTTAAAAATAAAAATGATCATATAATAAATTTACTGATATGGAGCTGAATGATATCTATCAATATCACTTTGTCTATTGATGCTGAAAAATTATTCAAGAAGAAAATGTAAATACTGCCTTAACTCATATTTCAAAGTAGACCTTTTGGGGAAAAAAAAAAAAACTCCCTTCTTTAAGCAGAATATAATGGGTTGTGTATAGGGATGTTTTTGCAGAGCAGACAAAACAGGCATACAATTAGCTTGTCTCAAGATGGATTTGTAATAGAGAGTTCTATTAAAAAGGAAAGAACATTTGTACCATTAGTGATGGGGGCCACCTAAATGTCCTTGAAGCATTGTGGGTGTTGATTTTTTGTTCATGAATCAGATCCTTCCGAATTCATTTATTCTTATGTGTCTGCTCATCTTCCATTTTATGCATTGTCAGTGCTGCTGAATGTTGATGAGACCATGGTTGGTGTAAACATCCTCAGGCAATCATTTTCAAATGATAAAATTAAGATCTGGAAACTTAAACTCTAGTTTTATGAGTGCAATTTGGGTCAGGATGCTCAATTGCATATCGTAGCCATGTGATTCTGAGAATATTAGGTGAAAATTATGCCAAATTTAATCAGTTCATGGAAATATAATCATAAAGAGTGATAGAGAAAAATTGAGAGAAAATTTCCAAGTGACTCTAGGAATTTTAGGGAAATAAAAGACACTTGTGATGCTTTATTTAATAGAAAAATAAAAACCCTATAAGAGATAATGTAAATTGTTCTATATTGACTTGAAGCAACAATGAAAAATAAACAATACTGATAGCAGAAGACCAGATTGAAATTATACGTTGCTATTAGTTAAGTATATATTTTTCCAGTGCCACCAAACTTGAATTTTTTTTCAGAATTAAAGTTACTGATATCAGCTCGTGCTTATCATAATTGTCCAAAGGATCAAATTATGTAATTTATATAATACGGGTATCTTAAATCACAAGGTTAACTTACATGTCAGATGAGGTCATTTGGTCCAATAATAATAAATTTTATTTTAAAATTGTAATTAAAATTTTATGTGTACATACTTTAAAATTAGAGAACATTCACCTGATATTTTTTTCCCCATTCTCCCTACTTCCCTTTTTATCATTTTTTAGAGTAATAAAAGAGTCTACTACTTTGCCTTTTGTCAACTTTTAAATTCTCTTCTGACCTCTTTTATCAAGAATAGATTATACACCTTGCATGGTCACATTCTCTGAAACCACTTCCCCTCTTTTTTTTTTTAATATTTATTTATTTATGCATACAAGAGCTTAGGTACAGGCCAGAGGCGTGGGAGGTGAGAGGATTCACCAGAGACAGAGTGGGGAGCAGAACAAGCAGGTCGACAGAAGTATACTGCTGAGGAGAGCAGCAGACAAGACAGGAGGGGTCTGCTGTGCCATGTGGGTCCCCTCCCTGGCTGGGAATAGAACTCGTGCTGCTGTGGCTTCAGATGCTTCACAGGGCAGCACTCAACCTACTGCACCACCAGGGAAGCTCCACTTTGCCTCTTTCCATTTTTGCAAGATTGTTTTAATCACATTTTATAGTTAAATCTATGATCAATGTACACTCTTTAACATAATTATAGTTTCTTTAGAGTTAAAAACTTGTCATCATCCTTTTCTTTAGTACATATTTATTTTATCTTTTTCTGTAGTTAATAATTGCCTTGCATGAATTTACTAGTTTTATAAATTTGCATGACTATTTCAGCCATGTCACCAAAAAGCCAAACATCTACAGATATTTTCAAAATGTTTAATTGTGTAAATTCCACTGTTTCTCCCCAGAATCCTTCCTCTCAGAACCTTATTCTATCTGCTTCAATTTGAACTCTCTAGTATGATGTATTTCTAATGCCCTGTGACTCTCTTTTTATTTGGGGAATTTCTTTTATACACTCCTCTTTAGAACTTTCCTTTGTGGGAACTTTGTATTACTTTTCCCTGCTAACTTTTTGGTAGGTGCTGCAGTCTCTATCTCATTCCAAGAAAAAGTGCAAGGGAGCTTGAGTTCCTAATACTCATTTGTATAAAAAAAATTTTTTTTTTTACATATGCATCTGGTTAATAGTTTGATAAGTGTAGTGGATGGAATAACATTCCCCAAAAAGTATGTCTGTGTTCTAATTACCATAAATTGCTGTGGAATCTATTTTGAGTCAAACACTCTCCATGTTGCCTTCTAAAAATTCATTTTGAAATATTTATGTGAAAATTAAGCAACCTGACTCTCAGAAACATGCACACATACATATAAATTTAATTTATATTCTGTGATAAATCATCTATAGTATTGTGTCCTGTTAAAGTCAACTTGTATCTCATTCACTGTGGAATCTTCAGTGCACAAAAGTTTTTATTTAAGACTAGCAGACTATGTAGTAGTGCATGGCAAAATTTTAAAACACAAGGATTGATGGTAAAATCTTTAAACTAGTAAAAAAGTATAATCATGATGGTAAATTATAAGGTTTATGAGGAATTAATTCTCATTTTTATTGTAAACTTAACCATAGATATTTCTATGAGGAATATATAAAGAAAATATATTTTAATAACAATGAATAAGTAAATTGATCTAAGATACAAATCCTATTATTATTCAAAATTTACAAGTGTATTTAATATTTAGAAAATGATAGAGATCTGTATTATTATGCAATTATAAATTCAATGCACAAATAGTCATCATAAGAGAAACAAATCATTTCTTAGCTAAAATGGTATAATCTACATACAAATGTATTTCAAATGGAAAGGAATTAGGATTAATAATGAAAGTTATGTTTCCTGAGAAAATAGCAAATATTTGATTTGAAAGACAAGATAAACGAATTATTTCTGGAAAACAGCAGAAATTCAACAGAAAGTTATGATGTGATGAAACTTTCCCTGTAAGTCTGTCTATTCATGAATATTTTAGTATTGGGAAATTATCCATAAAACAGTTTTTTTTTTACTTTTTAAAAGTTACATGAGGTTAGAGACCTACACTTAAAAAAAAAGGGTGATCTTAGCAAAGATATAGCTAAGTAAAAAATAATTTTATTATTCAAAATTAAAAAACAAGATAGTAAGAGAAAAATGTCTGGAAATTTTGCTATGAAAGTTCTTATAAATTAAAAATCCACAATATTTGAATTATTTCAGGCTACTTTTACATATAGTCACTAAAGAGAAATCAGTAATGTCAAGAGTATGGAATATATCTTCTTAAAATAACAAATAAAATATTTCATATAGTGTCATGGAATAGTGATAACAAATTCAAATTGACTTGAATAAAAGCACAGCCTGTGGATATAAAACTGACTGAAGTATTAAAAAACAAAATGTCACTGTATTTAATGGAGTGCCACGGGGATCAGTGTGAGGGCTGATCTTACTTAACAACTTAATTAATGATCTGGAAGATGGAGAAAACACTATGTTAATGAAATTTATAGTTGATATAAAATGGAAATTTTTCCAACACCAATTAACATAGCAAAATTATTTTAAAGGGGAATTTGGAGAGATTTGAATTATTGAGATGAAAAATGTAAATCCTACTTATGCATTAGAAATAGAAAAAGCAGGGGCCTCCCTGGTGGCGCAGTGGGTTAAGCAACACACTATGGAGCAAACCGCAGCCACTGCAGCACGAGTTCGATCCCTGCTGCCAGCCGGGGGGGGACCCACATGGCATAGCAGACCTCTCCTGCTGTGCCCGCTGCTCCCCTCAGCAGTGTACTTCTGTTGATCTGCCTGTTCTGCTCCCCACTCTCTGTGGTGAATCCTCTCACCCCCCCACACCTCTGGCCTGTACCCCAGCTCTTGTACGCATAAATAAATAAATCTTAAAAAAAAAAAAAAAGAAATAGAATAAGCAGAAAATTTTGAGGGAAAAACTGAATAATGCTTAGAAATAAAGTGGAGGAAACAAAAATAAAATGTAAGAACATTTTGCAAACTATTAAGAATTTTGACATTTTAAAAGGGTGCAAATACTCTAAATCTGTAATACTTTATTGGCAAATGCAAAGCATCTCTATATTAAAATACAGAAAACTATATAACCAAAGTAAATTTAATAATAGAAGTAATGCTGAAGTTTTATGGGATTTATGACTCTATGATAGGGAACATTGAAATGCAAAAAAAAACCAGATTAACAATTAAGATGCATATAGCCATTATAATGTTTGTTAAAGTTACAAAATTAATATGTTTGCATAAATGAATGGTTTGATGTCTATATCAGTAGACTTGATAGTAAATCCAATAGCTATATTTGCCTAAATAGAATTGCTAAGCCCCAACTATGCATAATTCAGTAAGGTAGTGTAAAAACATTAAAGACTTCAAATCAAGAGTAGCACTTGGATATAGTTCCTTAACTTCCCATAGTAGCATCATCTTCTTCTAAAAATGGGATAAGATATCCAGCTTTGCAGAACTATTGTAGAGTTATGAGAAGGGCATTGTTAAAGGAATAAGCATCATGCTTGGCATATTTAGGTGCTCCATAAATCTTCCTTAGGTTTGGGATTTACCCTCTGCAGAAGTGGATTATAAATTGATTCAAAACATTTAAGTAAACTTGCTATAAATTAGCATGTGTTTAAATGAATCTTGAGTTAGTTGTACAGTTGGTTCATAGAAATCTCTAACTGTAACTAAAAGGTAACTTTCCCCCCCACAGAATTACAAAGATATCTTTTTTTTGTGGAAGCAAAATACAAAGATATAAAGCATAGCACAAACTAAAATAATAGAGACAAACATAGTATTACTTAACTCATGTGGGAAATGAAGATAGAAAACAAACAAGCAAAACAAAATAAATTTTTGATCAATAAAAGCAAAATGGTGGCTATTTAAAGGAAGTTGGGTGTGTAAATAGGTAAAATGGGTGAAATACATAGTGGAGAATGGAAACTAGATTTTTGGTGGTGATCACATACATGTGAAGTTATAATACAAATGAACTTATTTGGTGTTACAAACTAATTTGATCTCAAAATAAGTAGTTCTTTCAGTTGGAAACATCAATGGAAGCAATTCTACAATTTTTCCATCCGCAATCATGTTTCAGAATGATGTAATTGGAGAAATTTCCCCAAAGAACTAAAAGGATACAAAGCAAAACAAAACAAAAAGCCTTTGTTGTCACAGTTTTTGTATTCCAGATTTGTGAAACAGATAACAACTAAATAAATAGATCTCATATAACTCAGGCTATATGAGCTATAGAGAAAAATACAATTCTGAACTGGGTGTTGGAGTCCCAGAGGTGGGGAAGGTAGAATGTTTACAGGATTATCAGGAAAGTGTTTGAATGGACAACTGGAATAAATCCCTGCAGGCATTTGGAAAGCAACATTCCCAGCAGAGACAAGAGCAAGGACAAGAGATAGATAATTTACAGGGTTTCCTAGTACCATAAGAACAGTGTCCTGGATCTCAATATATCAGGTAGCAGGTTCTTCGCTAAAACTGGCAATCATTAAATATTCATAGTAGTTATACATAACTGTTGATAATTAGATATAATTCTCAGTAAAATGGAATGACATTGGAAGATGATAAAGGGAAGAATGGCATTGTTTTCTTGCTTTCCTTTAATGGTAGGTCTCAACTGTTCTGTGATAAAAAAACTACAGAACAAAAGTTCCAGCCCAGGAAGTGCTTATGAGTCAATTCCAATAATGCAGATGTCAGACAGTGATGGAGGTCAGGGAGGCAGTCAAATCTTGGGACATTCTGAAAATAAAATTCAAAAATTTTTTTTGTTTAATAGATGCAGGTTCTGTGAAATTAAAAATTACTCCAGAAATTGAGTCTGAGCAAACAAAGAGATTCTGTTTATTGAATTAGATCAGATAATAAAGGGGTAGGATTATTGCTTTAATAGGGTAGAAGTCAGAACTTCAATTTTGGGAAAAAACAGCAGTCCCCTTTTATCCACAGGGCATCTATTCTAAGGTTCTCAGAATGCCTGAAACCTCAAAAAAAACTGAATTCTCAGAATGCCAGAAATCTTGGATAGTACTAAATCCTACATATGCCATATTTTTTTTTCCTTTACACACATACCTCTGATTAAATTTAATTTATAAATTAGATGCAGTAAGAAATTAACAACAATAATAAGATAGTAAAATGGAGTCAGAATAGAATAGTAAAATAGAAAAACTATAAAAATATACTGTAATAAAAGTTAAATGTATATGGTCTCTTTCTCAAAATATCTTATTATATGTAATGATTTCAAACCAGAGTTGGTCACCAATAACTGAAGCCACAGAAAGCTAAACTGTGAATAAGGAGAGAGAGCCTACAGTGATGATTTTTAAATTACTCAGTTGGATAGATAGAGAAGGAAGTAAGATATACAGGCTAGGATAGGCCCTGGAGGTGAAGCTGGAAGTCATCAGCAGGTGGAAATATTTAAAACTTGGATCTTAACTGAGCATAGACAGAAACAGAAGAAGTCTGGGTCTCAGAATGTTCTATTGCAGGTAGATTAGGAAAGAATGTGGCACCAGAAAAGGAAGTTCAGATAGGTATGAAAATCAGCTCTCTGAAAATGAAATTTCATTTTATTATGACAAGAGTGGAGGTTTGGTGAACTATGAAGAAAGAATTATTTTTCAAGGTACAATAGAGGGAATGGAAGAAGAGATGATAATTAGATAAATGTCAATAGTTTTTCTTCTAAAAGGAAAGAGAAATGGGGCAGTAGACAGAGCTAGAGGGGTAGATATTGTCTAGCCATTTACAAAATGCTATGACATTGCAGAATGTTATATGATAAGCAGACTGATTCCCTAAAGACAGATCACTGGATACTTCAGATGAGAAATAATGCAGTTTTTGGAGCAGCAACTTCATATTGGAGGAACTTATCCAGAGGATGTGACAACAGATGAGTCCCAGAGCTAGAAGCATGAAATGAAAGGTTTATTGCCCTGTTCCCTTGGCATGTACAATCTCCCAAGACAAATCTGGTATGTAATCTCTTTCATATTAATTCAGTCACTTACCAATGTAGAGTAATCTGTCTTTTTCCTCTGTTTCTCCCTGAACTCCATGCATGGGAGCCAGTTTATAAGTCACCTAATGAGGAGGTGACAGGATTCAGTGACCATTAGGGGAAAAGGTAAAATATATTGATTAGAAAAATGAAATTTGTTGAAGATGTGGGGTGAGAGCTTGTGGATACTGTTATCAGAAAGTTAAAATGTGGCAGAGGGCCTCCCCTGGTGGCGCAGTGGGTTAAGCGACACACTGTGAGGCAAACCGCAGCCACTGCAGCACGAGTTCGATCCTGCTGCCGGCCAGGGGGGGGACCCACATGGTGCAGCAGACCTCTCCTGCTGTGCCCGCTGCTCCCCTCAGCAGTGTACTTCTGTTGATCTGCCTGTT
>JAGFMF010011574.1:6117801-6158933 GCA_019455555.1 Galemys pyrenaicus | reverse complement strand
CCGCTCTCTGTGGTGAATCCTCTCACCCCCCTACACCTCTGGCCTGTACCCCAGTGCTTGTATGCATAAATAAATAAATCTTTAAAAAAAAAAAATGTGGCAGAGGGTTGGGGGTTTGATCAGGGAGGAAGTATAAAATGTCAACTGGAACAAGAATAAGGAAATTAAACACAATCAGCCATAAGACAATTCTTGGTGACAGTTTAAGTTCGAGTCATCATGGTTTTGTCATTTTCCATAATCTTGTTTAGTTGCCTGGATGCAGATTCAGAGAAAATAGAATTTAACCAGTAATAATCTGTGAGGAAGTGATAGTAGAGTTTGGATATGAAGAATATATTCAAAATGTCTTTTGTAATGTTCAACCATGAATTCTAAGCAACATAAAAAAGAGGAACAAGTAACAATATATAGTGGTATCTTCTGCACTTAGTAAGTCTTGGTTTTGTTATCCTGTATATACATAGGTGCAGTTAGAAACATTACAGAGTAAACACTGTGAGACCATTAACAGCTAAATCTTTTTTGTAAGTCTTCATAACAACACAGTAAATAATTTGTTATAAATTGCATATGTGCTATTTATTAGCTAAAAACAACCAATGGGAGCTAAAAACTCCCAAACCTTCAAACTGGAGGAAGTTCTGATGAGGACACCTAAGAGTTAATTTATTGCTTAGGAAAGAAATGGAGCAGCTCTAAAACAGATGCTCCACATCATCACAATGCTAAATCTATTTAATATGTGTGTATCCCTTGCTATCAAGTAAGCCAATTTTACATACGTATTTGAGATTCTGTTGGTCTCCTGTAACATAGGGATGGGCTTGAGAAATAGGGGAAAAAGTAAAACTGATGACTTAATGAATTGAGTTTCCTATTTGTAATTTATTGAAAATTTATAGTATCTGGAGTTAAGGTGTTAGAGGGAATTGTCCAAAAGACCTGTGATTTCAGAGAAAGATAAGAAGATGAAATTTGAAATTGAAAGGATAAAATTATTGATAGTGATGATCTCTGCAGTACAATATGGGATCCCAATGGCTAAGAGATATAGGCAACACCATTGGTTGTGCAAAGTTCAAAATCTGTCAATTAGGATATTGAATCTTTATCAACTTCTTTAAGAGTAATAATGAACCAGATGGTTATATGTTAGAATGGTTAGAAGGAAAGACCCAATATTCCTTTTCACAACTACAATATCAAATAGAATGTAATAGCCCAGATTTCAAGTATGGGTGTGAATTTAGAGAGTTTGGCAAGTCAATTGGAAATAGCAAAGGCTAACAAGGAAATTATCTATGGTATAAGGAACACTGTAAAGAAAATAGTTACTGCTGGACAGAACTCCAGAGAAAAAGAGTGCTCAAGGGAATAGCAGATAGTTAAACAGATAAAGAAATTGAAGAAACCATTCACAAGGGAACTTGAGAACATATGGAATTTTACTGCCAATGGTCTATGAGCTAAAAGGTCTCTGGTGAAGTGTTGAAGGAATTGATGATGGGTAATGATATGATAATTATAGAGAAGGTACAAACTGATATTGAAGAGTGTCTTGGAAATCTTCAACTTCTTGTTATCACTGGAATAAAAATGGGATTGGCACAAGGTAGTTTCTAGTTCTTGACTATTATAAATAATGCTGCAGTAAACATGGCGTTTCACGTATCTCTTTAAATTTGTGTTTTTATATTTTTCAGTTAAATATCAGAGGTGGGTTATATGGATAGTATATAATTTCTATTTTTATTTTCTTTTTAAGTTCTGAGGTTTTATTTGGAGAAGTATTGAATTAAGTGGAAACGTGGACTCTAATAGAATACTCTAAATCTGCACATAGTTGATATTATAGAAAATTCATTATATTAATGTTTACGTAGTTGTCCTCTTGATTCACCTTTTTCGTAAATGTATTATTTTATTAAGGTAACATTATTTACAACTCTGTGTATAACTTAGAGGTACAGGCTCACACATCAACAAAGCATCTATAATCCTCCACCTCATTCCTTTGGGCTCCTTCCTCTCCCTTACTATGCATTCCCCACACTTAAATCTATAGTAAGATCCAGCAATTCCTCTTCCCATATCTATCAGAAGAATATAAAAATATTAGGTTAAACGCATTATATGCACTATTATGTCATTTCAGCTTTATTTAGAATAGCCAAATGTAGAAACAACCTAAGTGCCCAATGACAGGTGAGTAGATAAAGAAGAGGTGATATATATTTATAATGGAATATTACTCAGCTATAAAAGAGGGAGAGACAGACAGACAGACAGATACTGAGACAGAGAGAGAGAGCGAGCAAGAGAGATATTTCCTTTTGCAATATGGATGATACTGGAGGGGATTATGCTAAAAGAAACAAGACAGAGGGGCTAAGACAATACCTATTGTACAAAATAAAGAGACAAAGCAAAGGAACAGACAAAATAAATCCAAATAAACCCTAGAAATCTGAATGAGGTTTTGTTTTTTTTTTAATTTTCTGAGGCATCTCCATACTTCTTTTCATAGTGACTGCACAGATTTGCACCAACAGTATAAGGGTTCCCTTCTTCCATACTCGTTCTTGTCTTTTGAGTAATAGTTATCTTCACAGGTCTAAGGTAGTATCGCTTGGTTTGGATTTGCATTTCTCTCATAGTAAGAGATTATGGACATCTTTTCATATGTCTATTGGTCATGTCTATGTCTTCTTTGGAGAAGTGTCTATTCAGATCATCGGCCCATTTCTTAATCAGGTTGTTTGTTGTATTTTTTTGATTTTATGATTTCTTTTATATATTTTTATATTAATCCCTTGTCATATGTATGATAGGCAAATATCTTTTCCCACTTATTATGGTAGGACTAAATGGATCCTGTTATTTAATAAAATATAATATAAAGAATTTCTGATACCACAGATTAGTTTCTCTGGGAAATTAACTCAGAGTTAGATTAGCGCATACAGTATTTATTCAGATGTTCCCTGTGGAAATAAGCAAATAAAATAAGAAAAGCAGGATTGGGCAAAGGCAGATGTCGACTTCTCCCACAAATAACCTCAGCTGATTCCACTTTAACAACTAGAACTGGATGATTTCTCAGCATTGTCAGAGTTGAAGGAGGGTACCAGGACTTTATGAATTCAGCAAAACAGCTGTCTTCCCCTTGGAGAGGAACAGGGGAAGGATGACAGTCGAGGGCCATCTGCTGGCAGAAATTCCAGCAAGTGAGGGAATATATTTTTAGTCCTCAAAGATCTGGGTAGGGTAGCACAGCACTAGGCATATATGATTTCAATGGACAATGACCTACCATTTCTTCTAAGTATCATGAGGAAAAGGACAGAGAGTAAAATGGAAGAAAGACTTTAAGATTTGACACCATGAAAATAAATTTAAAACTATTTAGCTTCTCCCTGAATTTATGTTGGTTCTGAGGCTTGCATGAAAAATAAGAATCTGCACTGATAATTCTGTTGCTCAACTACCCTTATCATTTAATTAGATTAAATATTATGTAACAACAATTAAAATTGCAACTCAATTTATAATCATAATTCTATATTTAGTAGAACAAAATCAGAAAAATTATCTGGGTATTGACTTTGAGTTTAATATTACAGAATTCTGTGCACCAAATTATACTTTTATATATGTGTGTGTTTTTATTCATTTTTATTTCACTTCTACCTGACTCAGAAATCTATTCATATATTGGAGCATCTATCTGTTGGTACCAATAATTATTTTTTACAGTGCTAAAAAAACCAAAATTTAAAATATCTCTTTAATGTTGATAATTATGTGAATGAATTCCAGATCTAACTTATGGTCCAAATCCCACTTTATATTTGCATATTAGAATCACATGTTTAACAATAACAAATAATATGTTGGTGAACCTAGGTATTGTGTCATTTTGAGGATTGAAAAACATTAAAATTTGATATGCTTTTATATAATTGTGTGTTCATAATATGCTTTTAATGAAGAACCAGAACATAAAATTAAAGAATTGGTAAGAATTGTTTAATTGTTCTAAAATGGGGGGAGGGGGGATATGCTCATTAGGTTTTTTTTACCCTTGTCAAGGAAAATAACATTTAAAATTAAAATTGCTAAAAATATTCCAGAGGAAAAATCTATCAAATTTAGTTAGTTTCAAATTATCTTTGGAAGGTGTTAATATTAAGCAAAATGAATTTTTCATTTTCAGTGAAGTTCTCATCTATCAAGGTGAATTAACTTCTCAGCTAAACAAGTACCCTTTAATCAGTGGTGTCTTCTGAACATCTGTCCAAGTTGGCTTGTTAGACACTAGAGTTGTGTATCTGCTACAATTGATATTGCAGGCTCATAAAAAAGAAGATCCTATCTGTGAGCTCCAAACATTCCTTTTTCTTGTCTTGGGCACACTTATTCCCTGTGCTTTAAATCCATTTACTGGATTTGTTTTCTAGTCCCTGGCTGTTATATATACAAAGTGGATTTTTGTTTTTGTTGCATGCTCTTCTTAGTTAACTACAGATGCAAATCCTTCCTCATTGTCCACAGTTCTCCCTGTCATTTTGCACAGTAGTTATTAATGTATTGCATGAATATTTATTCCTAGCAGCGACAGCATGTATAAACAGAATCCTCCCTACAGGTTGTCGGGATGGGACATGACAATACATTTCTGATGGAAAGCCCTTCAAGATGCATGGGTCCATGGGTCCTGACTCTACACAACAAAATTAAGAGTAGAAAGGCATTTCCAATTTTTAAAGTTATTAAATTTTACTTACTGTTTCAGAGATGATATTATTTACCACTGTCTACATTTTAAGATAATATTGGCAAAGTCTTTAAGTACCATCTCTGTTGTTTTAGCTTAGAAACATTAATAGGAATCAGGGCATATATTTTGGTCCAAAATCATGACCAAAGGTTTTACAAGTTCTCTTTAGATCTCTATTTTTTTTTTTTTTTTTTTTGAAAATAGTGCTATGCTACAACGTTCTTGAAAATGTTAGAAAAAATATTTTTGAGTCTAAAAAAAGTAGCAAGTCTGAACTGTATATTGCTCAGGAAAAAATACCAGTTCCACTGAAAGAATGTCCAGGCTGAAGACCTCATATGTTAAACCCAGATGTCACCTTGTATTGGTTGAAACTGACCTTTAAACAGTGAACTTCTCAGTGATTTTAAATTCACTCATCTCTAAAATATGAACAATAACATCTAGCATATTGATATAAAATGTTATAAAAATAATACAAGGAAAGTTAGATAAAATGCACATATATATGATCTATATTATTTTTTATGATAGCTGAATGTTCCCAACTGAGTATGATATAAAATACCCAAATATTAAAAGTTAGAGAAAGAAGAGCACTCAGAATTTAGAAAATACATTGAGAATTGAGGATAAATCTAGTTAAATGATATATCAATATTAAAAATACTTAAGAGTACAAAGGGGAACCAGAACAGCATGTAATGGTGTGAAGAAAGAAGGGCAGTGTGAAAACAGGACAATGTCAAAGAAAACAGGAGAATTCAGGACATAGGCACTAAACACAGACACTACATTTAATGGAAATCTCAATAAGTCAAGGCACAACTCTTTTAAGTTTTCAGGTGTCTTAAAGTTTCTCAATAAAATATTTTGTGTTTTAATGGAAAATAAGCAGTAATTTTTTACTGCTTTCTACAAAAAAATATTCTAGAAACCCAGTGACATATAAACACAGACAAACATAGCTTCTTTTCTTTTTTTTTTTAATTCATATTTTATTTTGTATACTTGTCAAGTCTTTTCCTTCATCACAGGCCACTTCTGCAGTCCCAGGCGACATTTCCTGTGGAGGTAATGTCTGCTCTAGTTGTCAGGGCTACTTTCAAAAGGTGTTTTCAGGGTGTCATTTGTTGGCATTAACTTATATGTTGTGATATTTTCTTCACATTGACCTCCCAACCTGCTTGATATGCATGGCACTTTGGTTTGTCTTCAGAATCTGCTGCTTAAGAATGTCCTTGTCTCATGTCCTTTCACTTCACACAGCACTGAAGAGGTAGATGCATTATTCTTGTTGATTGGTTTCTGAATTTCTTGATAGGCTCTTTAAGTTTGGTTGCTCTTTTATAATTCACTTCAGACTTTCCCAAAAGTCAATGATTAAGCCCCCACTCAAGAGTAAATGTTCTATTTAATTTGTGTATGAGCATTTAAATTGGTGCAATTCCCCCAATTTTGTTGAGAATGTTAAATTTAATTCTATTGATAATATTCATGACTATCCCATACTAAGGATATAGAAGAGTCACTTTTCAATTACATTCCAATTTATTCACTATTTTTTTAATCCAATACTTGAATCCTCTTGATAAAATTTGGGAAAATATTTACAAAAATTCAAATTAGAACAATAGGCCAGATTTACAAAAAAAGGTCATATAAAACTGCATTTATTGTTTAGGATTATAGGATTACAATATTACAGTAAATATAAGTACCTATAATAAATGTAAATACCTATGCCATAGCCTCTTATCTAACCAGGGGCTGGGAGGATGAATTACACATTTGATTAACAGATTGGGAGTGCAGGGCTCCTGCCATGCCATTCACTTGATGCCATGCTGTAGACCTATCCCCTCACTGCCAAATCACTAAACAACCTCAATAGTGAGTTACAACCCAAAGTCTCTTTATTCTTTTAGGTGTTTAAGGGGGCCTGCAATAGGTAAAGATCTTATTTGATAAGGAGAATGCTCTGATGCACACAGGCAGTCAACTGGTCATTTGTTACCTCAATGAGATCATGCTGCTTGGGCAACCAATTTCATCACACTGTCCAATCATGAGAGAGAGGGAGGACCAGGCTTCACCCACGACTCAGGAACAAGTGCCTGCTTCAGGAACTTCCAGAACATCTTTTCACCTTGGCCACCATGCACTTCTCCAAAATTCCAACTTCTAGATCTGAGAATGACCTCCATATTCTCTTCTCCAGCAATGGTTGTATCCTCAAAGAATTCAAGTTCTTCCAGAAACCTCAGGTCACGTTGATCCAGATGAGCTCCTATGAGGAGGCCAACCAAGTGTTCATCCAACTGCACAACCACCACTTGTGGTTGTCCTTCTCTAAGCTGGCCATGTAAGCTGCCAGGGCAGGCCTGCCTGCACTGAAGACACATCTACTATTACAAAGAAATCTGCTTTTACAAGAAGCTGAAGCAACTTTTAAAGAGAAGAGATTTTTTTTTTTGAAGAAAAATCAGGTTTTCTGTATTAAAATCAATTTTTATTCACCTTCTCACAATGAGGAGACAGGTGCTAGTTTCAGGCTCTCAGTGATATGTGGACAGTGTCCCCCACTCCCAGTCACTCACTTGTGGCATCTGGAGCCTACCAGGCAGCCCCAGGTGGGCATCCCCAGGCCTCAACCAGATTTCCTTTTACCTTGTACCACACTGTTTTTATCCTCAACTCTATCCTTGAGCACTTAGGTTATTTCTACAGTTTTGTTATTGTAAATAGTATGGTAATGAACATGAGTGCATATATTCTTTGAAATTAATATTTTTGTTTTCTTCAGGTAGGAGATGAATTACTGGATCATATGGTAGAGCTATTTTTTAATATTTTCAGGAACTTCCATATTGTTTTCCATATGGGGTGGGCCAGTTTACATTTTAACCAAAGACTGTCATATAAACCCTGAAACCATAAAATTATAGGAAAATTTCTCAAAATGGATTAAAGGCTTATATGTAAAACTTGAAAACAAGAAACACAATAACAGGCAAAATAGTCCACAACATTGAGTTCAATAACGTCTTTGGGAACTCTACTACAACATCAAGGGAAATAAAAGCAAAAATAAACAAATGGGACTACATTAAACTGAAAAACTTCTACATAGCCAAAGAAACTATGATTAAAATGAAAAGATACCCTACTGAATGGTAGCAATATCTACACATTTATGTGCCCACCAAGGGGCTAATATCCAAGATGTACAAAGAACTCATACAACTCAACAAGAAAACAAATGACACAATCAAAACATGGGCAGAAAGTTAAATAGACATTTTCTTAAAGAAGTACACAGGGCCAGCAGGCACATGAAAAAATGTTCATCATTACTTATCAGCAAGTAAATGTAAATCAAAACCACAAGATACCATCTCACTCATGTAAGAAGGACCCTTGTCAAAAATGACCAGACACAGTGTTTGGAGGTATAGAGTAAAAAGAGGCCTCATATGTTCTCATTTTTTTTTAATATAGAGATGTTTTAAAGCACATTATTAAAAATGGATTTATATTTTAAAAATGAAGTTAATAGCTTCACTAAAAGTATATTTAACTCAGGCAAAAAAAAAATATGAGTTGGACATATTTTAGTGAGCCTTTATCATTTGCATTTCTTTATAACCCAATTCAGTTTATAATATTTTTATGATCATACGCAAATATTTGCCTTTCATTATAACATGTGGGAGTTTATTTCTCTTAGTTATGTTCATTAACTAAATATGCCATGTAAACTTAGCAATTTTACTACTGAATGACGCATAGTAAAACCATGAGCTCCTCAGATACACAAAGTGAAATTGCCTTATTTTGAATCCCTGATTCATTACTTTCTACTGGAAAAATATCCTCCCTGTGTTTTTTTCTCATTTGTAAAATTTGTAATATACAATAATCTAATTTACTTTATAGTTGATAGAATTTTTCAAAGTGTTACTTAACACTTACATAAAATAATACCTGATACAAAGTGCTGAATAAGCATTGGTTATTTTATTACTGAAAGTAAAGATCATGTTTCAGGCATCTATTTCAGTTCCTAATAATGTCTGATTCATAGTAGGTGTTGTAACTATAAGAAAGAATAAATGCATAAGAAAGAGTAAATACACTTGTCTTAACACATTAAAAAAAAGAATAAATCCACATTATTCTAACACTTTCAGGGACAAAATACAATATCAAAACTCTAAGTTCTTAAAAGAGAAAATTATATGAATGATGGCATTATCTAAATCTGATTAACTTCAACAAATATGAGCTACATGTCTGGCTTAGATTTTTCACTTACCCTTCTAAGTCATTTAGACACTAAATATGGGTGCCTGCAGACTGAACATGATATTTATCATCTTTCTTGTAAAGTTATCATGTTTTCACAAGTAAAGTAAGTGCCACCAGTTTATACATGGCACATCCTTGAATCACATTTTATTCAAAGTCATTTTGTTATAATATTGATGATTGAAAAAAAGAAAAATATGATTCCCAGCTGGGGCCACTGTCTGTGAGAAGTATGCACACTCTTCCCATGTCTGTGTGGTTTTCTCTGGGTACTCTGATTTTCTCCCACATCCCAAATATGTGCATGCTATATTCATTGGTTGTCGCCTTGCAGGGGCAACAACTTTGGGAGCTATGCAGGACAGAGGAAAAATAACTTAAAGTCCAAGTAGAGAGAGCAATAGAAAGAGAGAACTAGAGAAGCTTCATCTCTGGAGATACAGTGCCTTTCCACATGGCAAGTCTTACATTTATTTGAGGGTCAGATTCAGGGAAGGTGAGTATATCCATGGAAGCATGTGTGTGCTGAGGATGTGGATGTTGGGATGCATAATAGTTTGACACAAACTAGGGGAGAATGAATAGGGAGTGTTGCTGGGGTGGTTCCATTGTTACTGCTGGCCAAAGCATTGTATCTCTAGTCCCTAATTACACTTAGCTTCCTGTCAAAGTGGTCTAGCTGGTTATGCTAATCTGGCCATAATGTCTGCCTTCTGTTTTCAGCAAATATCCACATTCTAAGACTTTTGTCCTGGCCAGAGGCTCCCTGCCTGACTCTACATTTAGCTTAACTGGAAGCAACTTTGGTCACCACGCAAAATCCCAAGAACGAGGGAGTTGGGGGATCCATAATTGGTGTATCTAATGTTAGAGTCAGAGTTTATGTCTAAACTTAGCTGACTGAAACTTGAAAAACGACCTACAGGCCTTATCTAGTAGGTCAGCTGGTCCCATACCTTAGGCTCTCCTGGGCAGTTAAGGGCAGGGCAGATGAAACAATGTTATCTTACAATGTGCACCCAGGTATGGGGCAGAAGCCTGAGCCCACCCAAAATGGATCTCCTGTAAGTTTAAATTTTTGAAACATGTCTCTCTTTAAAGCTATTTGCTGTGCTCATTGCGCGGGCTTTGATCTCTCAGCCTATTGGCTAAATTGGCTATAAAAGCTCACCCCTACTTCCTCTCGGGGTCGATTGTCTCAGCCAGACCTGCGTGTCACGGTTAAGCGGTCGGCCCCAGCATGCTGGCGTAACTAAAGCTCTACATGACCATTGCAGCCCTGTGTCTGCTCCTTGTTCTTTTGGGGTGCCCACGGAAACTCGGTACTTTACACTAAATAGTCCAAGGCTGAATGAGAGTGGGTGTCTATATGCATATGTCCTGTGATACAAGGACACCCTGTCCAAGTCAGCCACCTGTTTTGTAGTCTCAGCTTCCAGAATAGTCTCTGGCCCTCAATAACCTTAAACTGTGATAAACAAGTTGGAAAATGAATGAATAAATACAAGTTGTTCGATATTAGGAGTGTTTTAGGTATGCAGTAAGAGGTTTTTTTTGTTTTCTAACCATAAGTATGCTGTAGAAACAACTCTTATTTATATCATTCTATGATAAAATTGGTTTTGTTGTCATTTCACTTGATAGTTTCAAAGAACCTATCTGTAGAATTACAAGGAGTATAAAATCCCATTAATTGAGATATTTATAGGAGAATAAATGGATATAAATTTTGGATAGCAAAATCAATTGTATTCATTTTATCTGGGATAATAAACTCTTACTCCCTTTTATTGAATTTTTTTTAATATCCATAAAAACACCTCTGGCTAATTTGGTTTGTGTCATGCTTCAGAAAAGTCATAAAGGTCATTTATGTATATGATCTTTAATTTTTTTACATTAAATTACAAGAGAGCTACTCTTTAAATTTTTGCTTGGCAGTAGGTAATTAAACAACGACAGATTATATACCTGGCAAGTTAATAAGCTTATATCAGGCTTAGATTTTGAAGTGAGATTTGTGTCTAGGTCTCCAATTGGAGAATTATTAGTATTTGCAGTTAAGTAAAACAGATTAGTTATAAGAAGAGGGTGGAGAAAAGTGGGTAAAGGTAAGTAAAGGAGTATAATTTTATTTGTTGGTAGGACTCAAAAAAGAGAGTTGATTAGAGTTTCTACTAATATATCATTGAATTATATATCCATAAGTAATTCAAACAAGCATAATGTAAAAAGCAGTAAGATTTCATGTAGAAATGATGTTTAAACCACGTGAGTAATGACAATATCAATCCTGGAAAATAAACCTATTCTCATCTCAGTAAGCCTTGTCTGGAAATAATATGGCATCATCATGAAAAGAGAGATTTTGCTCTCTAATGGTGAAAAAAAAAAGATACTACATAGGGAGAGTACAAGAGTACAGGAACTCCTGGTGCTCTCTTGGATTAATGGAGAAGTAGGTTAGACTTGGGAGACAACGCTGCACTGAAATTCAGTCATAAACTGTGTGTAATTACCATCTGATGCATGTCTATATTCAAATGAACATTTCATGATGTAATTTTAGATAGTAATACAAAAATTAGCATTAGTGTGAAATCTTGTAATCTATTCCATCTTTAAAAGTTTCACCACTAATTTTTTTGGATTTTTTATTTCATATAAGTCTATGAAAATAATAGAGGATTCAACTATAGTGATTTAAAATAATAAAATTACTAAGACTACTAATTTCTTACATAAAATAATAAGTACTGAGTAAAATAGTAGCAGACTCATAAAATGGTTCATTGATGATATGAGGGATCTAAGTCCCTTCTGTTTTCCTTCTATTGTGTCTTGATTTTCTTTTATTAGAAGGTAGCTGCTGTTTGTCCAGCCTTTCCATTTTATTTTTAATTAGGAAGAAGATAAGCTGAAATCATTTAGTAAAAAAAAATCAGCTTTACTATTTATGAAGGAACATCCTATCCCATGCATTTTTGAATAACCTTTTGTTTTCAAACTGGCTAAAATGGCCATTATTTGCAAGAATTGATGGGTATGTGGTAACACATTTCTGAAGTGAATCCCAAGATCTCTACCTCTCAATGATGTATAAACCTATAAATTTTCCTTCTCTATGACTTGTGACTAATGATGTTAAAGTAATTCTCTTGATCGTTAATATGACTGTAGGGTAAGTGCATTAATCTTGCTTTTTACACAACTAACATTTGTGGCTATCACCTGTGGCCTCAATTGTGTTAATGCAGGAGGTGCTTGAGAGTGTGGGTGCAAGGCACACATACCTGATCGTGGACACCTGGAACAAGGGTGTATGCGCATGTGCAAGTGTGCACAGCTGAGCCTAGAGTCTGGGATTTAAGGGTGGCATCACTGAGAGATGGGTGGTGACTATAAGGAAGATAAGTGGCATGCTAATTGAAGGGGCTAGACCAATCCGAGAGAGAGAGTGAGAGAGAGAACGCCAGAGAGAACCCAAAGAAAGAGTATAAAGATTTGTGGGGAGGATTGGGAGGCTCTGTTTCCTGCCTGTCGCCAAGTCCACCCTTGCCTGCCAATGCCTGCCTCTTTACATGCCAGCCTCTCTGACTTGTGTGCCTGCATCCCTGGTGTGCCTGTTTAATGCCCTAATAGAGCATTAAAGCTTGAAAAACCCACTGGGAGCTCCTGGACTATATCCCTTTGCTCAAATCCATAGTGAACCTGCCCTGTGCATGCTGGCACAACTGACTAGTATTAGACTAGAGAAAACTTCTCTTGCTGACTTTGAAAAAGTGAGTGCCATACTGTGGGGACGATCTGGGTGATTTCTGAGATCTAAGAGTGAGTAAGAATCATCAACAAATCGGAACCTTGGTCTTACAACCATGAGGATATAAGTTCTACCATATGGTGTATGAGCTGGGAAGAGGTCTGCACTCAAGGTAAGACCATAGTTTGATCAAGGTTTTGACTCCATTTTTTGAGATACTAAGCAGAGAACACACTTATGAAGTCTATATTACAGACTTACAAGCAGGACATAATAAATGATGGCATTTTAATTTTTTAATTGTTATGCAACACTAGATTACTAATGCAGAAATTCATTATTTTAATCAGACACATTGCTGCCCCAACAATATTGCTTGTTCAGAAGTAGAAAAGCAGAGATGTTGGGAAGGAAGCACCTATATCTATAAAATAGTTTGCACATTTGACTATCTCACTGATGTATGCTCAGCCAAATCATTATCCATTAGTGAAATTTTCTTTCATTTTTAAAATAGTTATTTATATTTAAATATCATGCTCTTTTATCTTTTTTCTCTGACATATTTTCTTTTTAAATTTTTACCAAATGTACAGAATGAGTTTTCTTTAATGCTGTGACATTTTTCATTTGTCCCACTCATTTATATTCTACTTACTTGTTATTCAAATATAGAAAGACCTGCAGCTAAAATAATGAGTTAAATGGTATATGAATGGATGAATGCAAAATTAAATGAATTATTGAATGACAAAGGTCGGCCTGTGATATTCATAAAATTGCTAAGTCAGTAGTTACCCACTTGGGTAGATAATCTTTATATATGTTATAAGAACTTTAGTAGTGTCTGATTTCATGCTATAGTTTTGTAAATATTTTAATAAACAATACTCTGAAGTGGTTATTATAAATAGCTTTAGAAGAAGCTTTGAACTAAAGACAACATTTGCTCTCTTTATGAAGTTCAGCAGATATACTTTTGACTCTAAACTTAGAAAGGAATGTCTAACCTCTTAAGCAGAAATGCAGCTGGAATTCATGTAGCGGTTAATGTAGGGCACCCACCAATTTAATTATTTTACTCACTTGAATCCTGCTGAATGAGCCTAGTACCTGGGGTTAATCACATATCAGTGGGAAAGAATAAGACACATGTGCAGGTACAGCACTACAGGTTGGTAGGTGATTGTATGAGTTATAAGTTCTGCCCTGCCCACAGGGTGGCAGAGTCAGTGAAGCATTCAGCCATTGAATTTTCTGATGTTTAAATGACTCACATACTACTCTGGTCAAATTAGCCTTAGGGATTTCTTCTGTCACTTTGCCTTAAACAAATACATCTTTTTAAATTTTTTTTAAGATGGATTTTTTTCTACAGATTTCCAAAGGCAGTCATTTACTTTCTTCATTATCTTTAAAAGAAAATAACAGACAATCCTTGTTGACCCCTAGAGGAATATTAAATCAGTCCTTTTCACTGCTATTTAATTCTCAGTTTTCACCAAATACAAATGCAGGGAAAAATATTTTATTGTAAGTGCTGGAAAACTGCTCGGTTCCAAAACATTTAACTCTTTCTCATAAAATACCATTTATGGAAAATATGGTATATGTTCCCTAAAGTTTTTATTAAATGAGCTGCATGGCTTATTAGGTCAAGGGCAGAATGAATGAAGTCTACTCATGCACATAAGAATAAAAAAAATAAAGCTGACCAATTCCAGAACAGTTATCAGATACAAATACTGACACAGAATGTCAAACATTGTTATTAAATAAGAAAGATTACTTTATATTTAAAGAAATTTTTCCTGGTAGAATTGTTAAATGTGTTCTGACTAAATATGTGTCATCTTAAATGATTACAGGGAATTATAATATTTGAGAGATTGAGGGAAATTATTAATCCTTAATTTTCACTAAGGTATAAGTTGGTTAAGGATAGAAAACTACTTGGAAATAAAGCTTGTGATGACAAGTGTTAAACCCAAGTAACCTTTTTTTTCACTCATCACAAAATATGCTGACTATAGCTAGATAAAATGATTCATGTTTTGGATATGATATGTAATTCTCAATTTTGCTTTGTCACACAAAAAGAAAAGCAAATAGATAAGTGATGGAATTTTTCACTTAAAAAACTGTGATCAGTTCAGGTTGGTTTTACAATGTCTATTTAATTACCTCTCAACTGCAGACATTAAAATTGATAATCAACATAGCCTGTATTTTCCCCTCTATTCACACCTTGGCATTTTTGTTATGTGTTATCACATGACTATGAATAATAAAATGTGAGTAGAAATAAGATATGCTACTTAGGAAGTATCTAATTGTTGATATTTGGTTTTCCATTTCATTCTCTGCTATTTCAACTGGGAAGGTCGTATATTATAGTCTACTTAGTTACAGTATGGTGGAGTTGCCATCAGCCTGGATCACTAACTCACTGCTGAGAAAGCTGTTGTCCTGGACATTTTCCAAGTCCACAACAGATCTGAAGTTAATAAGACTTTTTTTTCCAGTGTGACTAAATTTTAGGATTTTGGTGTTACTACAGCATATACTATCCTATTCTGACTGATAAATTATCAATTCTCTTTATGAACTTTTTGACTCTCGAGGAAACAACAAACATGACATTATTTTCACGCCTGGGAATTATGTTAGGAAATTTTCCCCTCTCCCAGATTTATCTGAAACTAAAAGAAATATGACTCCTGTTTTTAAAATTATTTAGAATTGTATACACTATCAATATTTAAGTGTATCATATGTTTTATGAATTGCATTGCTGATAATTTCAACTTTAGCTGAGTATCACAGAAAATACTGACAACTGATAAATCAGGTTTTGCAATTTAATTTGCATGATTTTTTTTTCACTACAATTCTTATATATTTAGCTGAAAAAATACCTTTAATCAAACCAAGCAAATTCTTAGTGATTGCTCATGGAGGGGTTTAATCTTCTCACTTAT
The DNA here is from genome assembly GCA_019455555.1 of Galemys pyrenaicus. NCBI lineage: Eukaryota > Metazoa > Chordata > Mammalia > Eulipotyphla > Talpidae > Galemys > Galemys pyrenaicus. The sequence goes on along the minus strand of JAGFMF010011574.1, from coordinate 6,143,098 downwards.
TCATTGATTTTTTTTCATTGAGACCCTATTGTGCATCAGGAATCATTTGTGATTCAAGATACAGCTGTGTGAAAAACTGACAAATCTCAAAGTTCATGTGCTTATGCCAAATTTGTCTTTGATTACAAGAACTGTGCCAGACCAAAAGAATTTATTCCAAATACTCCAGAGAAAGAAAATCCATTTGAGGTCACATGTTTCAAAAGCATAAAGTCAACCATTCCTCCTCTCTTGTACCTTAAAATGTTTCTTATAGCAACTGCTTCTGTACACACATGGAGTTGAATCTGGATGATTCAGCCTTCTGTTCTTGAAAAAGTTTCAAAATTAGAAGGGGTAGACACTGTTTTGAAAGGTTTTCAATACTCATTCATTTTCCATCCATCGCCTAGGTAAAACTGAAATTAAATACTAAGAATTCATTATCCTTTCAAGGGCCTACATTACTGTGTTTACCAAGAGTCATTTCATGACATTCTCTTCTTCAAATTTTTTTCTTTCATAATAAGAAGTTGTTTGTAGAAACCTTTTGCACTTGTGTTCATATTATCACTTGCTCTGTAATTCTTATCTTTTTATCAAATTAATTTTCCTTGCCATCTAGAAACTTTACTTACGTAATAGGTGAGACCAGTATCCTTTGTTAATGTTGCAATAAGTCCCTGAGCATACCTTTATCAAAACACTAACATAAATGAAACCATTCACCAACTTAATTTTTTTCAAATTTAGGAATTTTTGTTCCTACTTTTAATAAAAATACCTAGACATAATTGTCAGTAAAGTTAGTAAAATTTCTTATTTTAAAGATAAAATATCACTGAGGTGCAATAAATTCTGGTTACCATTAGTTATTCACTAGGTATTCTAACATAACCAGTAAAGTATATTTTGACTATTACCCAATTCTGTTATACTTTATGAGATGATATAATTGGGAATGAAGAGAGTATATATTATAGCTGTAAATTATAGGATTTGCATCTAACTTCTGATAATTTTATGACTTTGAGAAAATATTTTACCTCATTTTTTTTTCCTGCACAATTGGAATAGCATCTAACCTGTAGAGCAGGCCTCATAAATAAATGTGAAAATATATATGCTCTAAACTATATTAGTTTATAAACTTAGAACAATGTATATTTACATAAAACAAGAAATAAAATAAAAAGTAGTAGTCATACTACCCCTAATTCTAACACATCTACCTCTACTCTTTAATTCTTTCTATTAATATTTTCCATCAACTATTAAATATATTATATAAAATATAAAATATCTTAATACACTGCCATCAGATGCACATAAAAACCTTTTAGGTAAGCATTAACAATATTATTGTTTACAATCTAAATTTGCTTTCTATGAGATTTCAAAATCGTATATGAAAAATGAATTATTTAATTTAACTTGAATAACTCTTTGAAGTCAATTTTCTGGAGAAAAAAATAACTTGAGAAAATCTTATATGGACCAGATTAATTAAAAGCCCCATATAATAATTGGTTATCACACTATTTGTAATTATTCTTCCTCAATAAAGTTTTAACTAGTAGTAGATCTGAAACTTCTGACACTTGAGTCACACTATACTCTGACCGTACCATCCCATCCCACTCTTCACCTGACTCAAAACCATATCTGTAAGTATCCCATTAAAATCCATGCTTATGGTGAGACTGTCCATTCTTAACCCTTACTGACCTTTGAAAAGCTAATTCACTCATTTAGTCATTCACATTCATTCATTCATCTATGCATTCTTCCATTAATCTTTTATTCAATTAAGTGTTTATTGAACATCTACTATATGTCAGATGCTGACTTTAGACATTTAAGATAAATTTGTGACTGAAACTTGTAGATCACTGTTTTTCAGTTTATATTATGATAAGTCTTTACTATTTAATTACAAATTCAGTAGTTTTTTGCTGTTTGTACCAAAGTAATTATGATACATGGTGTATGTTCTATAGCCATTGCATTCCTTGGAATACTCACAAGGTGGCAATAACATGTCCTTGTTCCTATGGAACAGCTCTTGAAATTCTTGAATACAATTGTGAATATATTACAGAGGCCAGAAAACTAACCTGTTGACTATGTTCTTTGGGATCGCTCAAATGACACTGTGTAGACCAGGACATTAAGGACTGCTTTGATAAGAGGTTCACTAGCATCATTAATCTCAAATGTCACTATTCAGTATTGGTCAGGACATAAGATAGGCAATACCTTTACAAAATTGGGTTTTCTTTTTACAATGAATATGACAAGGTTTTGAAAATATTAGAGGTCAGATAGATATGCTTAACTGTTAGAATTAAGGTGGGCAAAATTATTTAGAGATTCAGGGATCTTAGCACATGACTTCCTGGAACAAAATACATGGACTTTGAATAAGGAAAGTTTAACTTTATAGTCAAAAGGATTCCTGAATGGATAATCGGGACATTAAATGAAGCCACCCAGAAAAATATTCAAATTTCCCTGTGAGGTCAGGTTATGTATGAAGTTTTCAGTCTAGAAACTATTGGCTAAAGAAGAGGATGAGACCCCAAGAGAATGAACAACTAGGACACACTGGATAGTATACATACTATCCAGTAATGACTTCATAGTCATCCTCAAAGAGACATATAAACATTTACTCAGTTAACAATAGCCACAGAAAAAGGAAATCTCCAAAGTTGTTTGATGACTATAGACAGTTCAGTTTGACATCGATAACATAGAATACAAACCATCATCATGGTTTCTTTATTAGGATAAGAATTGATAGGAGTCAAATTATAAATTTATTCCTTGTCATTGTTGAGACCACAATGAACTTATTCATTCATGGATTTGTGCATTTGAATTTTAGGCAATGAAAATATTTCAAGGCTGTACTAATTTGAAACATTTCTACCTGTGCAAATAAGGTTACCTATTTTCCATAAAATGTTATAATTAGAACAACTTACATCAAATGTCTATTGTATTGAAGGGGTCACTGTTTTAAATGCTTAGATTCAGTATTTATAGGAAGTACAAAAATTTACTTGAACTTAAAAGTCATAGCAAATATACATCTTTTTATGGTGGTAACTTTCTGGGCATTTATTGCAAGAAAGATTCAATTGGTGAAATCTTGATTGAGGAATCAAATTCATTAGGTACTAATGAATGACATCAGTGACAGAGATCAAACAGAATGGAGATATTAATTTAGATATAAATAATGAAATAAATGGGAATTTTTTATAAAACCTTTACACAAAAATAACCATATGGACTCTGATGAAAAATACTAATCAAAATGGAAAATTATGGAAATTATAAAGTATAAAATAGCTCAATAAGTAGTAAATATTGAATTTTTTATAAAAGTCATATTTGTTATTTAAAATAACAAAATAAGTTTAATAATTTAGCTATGAAAAGATATTAAACACTCACATACCCTTATGGATACTTCAAGAGGGACAGCAAGCAGATTTATTTTGTTGTGGGAGTAAGGAGTAAGGATGAATACTGTACAGTGTGGACAGTATGAAAATACCTAGGACTAGAAGTGTATTTTATTATACTGTTGAATTATTTACTATCTGCAGGTGTGAAGTAAGAGTTAATTTAGTGATGCTGATGGATTTCTTATATCTTAAATGTAAACTAATTTTCATTCAAATTTAATGTTAATCTGATTTTGGGGCCTCCCTGGTGATACAAGTGGTTGTCTCAGCACTATCAAGGTATCAGCAGCCATGAGTTTGATCCCTGGCCAGGGAGCTAACCCACATAGCAGAGCAGACCTCTCCTGTTTTGCCTGCAGTGTATTTCAATAGATCTACCTGTTCTGCTCCCCACTCAGTCTCTGGTGAATCCTCTCACCCACTCCCACCTTCTTGTACCTCTGGCCTATACCCCAGTTTGTTTATGCACACATAAATAAATAAAAATAAATCTTTAATATAATGTTATCCCGATTTTCTATTTCATTCAAAGAATAAAATAGTACTAATACATGAATGTAAGCAAAAAGAAGAACTTAATAAGTTAATGTCTAAAAAGTTTCAGTTATGCTACATGAGTTAGTTTTAGAGATCTGGGATCCTATGACAAAAAACCCATAGGGTGACTTAAATGACAAACATTTCTTTCTCACAGTTCTGGAGACTGGAAAGTTCATGACAAGACACTGACAGATTTGTTATCTAATAGTATTCTGCTTCCTCGTTCATAATTGGCTATCTGCTTATGTCCTCACATGAACTTTTTGATTTATATGAATTATATAAAGTTTCTTTTATATTAACCCCACGATGGCTTCACCTTTGTGAACCAAAGGCCCCATCCAATACAATGATGTTACTGTCTCAACTCGAGTTTAAAAGGTCACAATATTTTTTTTAAAAAAAACTACCCATACACATCAAACTTGGCATAGATCTTTTCCTGCAAGTGTCTAGATATTATTTGGAAGAATTAGCTAATTTTTATCATTCCAAACATGACATTAAATAATATGTAATCATACTAAAATATGCATCATGTGGTATAGTTATGTAATTAAGAAATATAAAAATAGTTAAGGTTCTTTTGCAGATATAAACATATTTCATATCTAAACATCCATGATGTTTTTCATTAGTCATCAGAAATCATATAGTAATATAACAATTCTAATTGTTATTTTATATTGGACATATTAAAAGATTGAGGGGAAAAGCATTCCCAAAATTGTTTGTCCCTTAAAAAAAGGCAAAATAACTATAATTTTTTCTCATTAAATTCAAAATGGAAAACTTATTTTATATAAATTAATTTAAAAATTTGTAATATTGAACAAAAACATTCCAAGTAACATGATAATGACATGGTATTTTATAATAATGTTTTGAATACAATAAAGCCTTCTACTATAATTATTTGCAATGACAAAAATTTTCTTTTAGATTCACATTTATTTTCTTCTACTTTCATAAGGTTATAAATTTTATTACTTCAAAATTATTTAAAATAAGTATCTTCATGTATAAAAAATAATGCCAATTAGTATTTCAAAGCATATATCTTATTTTTTTTAATTTATTTATTTATACATACAAGAGATGGGATACAGGCCAGAGTCCAGGGAGGTGAGAGGATTCACCAGAGACAGAGTGGGGAGCAGAACATGCAAACTGACTGAAACACACTGCTGAGGGCAGCAGTGGGCAAGGCAGGAGAGGTCTGCTATGCCATGTGGGTCCCCTCCCTGGCTGGAGGTAGGGATTGAACTCATACTGTAGTGTCCCCGGTTTGCCTCATAGTGCGTTGCTTAACCCACTGCACCATCAGGGAGTCCCACAAAGCATATATCTTAAAGGCAATATATGAGATAACATTTGGAATTGCTTTTTTCCACATGAGTGTACTATAGTTGAAGAATTTAATATTTTAAAGGTTATATGAAGTTTGAAAACTTATAAATTATTGGTTGTGTTAAATTTTTAATCATGTATTTTTAAATTCACACTATTAAGAAATAACAACCTGATACTATGTTTAAGCACCCTCACATCATAAATATAAATTTTAAACTATTGGCAAAATTATTCCATTGATTTGTTACATAAAATTAGCTGACCTACAAAAACCAAAATGTGTTTGTACTCCCATGAAAGATATTAAGGGACAAAAAGTGTTTTGGTGAAGAAAACACTTTAAGATTTGTTTTTATTTGTGCATAGTAATAACTGGGGTGTTGACCAGAGGTGTGGAGTAGGGATAAGGTGAGAGGATTTATCAGAGAGAGAGAGTGGGGAGCAAAATAGGTGAATCTACTGAAATACACTGCTGAGTGGAGTAGCAGATGAGGCAGGAGAGGTTTGCTGCACCATGTGAGTTAGCTCCCTGGCCAGGGACTAAACTCATGCCACAGTGGCTGGTGATAGCTTGATAACTCTCTTTAATTCCTGCGCCACCAGGGAGGCCCAGAAAACAATTTTATCAGTTAATTTTTCACATTTGAGAGAGTATATTTTAGTTTAGCTTTTACTACTGTTTCATATTTCTTTTTACTCCTCCTAGTCACTCTTTTCAGTGACTCATAAAACATTAGTGACTGAGTAAAAACATTGACCAGTCCTCAATCTATATTGTCCCACTTTCTCTATGTATTATTCCTTTGGAAGATATTACACATTTCCAGAGTTTTAATTATTATAACTATGACACTGAATTCCTGGCCATAAGTGTCTATAGGTATTGTACTAAATTCTATCTTAGATTTGCTTTTCTGCAGAATGTAAACTAAAACATTTGATGATTACAAAATGTTGAAAACAGGCATGTGTGTACTTACACATATTATATACTATATAATAGCATATGTATGAAAAATGAATCTAGAGCTTAAGATACATATTTATCCATAAATGTAAAATAGTTCTTCAGAGAATAGAAAATATATTGAAAAAAATGTTTAAACATATCAAAACATCTAAAACATTACTGCTGTTTATTCATATCTAATAAATCAGAAAATGGTAATTATAATGCTAACAAATATTATATTTGACCAAGTAATTCATTCTTTTTTTTTAGATTTATTTATTTATGCACACAAGAGCTGGGGTACAGGCCAGAGTTGCAGGAGATGAGAGGATTCACCAGAGACAGAGTGGGGAGCAGAACAGGCAGACTGACTGAAACACACTGCTGAGGGGAGCAGTGAATGAGGCAGGAGAGGTCTGCTGTGCCATGTGGGTCCCCTCCCTAGCTGGGGATCAAACTCATGCTGCAGTGGCCACTGATGCTTCATAGTGTGTTGCTTAACCCCTTGTGCCACCAGGGAGGCCTAAGTAATTCATTCTTAAAGGATAGAGTGGATTTATAAAATAACAAATATGAGAGGTGACAAACATGTAATTTCCATTTTTTCCATTTGTTGGACATCAAATTCAGACCTACGGAAGGAGAAACTTTAGCTAAAAGTATCACTGGTATTGAAACAGGGGCAGAGGAGAATCCCACCAGAGTTGCCAACTGAAACAGGAACAGAGAGGGCTCTGAGCCCAGAGAGTCCCCAAAAGACCAAAAGGATACAAACTAGAATCAAGGGCTATAGCAAGAGGGGTTATAGCCTAACAGAGGAGAGTGCTTGATACAGGTCACTGTTTATGGGTTCTCACCCATGCACAATTGCAAGAGACCTCAGGCTACAGGAGCAAAACCATGGGGTTTACTTAACAGGGGCAACAAAAAGCTTACTGTAGCCACAAGTGGCTTGCTGCTGCATCCAGATAGCATCAGTGATGGTTGTCATTGGTCACCAGGAATGCTGGACAGCACTGGCTAGTAGCGATATCCACCACTGGTCCTGCAGAGGTGGTGTCAAAGATACCCAGTGTTTGTGAGTTTTTGGGTTATATCAAAAACAAACAGCAATTTGAGACACCTGGCCCAGGGCCTTTGGTGCTCCTTTCAGTCAGTGTCAGGAAAAGGACCAAGGCCCAATCTCTGTCAGAGTCCTTCAGCCTCTCTACCCTTCTCAAAGGGTGGCTGCTGAATGCTTCCCTTTTTCTTTCTTTGGAGGCTAGAACCATCTTCTCTTCAGAGGCTGGTATTGTCCTTCCTCTACAGAGCTCTCTTCCTCTGCAGAGGCTCTTCCTTGGGGCTGCTGCTTCTTCAGGGCCCTCAGGGTCCCTCTGACCCTGACTTATATATACTTTAAGGGGCCCCACTTACCAGTCTGATTGGACCATTTTTCAATCCTGTGACTGATTGGTCTATTCCATAAGCTAGGAAGTACACTTTACATAAAAGGGCTCTGCCACAACTGACTTGTGATGAGAGGCAGGATCCTGGTAACAAAGCACCAATTAACTCTTAACTCACACCTCATTGGTCCATTCCATGATCCAGGAAATATACTGTTACATAAAAGGTCTCTGATGAGCGACTGCCACAACTAACTTGTGGAGCAGCAGGGTAAGAGAACACCACCGCTCCTGCTGGCTCCCACCACTGAGACAGCTGGGTTCCAGTAACAGTTTGAAGGCATTACAACAGGAAAAAAATGTGTTGATCATAAGGTCTGCAAGTATCTGAGATGCTTCCTTATAAAAATAGAGGAAAGAAAGTTACAAAGGACAAGATGAACTGGAATGGTTGGTGTTATGTAGATTACAGTTGAGCATGAAACATTTTACCTGAGGTCATAAGATTACCAAGAAAGCATTTAAATGCTCTTATGCCTTCCTATGCTCAAGGATGGGCCAAAATTCTGGAACCAGGAGCAGGAAGGAAAGTTAACTAGAATTTAGTATAGATTTTGTTCAGATTAGTGGATATAAACAGTTCTGCTAATCATTTATAAAGTGAACATTACTATATTTTTTGAGAGCATTTTAACAATAGTCACCTAGTTTACCAGTCTTCGATTCACAAGTGGTAATGTACTGATTTGCCTGCACGAAATCACAAACACTCACACACACATACACACACACACACACCTATAAGAGATTAAAGATTTTTAAAGGGAAATTGGACTTTGGATGTATAATGATCTAAGTTTTGATTGGGTCAAATTTTGAAAACAATATACCAAGAACTCAAACTCTAGAAATTTAGTTGAAAGTCTCAATGTCATCATCATCTCCTGTGAGTCAACTCCTTTACGTTGACCAATAAGCATGCCATTTGAAATCTCTTTATCTCTCCCATTTTCTCAATTAGCATAACCTTTTTCTCTAAAGGTGTCTTACTCTCCAGCAAACTTACTCCTACAGTGGTTTCATGAGCCATGCATGATTCTTATTTGGGTTTTTATTCATGTCAACTGCTTTACCTCTTTTTTATTGAATCAGTTCTTAGTAACACAAAATGCATATTAAATATTAGTTAGTAAGCACTAAAGATACTTTTAGAGTAAAACAGGTCAGCATATACTATAACAACAACTACAGGAAAGTATAAATGTTATGTAAACATATTTCATCTCACACAAGTTTTTCATTCTTCCATGCCTTCATTTCTAAACTAATACGTATATCAAGTATTACATATAAAAATAGTTGTTTTCTCTACAAAAGTATGGAATTACATGGCTTTATACAGTATATATATACACATACAACTAATTGTTCAATTTCAGGAATGAGCCATTAATTTTATCTTAAAATATTCTAAAATTCATGACGGTTTTTCCTTAAGTTTATTTACATCGATTCCTTAAACATGTATTTTCCTAGAAAATTATTCTGAGTCAAAAGCAGCATTCTGGATAGTGAAGAACTTAGGCTCTGGGATCTCTCTAGTATGCAGACTACAGTCATTCCTACTAGTTTAGACAAATGGCATTCCAAAGGCACAATCTTAAAATATAAAATAGCAATGACTGATGTCAAGATGACATGAAAAACACAATTGAAATTCAATGAAATGGAACATAACATTGCAAAACAAATTCACCCTCAGATTATTTCTGATCATTTGAGAGTATGACATGAATTTTGTACTCTAGCTGAGAGATACTGAAATACATATTTGACAACCCTGTGAAAATAGAAGTTAAATAAATCCAGGAATATCAAGGTTATTCTAACTTCAATTAATGCCTATAATCATAATTGAGAACAATGAATACCTAAAACCTAAGAGTCTTTAGCTTTTTCTGTCATTTGTTTAAAATATATTAAAATTATATATTATATAATATATATATATTTATATATGTATATATGGCCTCCCTGATGGTGCAAGGGGTTAAGTCACAGCTCTGCTAAACTATCCGCAGTCACTGCAGCACCAGTTCCATCTCTGGCCAGGGAGCTGAACCACCTGGAGAAGCAAACCTTTCCTGTCTCGCTCCTTCTCCCTTCAGAAGTGTTTTTCAGTCTGTCTACCTGTTCTGTCTCTAGTGAATCCTCTCCCTAACACTGCCCCCCACCCACCCAGCCCTCTGGCCTAAACTCTAGCTCTTGTATGCATAAATAAATAAAAGTTTTTTAAAAATCTGAATTCTGAAAATTATCATCCTGTGTTCTAAGCCATTTTTTGTGTGTGGTCAAAGTACAGACATTGAGGTTTTTATGTCATATCAAATTTACTGATTTTTTTTTATGTCTATCATAATGAAATGATCATGTGCCCTTGAAAAGAAGGTGTAATTCCATTTTTGTTAGAAACATGATCTATAAATACCAACTAAGAAAAAAAATCTGGTATAAACTAAATGTTGTGTGCCTTACAAATTCATATCCTAAAGCTTTACATTATTCCATATCCCTTACCAATGAGATGATATTTGGATATGAGGTCTTCAGGAAATAGTGTAAGATTAAGTTTTGAGGGTAAGGATTAGTGCCTTGTGACTTGATGAGTGCCTTTACAAGAAGTGAAAGTGAGAAAGAATATTTTTTTCAGTTACCTGATAACACAGAACACTTTTTGTTTGTTGTGCTCTATGATTATTTTGGGGGCTTCTTTAGTTCTATAGGTTAAATACTAGGTAAGAATTAAATATATAACAATGATGAAGGAAATGATAGATAGTAGTATTAAAGGACGGCGTGGTTTTGTGAAGCTGATAATTGATGGAGTTGGATATGAGCAGGAAAGTTAAAAAGATAAACAGTAGGAGAAGAATGATATTCCTAAAATTAAGGTAAGGCAGAAATTTCAGTTACTGTTTCTCAGGATCAACAGTAGTAGAGAGCAAATGAGAGAGTGAATGACAACAACATTATCAAAGAATGAGGAGATGGAAGAGACAAAGAAGAGGAGAAAGAAGGTAAGGGTAAGATTAAAAGAAGAAAAAACAAGGATTTAAAAATATCTGTTATGTATTATTTGCCAAAAATTGTAAAGAAGCATGGGAAGTAATAATCAATCAGTGATAAAATTGTTGATTGATAAGGGATAGCAATTCAGTTTTTGTTTGATGAATCTTTGTATATCTTGATGAATCTATATATATCTTTGATATACATAATCTTTATTATGTATATCATTATAAATTTGGTAAATTAGATGATTATTCCCAATTATTTGTCAATGTAACAGCAAGAAAGTTGATGCCATAAGTCATGTGACTTTCAGTGTCTCTTAGTAAGGGGAGAAGGTACCTAATCCATAGAAGTCAGGTTTTTCTAGGTGACTAACTTTGGCTAATATAATAATGATTACAGCTTCCAAATCTATGTTTTTTCTACTCCTGTGTTCCTGATAATCAGTGAATGACATATTTTTGATAAGAGCAATTCATTCAATGCCCATTTAAATAAACTAGTCAGTAAAGTAAGATAAAAAGGAGGAATTAATAAATTTTAGAAAAAGATACATGTGAAAATCAGAGTTAATATCAAGTATAATGCTGATTATTTTTTTCTAAGATGGGAAAAAAAAGCAAAAATCTTCATTCCATTTCCTTGGAGGTTTTATCCAGTGAATTATGTAAATAACTGTAATAGAAATTATTAAAAAGGAAATGTTCTATATAAAAACATACAGTATAATTATACTCAGAATATAAAAATGGTTCAAAACTAAAGTAAATTTAGCAGGATCATGAGCTACAAGCTCAATATAGGAAAAGTAATATATGGACTAGAAACAAAGGAATATAAAATGGCTTTTGTGCAGAGTCATTAAGTTGTTTCCAATTTGTGGTTACTGTGAATAAAGAGATTTCCCAAATGTTTTCAAAGTGCAGTAGGCTGAATCATCCTCTACCAAAGATGACCTATGACCACACTTTTGTCACTAGAACTTGTAAATGTTGCCTGATAAACCAAAATGACTTTTTTTCAACATAATGAATAGCGCTATGAGATGAAGAGATATTGTTCAATATTTTCAGGTGGTTCCTAAAATAATCATAGGGTCTTTATAAGAGGGATACAAGAGATTAGAATTAGTAGTATGAGATATGAAGTAGTATGTGAAGTTGTATGAGATGGAAGCAAGATTGGGGGAAGGTGTAAGAAAGGAGCAAGGAGTCATGGAAAACTGCTAACCCAAGAACCAGAAAAGACAGGAAATAAGTTCACCCAGAAAAAAAAGAAATTTTGATGCTACCTTGAGTTTAGATATCTGACTTCCAGAATTGTAAAAGAATAAATCTTTATTGTATTAAGCCACTAAGTATGTGATAATTTTCACAGGAGCAATAAGAAATTGTTACAGAAAAATTACCTTTCAATATGTTCACAGTCTAAAAACAACAATAATATGGTCATATAGAAATTTCCTTTTTGTATAGATCACATAAACCCTTTTGCACAGGAATATAGTGCAAGCAATTATGACAAAATACTTGACAGTGATAGTTTCACGTCAGCATGTTGTGTTTAGCAGATTACTTTATTAATATTTTCATAACATATTTTATATAAAAATATTTTATATTTTTATTTTTATGTATTATTATTTTATTTATATATTTTTATTATTACAAAAATTGGAAAAGGTGATAGAGAAGAGGAAAAAAATCTTACCTGTTGCTGTCAAGATCAAGAACACCTCATTGAAGAATGCCATTTGTACTGATGGAAAAGTGAAAACAAGTTTGTTAAAAAGAATGAAGGAATCCAAGATTCCTAGGGAGTAATTGGAAAATCAAAGCATGACCAAGATAAAAATGGACAGAGTATTAAGGGTTAGATAGCATCAGGCCTTGAAGACTATCATAAGTTATTTGAACTTATTTGAAATGGGTTGTGAAGTCATTGGGGAGTTTTAAACAAGGAAAAGAGAGTTTCTGATTTATATTTTATAAATTATTATACTTGATATGTGGTCTGCAGTAGATGAACTGACGTGACCATGGATAGAATTTAAGAGTCTCCTGCAGCACTCTTAATTAAGAAGAGATGGGAGTTGATATAGGACTGTGGCAGTGATGAGAAAGAAATGTGCACACGTGAACAATTTGGCAGGCTTTGCTGATGAATTAGATGTGGGACTTGAGGAATGGACCAGGAATAATCTATCTCTTCTGACAGTCTTGTGTTCTTCTTCTTTAATAAAATATAAATGAGATATTCTGGTTTATTGCAATTGCACTTTTGCTGTTTGCAGCAATGCGATGAAGGAATTCTTTTCAGTATTTTCCATATTTTAAAAGAAAGGCTAGTCTTTCTGTCAGTTTCAATACCCATAAAAAACTAGATGAAACAACAGTTTTACAAATTAAAATTTGTTAATATAGTCTATTCATGAAAGTTCCTAATTGACATTAGTACTCTGGCTCATTTTCTATTGGGAAAAATGGAACTAAAGGTAAAAGTTTAGCTAAAATGACTACCATAATTATATAAAATAATTTTAAATGGCTACAGTCTAATTAGTTCATTAAAATCATTACTATGTCAGTAAGTTGAACAGAAATTTGACATTTATTTAATAAACATTCTGAAAATTTTGATTGAAATTTCTTGAAGTAACTATATTCATATACTGCCAGACTGAGACATGATGTTGAACTACAAAAGGCAGTATTGTCCTACTTTATTACTGGTGGCTCTGCAAATGAGAAATTTCAAAAAAAAAAGGTATAATAATAGAGCTATGCATTCTTGTCCCTCCCAAAAATATCTTTAGAACCGAATTTTCCCTGTGTCTAACACTGTCTTTTGATAAAATATTCCTTGTCCTTTCTTTCTGAAGCTAAAATAATAAATGTAAGGAAAGAAAGAAGGGAGAGGGAAGGAAATAAGGTGGAAGGGATGAAGGAAAGGATGTCATATTAAAAATCAGAAAAAGGAGTACCAATTATTTGAATTAATATCTTAAAGTACTGAATAAACACAATGCTGTAACTTTTCAAAATAGCTGTAACATTTGTTTACAGCACAGTATATGATTTCCAAGTCATATCCTTCAGGGGTATGTAACATGCCACACCCACCACCAAGGCACCACCATAGTCCATTGTGTCCCCTCTCCACTGTGCTCTCACCATCTTCTTCCTCTTCTGGTAACCTCAATTCTATAGTCAGATTTTTAGATTTGTCTTTATCTCACTCTTTGTTTTTCTATATTCTACAAAAAAGTGACATCATATGGAGCATAACCACTCCAATTCCATCCATGCTCTTGTAAATGGCAAGAGTTTATTTTCTATATATAGTTGAGCAGTGTTCCATTTTATGTATAAATCACATCTTCCTAATCCACTCATCTGTCTTTGGGCATTAGGTTGGTTCCATAAGTTGGTTATTGTAAACAGTGCTGCAGTGAACATTGTGCATACTTACATTTAAATTAGTGTTTTTGCTTTCTTCTAGTAGAAACCTAGGAGTGGGATTGATGGATATATGGTAGATCTATTTTTATTTTGAGAACTCTCTATACTGTTTTGCATAGGAACTCGACTAGTCTACATTCCCACCCACAGTGAAGGAGGGACACTTTCCTTCATATCCTTACCAATACTATTGTTTCTAGTCTTTTGCTATGTGTCATAATCACAGTCGTGAGACAGTATTACATTGTGGTTTTGATTTGCATTTCCTGAAGATAAGTGATGATAAACATTTTTTCATGTTCTTATTGGTTATCTGGATGGTTTCTTTGGAGAAGTAAAACTATCTCTATTTGCAAAATGACATAAAAATATACATAGAGGGCCTCCCTGATGGCACAGTGGGTTAAGCAACGCACTGTGGGGCAAACTGCGGCCACTGCAGCATGAGTTCGATCCCTGCTGCCGGCCAGGGAGGGGACCCACATGGCATAGCAGACCTCTCCTGCCTTGCCCACTGCTGCCCTCAGCAGTGTATTTCGGTCAGTCTGCCTATTCTGCTCCCCACTCTGTCTCTGGTGAATCCTCTCACCTCCCTGAACTCTGGCCTGTACCCCAGCTCTTATATGTATAAATAAATAAATCTTAAAAAATATATATACATAGAAAACTGTGAAGACTCCACTAATAAGCTATTAAAATCATTAAATCAGTCCACTAAAATGGCAGGTTACAAAAACAATTTCTAAAAATCAGATATGTTCCTATATGCAAACAATGAGGTAGAAGAAATCAAGAAAAAATATGTCTATTACCTATGTTAAATAATTTATTACAGAACAGCACATTATTCCAAAACAGTTATCCAAAAATTTAAGAATTTAACTGTCATGGATTTTGAAAATGCATATATCTACATTCTACTTAAACCTATTATCTACTTTTACTATGTGAATAATGTCAAAGATTACATTTGCTCTCTGTTTTAATTTTTATTTGTCACCAAACTGTTTTGAAACTTAAGATATAGTGATACATGTATAGTGCTAGCATAGAATAATAGCCAATGGGCCTCATTTAGATTCTACCATAATTAGAATTTTGCCTATATTCGAAGTTGACTTTCTTTCCTATATACTGTAAAAACCTTTATTTATTAAAAGGTACACATTTACCCACATACACAACCAAAACATTATCTTGACCAAAACTAACACTAAACCTTGAGTTGCATTTAGTGTTCTGTTTTAAGAACATAGTGCTAGAACCTTTTTAAGAACAGTGATACAGTATCCTTACTTTTAATATTGACAGCTTCTCCTTACTTTTCTGTGTTGTAATTTTTTTGTCTTATAATTTTTAAATAATATAATAGGATAATATACTATATATTGTATATACTATACCATAATTATACTAAATAGTGTATAATTATATATTAAATAGTATATAATATACTATTTAAATAATATAATAGTATCAGGATAGTTCATAAATATTTAATTTCTTTATTACAAGCAAAAATCTAAGAGTAAATTAGTGTTTTTTTGGTCAAGATTCCACAATTAATACTAGTATTAACAAAGCATTACGGGCCTCCCTGGTGGTGCAGAGGGTTAAGGAACACACTATGAAGCAAATCGCAGTCACTGAAGCATGAGTTCTATCCCTGCCCCTGGCCAGGGAGGGGACCCACATGGCACAGCAGACCTCTCCTGCCTCGTTCACTGCTCCCCTCAGCAGTGTGTTTCAGTCATTCTGCCTGTTCTGCTCCCCACTCTGTCTCTGGTGAATCCTCTCACCTCCCTGGACTCTGGCCTGTACCCCAGCTCCTGTATGCAAAAATAAATAAATCTTAAAAAAAAAAAAAAGAACCCTGATAAAAGATAAGCTTTGGTTACCTATCAGATGTTAAATTAATACACACAGTAACTGAATTGGAGCCATTTAAAATAATTTGAAATGCAAAGAAACAATATACATAGGTAGACACCATGGTCAGATAGCTACAGTACAGAAAGTATCCTATTAAACAGTAAAGACCCTGTATAACTGTAGGGTAAGCAGAAGTCTGATGATCCAATATTGACATTGTTTTAGCTCCCCTCAGCAGTGTGTTTCAGTCAGTCTGCCTGTTCTGCTCTCCACTCTGTCTCTGGTGAATCCTCTCACCCCCTGGACTCTGGCCTGTACCCCAGCTCTTGTATGCAAAAATAAATAAATCTTTAAAAAAAAAAACAAAGCATTACATCTTTGATCTAGTTTGTGTGAAGCTTTATCTTATTTCCATTGAATTTTATCAATGCAAGTATGCATTTTAAACCACAAGTATAATTTTAACAATATATAGTAGATATAACCCTTGATATCTGACAATAGCTTCAATTGAAAATTGAATTCTATAGCAAGATTATTATATATATAACTATATTTATTAACATCTGATAATTATTATTGATATAATACTATGAACTACTGTAGAGTTAACACCCAGATTTCCTCAATGGCCCCAATAATAAATTTTAAGTTTCTTTTCTCTTTTCTCTTTTTTTCTTAATTTTGGATACAAAAAACAAAAACAAAAAAAAAATACCCCTTTCTTATTTTTCTGGGTATGTCTCTGTCTTTCTAGAAGTAATGATTGTGGGATATATCTGAGGTCTTAGATCATCATAGTTTGTTGTGAACTTTCAGCATTGTTTTCATAAGTCCCTTTGTCTATTTATTATGCTCTGCCAAAAGTTGGATCCTGTTATATCAGACACTTGTGTACAGAGGATTCTAGCCAGAATAGTGTTCTCCTATTATGAGTATTTTTGTTGGTAATTTGTGTTCCAGAATGTTTATACTATCAGAATTTCCCTCTTTCTCTTTACTTTTCCCACTCATATCTCTTCTGCATAGTTTTCAGCTTTGCTCCTATTTTATTTATTTGTATTCTGGATTCCAAGCTAACTTTTAACAGTTTTGTAAAGAATGAATGTATATTTTTAAAATATGTTTGTTAGTTTTGTTCTGAAGTTTAATACACACGCACATACAGAAAAATTCTATTGCTGTTCACTTATGAGTTTGTTAACCAAAACATAAATAAGATCTCTCTACCTTTTTAAACTTTAGACAAATGGGATGATACAGTACATATTCTTTGGTCTGGTTTCTCATGTTCTCTAGTCTATGAGTAATTCATTCAACTTTGTGCTAAATTTCTCATTCCAATTCTCTATAACATTTCATTATATGAATATGTTACATATTATTTATCCATTTTACTACTTTGAGCATTTATGTACTTTTAAGTTTGCTCCATTATGAATAATTATCTAATTATTCTTGCACCAGGTTTTGGTGAGTATATGAATATAAACCTAAAGTACAATGGTTTAGGCATAGTGTGTCTACTTCCTATTTCAGAGGAATAAATCTATTTTAGTAGAAACATTGTCCAAAATGACTATAGCAATTTCCTTTTCCATCATTGTGTAGGAGAGGGTTGTTGTATATCCTTGCCACTAATATTTCAATCTTTCAATTTTAGCCTTGCGGGTGTATGAGTAGTGGTACCCATTATGGTTTCATTTTTCATTTATTCACAATAATTTTCATCACTTTGTCAAATGTGTAGTATATTTTTGTGCTATTTCAGAAATTTTGTATGTTCTAGCACTACCAAAATGTTCCATATATATTTTTTCTTTGTTGTAATTAATCTGAAATTTTTTTGTGTATATGATGTAAGGTAGGGTTACAACTTTTTTTTCGTGTAATTAGCAACTGAATTACTACCAGTTATGAAGGAGCATGATTTATTCCTTGATAGTATTACATTTTCCCTCATCAGATGACCATTTACAGTAAGTATGTTTTTGGATTCTATTTTCTGCTATATTTTTTAAGTTTGTTAAACATGTCTAGATAAAAATTTTAGCTGATATACTTTCATGGCCAGTATTGACAACTGGTAGAATAGCTTTTGTCCATTTCATAATTGCCATGACTGTTCAAAGGTCTTCATGTATCTATGTTAATAATGATTTGTACTATCTAGCAGGGAGGGTATACGTTCAAAATGCTATCCAATTGGAATTTGTTTCTATTGCAGTCAGTATGGAATGAGAACCACTGTGCTCACATCTTTAACAATAATTAATATAGTCAATTTTTATGTAATTCTATCCATTGTAATGTATAGTGATATTATATTGCTTTAATTTGCAATTCCCCAAAGATAATGTTGAACATTTTTCATATTCTTTTTTCATATGTGCATCTTCTTTAGTGGGTGTTTGTTCAGCTACATAGCCTATTTTAATGGGGTAATTGTTTTGAAATTGCTGAGTTTAAAATTCTTAACATATTTTTCATATGTTCTTATATGAAATTGTTATAACTAGTCTTTTCATTTTTTGTAATATTATGAATTTTATTTTTTAACTGCAACTTCTAATTGTTGCTTTTAAATATCTAGAAAAACAACATAACTTTCGTAAAAAAAAAAAAAAGTCTGCCCCTACTATATACTTTTATTGGCAGTAGGATTTTTATGATGATTTTTAGGGATTTTCTACAGAGATAGTTACGCAATTTACAAACCAAGACAATATTGTTTTTCCTTTGTTAAAGCCATATCTATTATTTACTTTTCTAATGCTCTATCTAGTTGTTCTCATTGGAAAAGAGTGACAAAGGAAAATAAAATTACTCTGTTTATGATATTAGGACTGAAGTATCCATATATCATCATTAATTTTGTTGACTCTTGTATTTCTGTAAATGTTTTTTTCAAGTTGAAAATGATTTTATTTCTAGTTTGATGAGCATATTACCATAAATGGATGGTGCATTTTGTCAAATGCTTTTACTGAATCAATGTGATCAAATGATTTTTCTTTATCCTATTGATTTGGAAGATTATACTGTCTGTATTTTCAGTGCATAACTATATTTCCATAAATGGAATATATATCACTTCATCATTATATAAAACTAATTTTATACATTGTTGTTTTAATTTACCAATACAATGCTAATATAAGAATTTTTATTGTATCTTTGGCTATGAGATATTTGTTTTTAGAGTCCCTTTTCTGTGATATCATTATTTGATTCTGATATTAGGTTATGTCAACCTCTTAGAATAATAAGATCTCTAAGAACTACATTATACTAAGGAGAAAATGTTGGACTTAATTTTGTCCATAATAATTTATATTTTTAAATATATTTATTGACAAATTACCAAGTTAAAACATCTTCACATTTTTAAGTGTTCATTTAAACATTTCTTGTTCATAATTACATCATCAGTGAGTATCTAGAGGTATAGCAGACATGTGTGAGTTACCTGATTGTTGACTGAATTCATATAATTAATTTGGGTCTCAATATCACCTATTACAAGGGAAATGAAAGTCAAAACCAGAGTGAACTATCACCCCACCCTGTAAGAATGACCTATACCAAGAAGACTGTATAAACTACATGTCAGTGAGGATACAGAATATATGGAACACTAATCTCTGCTGGAAGAAATAAAACTTGGTATATCCTCTGTGGAGAAATGGCATGGAGATACCCCACCAAAGAATAAAAAATAAAAAAACCAGTTCCAGCAATACCACTACTAGGTATTTGCCCAAAGAATAGGAAAACACTAATACAAAAATAATTATGCAGTCCTATGTTCATAGCAGCATTACTCATAATAGTCAAACCAAGGAACCAAAATAATTGTCTTTCATTAAATAGCCGCATAAAGAAATTGTGGAATGTTTACTCAGTGGAGTATCATTCAGCTATATAAAAAGATGAAATAGTGCCTTGGGGCAAAATGGATGGATTTAAGCTGACTGTGTTATGCAAAATAAGTCAGAAGTAAAATATAGCTATTGGGTGATTTCACTCACTTGTAGAATATAAAATATCAAAGGAATTGGCAAAACACAAAAAAAATAATTTTTAAACTTTATGAAAAATATACTAGTTGTCAGGAGGAATGTGAAGGGAACAAAAGAGAAGAGAGAGTGATTGGTTATTGGCACTGGAGTTTGGATGGAGGATGAGTGAAACATGTGCACATATGAAGGTATGAAGTTGCAACCCCAAAACTATATAGTTGTATAAATGATTAGCAACTCAATGAAAATTTGAGAGAAATAAATGACATTCCTTAAACTGATTTGAAAATGGCATTCAGTAAAATGTTTCAAAAACTGAAAATAAAATTGATTACTTAGCACAAAATGAATAATTTTATGACTTTTTATGGTAATGAAACTAGTGGAAAAACAATAGCTCAAATAGATGAGTCAGGAAGAAATATACCAATTTGTCTTATGCAGATGAAGAGGCTGAAACAATCATGGGCTGCATTTCCACCAGTGGCATCTAAACAGATATCTGATTTTTAAAAAATGTTGCATTATATGAACTAGATCATTGAAAATGATAGGTGGACATTGACATATTAACACTATAAGAAGAGCATAGTACTCAAATTGTTAAAATCCTCACTGTCATACAAATAGATAATGAGCATGTGTCAATGTCATATTTAACTCATTAATGAGAGAACCAGCAGAATGGCAGAGCTTATTAAAATTTGATATAAGGAACTAGGATTTATATAGTCAGCATGGAAAAAAATGCTGAAACAGGATTGCCAGTTTTAAGAATTTTGAAGTGACTAAGAATTTTACACTACTTGCAAACTAACAACTTAGCTTTTACAGTATGGATGCTTAGAAAACAGATGGGACTCTTGGGTCAAAGACAGAGGACAGGTAATTCCTCACTAAGCTATTAATTAATGGAGTTTAGTGTATTTTTTACCAATTCCACAAGCTCCAATACCAACTCAAATCAACATGATAGAAGTTGTGTTGATACACGTCAAAGTAAAATTAAAATAGGTGGAGGATTTTTTTTTTCTCTATAAAGAAAGTAATCTCTCTGGGCAATCCCTAGACAAGGAGTCAGCACAAAACAAGTGTTTTTTTGCAATGAGGAAGGAAAGACTATACTCAATTCTACTGAAAGAAAAGCAAGGAGGTTTTATAAGTGTTGTGATAAGTTGGTGGAAAAGCACTGCAGGATATCAGCTGGGAGATGGTGAATTAACTTAGGGTGCCTATTTTTATTAATTGGTGCTTATCTAAGTTAAAATCCTATATCCCACAGAGACAGACAGATAGGGACTCTATTATTATTCTTCCATTTCAAAGGTACCTCCCAGGTCTTTGAAAGATGGCAAGTGAAGGGGAGTTTTGTATCTCAAAAGAGCATAGAAAGAATTTACAGTTAGTTTTCTAAGTGAATCATCTAAGAAAAAGGAAATCAAGGGCCCAAGACACTTAGAAATAGTATAAAGCTTTGCCCATTTGAGTAATTAGAAGACACCTAACACTGGGATACATGACAGAAAATTCTGAGTTTAGAGATATGAAATATTTTGATAATGCCCAGTAATCATGCTTGCTCTTTGTTCACTATCTTAACTTCCAAGTTTGTTTACTGAACAACTCCCTAGGAAAGGCAGTCTGCTACAAAGGGTGCCTTTCTCTCAAGTATGGAAAAATGGAATAGACTGGATGGATAATTATTGCCCAAGGCTAATTTATATATAAAGCCTGGATAATGTACAATGAAACCAAGTTAATATCTTTGCTTGTCCTCTGTTCAAGAGTAAAGAAACATTTCTAAATCTTAATATTCCATTCACAGAAAAATAGGAAGGAACCAAAACTCTATCCTGACTTAGACTTAAGGTACTGCCCTGTGGTATCTACAAATGCCCTTGTGAGGAGTAAAGTCTGAAAGAATGGGAAATAGACAGACTTAAAAAAATAAAGTAGAAATTCTATTTTGTAGCCAAAAAAAATCTCTAAATGGTGACAAATAATTTTCCTTAATACATCTCATTCATTCCTATGTGATTAATTCAAATCCACTGGATCTTGTTATGGATTCTGCTTTCATAATCATCTGTTTTTAACAAAGAACCCTGGAAGTCTTAATTCAGTTCCTAGCTTCAGAAATGTGGTTACTATATGCAGAGCAATATTAGTTTATAAAAGTATATAGTAATTAAGGGAACTTTATACAGTTCTTCTAAGATTTTACTTGGCTATTTCTCCCCCAGATGTCACAAAGCAGAAGGAAAAGTAAACACAAGGTGACGGGAGAGCAGCATTAATTTGTTTATTAAATTAGTCAGAATGACTGGATTTTTTTTTTCAGATTAACCTTTGATACCAATTTGCAGAAGGGTAGATTCCCATATTGTATTATAATGAATAAATTTTAAGGTATTTGGCAATAGATATGATTAAATTATTAACAAGTATCAAAGGCCTGTTAGTTTTAAATCCCTATACTATATTCTTAACAATTTTTATTAACCCATAGTCTATTTATTTATATTGAAAAAACATTGGTTTATAATATTTTTCTTAAATATTATATGTCCTTATAAATCAATATCTGTATATAGTATATTATGCTCTCCTCCAATAGTCTGGTTGCCATTCATCACCATATAATCAAAACTTTTAAGCTCATTCATCCATCCTGCCCCCCTTTCCTTTTGGTAAACAGTGTTTGTTCTTATCCTCTTATGAACAGTTTTTTGCTTTTATCTTTCATTCATTTTGTTTACATACTTACATATGAGTGAAATCATTCCATGTTTCTTTTCCCCTCTGACTTATTTTACTAAATTGATAAGCATGTTGTGGTAAATGGCAGGGTTTATCCTTTTTAATAGCTGAGTAGTATTTTGTTTCATGTTTATGCGTGCTTCACCTTTATTTAACCATTTGTTGATGGGTACTTCAGTTTTCTTCAACCCTTGGCTATTGTACATGATACAGCAATGAACTTGGGGATACATATGACTTTTCTAATTACTGTTTTGGTAGATTTTAATTAGTTCACAAGAGTGGGATAGTTGGATCATATGGCATTTCTATTCTTATTTGTTTTGTAGACTCTTCATACTGTTTTCCATAATGTTTGCACCAATTTACATTCCTACCAACAATGTACAAATGTTCCTTTTTCTTCATATCTTCAAAAATGCATGCTGTTTTTTTTTTCTTCTCTTAAATGATAATTTGTATCCCATTGTGAATTAAATAAACAGTGTGGGCTAATTAAGAATTAGGAGGTATATCCAAATTTTTTGTAATTTTCGTATTGTTTCTGATTGCCAAGCCAGAGTGCACAAATAGAAAAAAACAAACCTTTAATAATTTGACCATTTAGGAGAACAAAAGATTACTTTAGTGTTAAAAACATCAAACAGTTCATTTTTTTTTTTGAATGTAGAATAAGACAAAAACAACAACAGATAGAGGTTAAGGTGGAGCACAGTAAATGGTTTGGTTTAGTAGCCTAGTTAAAAGAAACATCAGCTCTTGAAGACATGAGAAACATCTGTTAATGTTAAACATTTTTCAATAAATAATTTAGTTGCTAGTAAATATCAACTTAAAATCAACAGGATTATGAAATAACATATGAGAAGAGAAACCTCTACTATGTGGGTAAATGATACACAGTAAATAACTTTCTAAATAAGTAGTAAAATATACATTTTGGACATTTTTAAATGCATAGTTCAGTAGTATTAAGTGTTCATATATATATAATTATGAAATATATATCTAGAACTTTCTCAAGTTAAAAATCTGAAATTGTAGATATTAAATAATAGCTCTCCATTCACAGCTATCCCCCAATCTGACAATCACCATTTTACTTTCTATCACTATGTATTTGATTTTTCTTAGTATCTCATATAAATTGAATCATGCAGTATTTGTTTTCTGGCAACTGGCTTATTTCACTTAGTCTGTTTCCAAGTCTATTTGAATTGTAGTAGGTATTAGAGTTTGCTTCTTTTTAAGTCTCAATAATATCCCACTGACTATATCATGCATTTATCTATTCATCTGTTAATGAACCCTTCAATTACTTTTAACTTTTAGTAATTATGAATAATGTTGCTATAATAATGATGTACAAATCAAGACCTGATTTAAATTCTTTTGGACATGTACCCTAGTGACCTAGTAGTTAGGACTCAGTGATATCACCACTACAGGCTGAATTCCATCCCCAGCCAGGGAGCTAACCCACATGGTGCAGCAGACCTCTCCTGTCTCACCCAAGGCTCTTCTCAGCAGTGTGTTTCAGTCAGTCTGCCTGTTCTGCTCCCCACTCTGTCTCTGGTGAATTTTCTCATGTTCCCCCCCTACCTCTGGCCTGTACCCCAGTTCTTGTAGGCATAAGTAAAAATAAATCTTTTAAAAAATTTTAAAAATAAAAACACCCATAAGCAGAAAGAACTGTAAAAATGGTAGCAGTCCATGTTTTATACAAATTTTCTCCACTCTTCACAAATCAGAAATAAGTTGTAACTTTCTTGGATTTTGTCTCCTATTATTCTGGAATTTTGAAGAACTCTTACCCTAGAATTCTTGAGACAAACTTAACAGAATATTATTTTACATCAGTGTTTCTCAGTTGATGGTGGTTTTGTCCAAAATTCTTCTCTCAGGACTATTCAGTGCTGTCTGGAATCACAGTGGGTTGCCACTACTAGCACAATCAGGAAGGGGAGAGGTGGGTTACAGCTAGCATCTAGTGAAGAGAGGTCAGAATTTTGTTAAATATCCTGCATTGCACAGGGCAGGTCACCCAAACAAATAATTATTCAGGCCAAAATATCAATAGTGCCAAGATTAAGAAACTTTGTTATGATTAATATTTTCAAAGATTTCACAGTCACTCAGGCAGGAAAGTCTTTTCTTGTTGTTTTGTTTTGCTTTATGTTGTGTTGTTTTTATTCTTAGGGACCTTGGGTTTAGTGTCCAGTACTTAATGGAAGAACTGATTATTCTGTTTTGGATTTTTGCTTTATAAGATGGTCTCCATATATTATTAGTTTCCATCTACTAGATTGCATGTGGAAAACAAGGTTCTCAGTTCTTGATTTATTTTTTTATTTTTATTTTTTTTACATTTTAAAACTTTCATTTAATCTTTTTTTTTTTTTTTTTTTTTTTTTTTTTTTCC